>CAJOBZ010000073.1:0-600000 GCA_905332375.1 Pieris macdunnoughi | reverse complement strand
GGATGCCGACGCAGGCTAAACTGGTTTCACTGGGAACTTCCTGTTTCAGAATTATCTTGTAGAATGCCTGTACAGTTAAGTGAACACTGCCTCCCCAGAACCCTAATGACTTGTCTTAAGGTATAACGACTTTGGTTATGGTTTGATGACTAGATTTGATTAATGTAAAAAGGATTTGCTTAACTGGATTTTTAATAGTTAACGGGAACTTATATTTGCACTCATTATTGTGTTTTAAATGGGATGGTCGTTATTTTAAATAGTTTTTTGATGAAGACATGAAATAAACACTAAAGCAGTGTTCTCCAATGTGCACATGACCCACAAGGGGGCATTGATTGTTAAGGGGGGCTATGGAAATCGGCTGGATATAGCACAACGTGGAGAATTGAGGCTGAAGCTAACCAAATTGGAACCTAATATAAAATCTCTGTGCAGCAAGCTTCAAGCGCAAGGATCTCACTAAATTAAAATTAATATTTTATTTTTAGTTCACAATTATTATTGATTTCTTCACACAAATATAATTTAAGTTTCTTAAGTGAACAATTCAATTTTTAATATTGAAAATTATATATGTTACCTATGAAATTTAGAAAAACTAAGGTTGGGAAATACTTTACTAAAGAAAGCTTTTCTGGTATATAATAGTTGGTCTCTAGTGCGTTATTAAATGACTAATTAGACTTTTCTGAATAGATCCTCCACGGACAGTTAAAGGGATTGGGATTTATCTTTCAGAGTTCTTCATTTCTTTAATCTTTAAATGCTTTTTGATCAGACTACAGAGCCTTTTGTACGGCATTGATGTGCGTAAATACGCACGACGTGCCTTACACTTTGTATATCCCATAGCAGCTATTAATAGTACAATAATGTAAGTAAATGAAACGACTTATATCCTTCAAATGAAATTGATCGTCTACAATGAACCACAACATCCGTCCCCTATAAAGAATGTACGAGTATTAATTTAACTCGAAAACCAAAACCTTGGTTGCGGTATATACGTGAAAATGTTTCGTCGTCCTGACATATCCAATTACGTTGAAACTCGAAGGCAACCAAAATATATATACAAGCCTGAGTGTGATCCAATAAATCTTGAACATGATATTCAACTATATACTATATATTTTTTAATTTTAGCTTGTTGATGATTTAATATTTTAAAAGAGAGTAATCATCTTGTTACGCTAACCTCTTATTAAACAAAACTAATTTTGAATGAAAAAAAACTATTCGTTTTAGATAGATAGTTAGAGTTGAAAACAAATCTTTTATTTTATTTATTTATTTTTATGTTACAGAAGGCAGACGGGCAGGAGGCTCGCAAGCGCGCTGCCGGCCTTTTAAGAAATGGTACGGTCTTTTCTTGAAGGACCCTAAGTCGAATTGGTTCGGAAATACTTCAGTGGGCAGCTGGTTCCATATAGTGATGGTGCGCGGCAAAAACTGCCTTACGAAACGCTTAGTTGTGGAACGACGGACGTCAAGGTCAATACGGATGGTATTTTGTATTTTGCCTTGACGTCCGATGATGAAAATGTAATCATTTGAGAAGAGATGAAGCAGTTATATACATACATACGCCTCTTTAATATTTATTCAATAGCAAATTTACTTTACTTTGATTAGTAGCCTTTTTGTGTCATATAAATAGAAACATTTAAATTATCTGCTAAACACCTCGAGTGGGGAAATAATTGAAATTACTTACGCCTGTATGCTCATTTACTCCAACAATGACGGCTGTATACCACTGGGTGGCTCCAGCGACTCGGTACACTTGGGCCCGACAGCCTCCCAGTACAGATGGAGTGGTTGTCAAGATTCTCTGCCCATCCTGCATCGTCCGCCATTCAGCTGCCTGATATGATAAGTCTGACAGCACAGCTGTGTCAACTCCCACTTCAGAGCCAGCCAGTCTTGCGTCCCATTCCTGTACAAAATATTAATACGAAGGTTAAATAAAGTACCTATTATTATAAAAATAAATCAGTGGCGGTACAACCTCTTTAGGTCTTGGCCTCAGATTTCTGAATCTGTTTCATGATCATTTTTAAATCTAATAGGCAAGTAGGTGATCAGCCTCCAGTGCCTGACACACGCCGTCGATTTTTTGGGTCTAAGACATGTCGGTTTCCTCACGATGTTTTGCTTCACCGTTCGAGAAAATGTTAAATGCACACATAGATAGAAAGAAAGTCTATAGGTGCACAGCCGGGGATCGAACCTACGACCTCAGGTATGAGAGACGCACGCTGAAGCCACTGGGCCAACACGGATCAAAGTATCATTATACATATAATAATAATAAAAGCCTTTTATTTCAGATAATTTACACTTAAACACATTTATATTTCTATCATTCTATTCTTTTTAGATGTCTGTGTGCCCTCTTTTGGCAAAGACCTCCCCCAATTCCCGCCACTCCTGTCTGCACTGTGCCACTCTCTGCCACCAGAGTGGCACAGCCATTAAGACATCAGCAGGTGGTACATGGCAATATGTATGCAACTGGATATAACTGATTAGCGGCCCAATTACTTATTATTAGACCAATGAAAGGTGATACCTTTTCCTTCCTTTCGATCAGCATGGTAAACCTATTTAAACCTTTACTTAAGTGTAAGTTACCATTACCTCTTAATTAATGCCTCGGTTTGGTTATTAGTGATTTTAAATGTACAGTTAAAAACGGATATAATACGTAAAAAGTAAAGTATACATACATAATAATATAGAATGATTGGACAGAATGCAGCATGTTAACATACCTGCTGACATCTATTGATTAAAAAAGAAACTAAACGTCAGACATAATATCCGTAAAGCCTGTTTTACAACAAGAATAGTTATGTTAATGACAAAAATAACATTTTAATTTACAAGACTTTTTCATAAGAATTTAGTTGTGAATTGACCCTTCCAAGAGCAGTGTTGCCCGAGTGGCTTCAGCATGCGACTCTCAACCTTTAGGTCGTAGGTTTCATTCCCGGCTGTATACCAATAGACTTTCTTTCCATGTGTGAATGTTAAATTACCATCGCTCAAACGGTGAAGGAAAACATCGTGAGGAAACCGGCTTGCCTTAGACCCAAAACGTCAGCATGTGTCAGGCACAGGAGGCTGATCACCTACTGGGCAAAAAAAAAAAAAAAAAAAAAAAAAAAAAAAAAAAAAAAAAAAAAAAAAAAAAAAAAAAAAAAAAAAAGGGGGGGAAAAAACCAAACCAAAAGGCCCCCCCCCCGGGGGGGGGGGGGGGGTTTTTTTGGGGGGGGGGGGGGAAGGGGTTTAAAAAAATATATAGGGGGGGGGGAATATTAAAAATATTTTTTAACCCCCCGGGTTTTGCCCCACCCCCCAAACTCTCCCCACCTCGATTTTTTTCCCGGCGGGGTGGCAACCCGGGGCCCTGGGGTTTCCGGCTGGGGTACCAACCCCCAGGACAATGAGTCGTCAAAGTCGTCAAAAATAGTCGTCCATTAGATTGACAAATGATCATGAAACAGATACAAAAATCTTAGGACCAGACCTATTAATGTTTATTCTTTTACTCTTCAATCTATGCTTTTTTTATAAGATATTATTTTGGGTTAAAATAAATTTTTGTAGTTAATAGTTTAGGTAGATTCGAGTAATGGCTGGTAGTTATTATATAAATATTCAAGTATTTATAATATAATTACCCATAATCCCTTTTTATACAACGTGATAACAAATCTCCAGACATAATATCATTTTTATCTGAAATTCTGATGACATTAAAAATATAAAATTTTATGACGAGTGTTTTCGGTTTTATCGGTGTTAAGGCTATAATGATAACGGAGATTCCATGATATTAAAATTAAAATACTTTTTACGAGTCTACAGAGAAAGTATTTTTTGATAATACAAGTAGTCAGTAATTATTTCCTATTTCACAGTAAACATTCAGATTTTAATAATAGTATTTTTTTTTAAATCATTTTCAGCTTCATTAGTCACCGACAGAATATCTACAAATCTTTTTGTAATACTAATATTCACTTAATAAGTATCGCAATACAGCGAGGAAATGCTGCACGCGTTAGGGCTCCCACACAAAACTGCGAATTCGCATCGCATCGCAAATATCTGCGGAATTCGCACGAACGCACCGCAAGTTCCGATCTGCTTCGCATCGCACATTCTTGCGATTTTACGTATCCTTGGTGACGCATTTTAGTCCGCTTGAGACAGCTTTAGAGAAAGACCGCGCCCTCCACCGCCTTCTTTGTTTATAAAAAATTGCGGAATATGATATGGTTTTTGACGTGACAACTCTTATAAATCGATGGAGGGCTCACGCACGAAAAAAAATGACTATGCGGCGTTACCTTTGAGGCTTCCATTTAGGCTTGAAGTGCAAGGAGGAGCGCGAGGCGACAGAGAGGCACCAATCCTCCGCTCTTCAGCGTTCGACTCTGTCTTTCCTCTTGAGTGAGCGATTGTGCGTTGTCACTTCAACTTCGTCAGTAAACCGACTTTACAGACAACCGATTTTTAATATTTTTAATTGAGGAGCGTCTCTTTTTGGAAAAGTGATGAACATTATAAAAATAAATTTATTAAGCAAGATGCGGAAGAGCGTCTTGAAAGTTCAGATAAATCGTAATAAATGGATAACCCAGAATCTTTTTTTTTTATATCTATTTAAAATAAAGAGGAAAATCTTTTTGCCATCTTGCTTCCTGTGGCTGTACAAGTGAATGGTCGCCCTAGCAAATCTTTTTGTCGCACTAAATCATATCACTTAATTAGTATTCCGCAATACAGCAGCAGTTTTTGCGAGTGTTAAAGGTACACTGCCATAGGGAGCAAAATATTTAAAGCTGTTTTAATTTTCTTTTTATTAATTTTTAATTATTTTTACTACTACTATGTAGGTTAATTGTAAAAATACTATATATTTCTTTGTTATGTTTAGGTTTTAATAAACAATATAATTTTAAGTAATATTCACTTTATCTTAAAACTTAAGTTTACAAGTAAAGGAATGTGTAAAAAAGTACTGTTGTGTAGCCCTTCAGAATGGTTTTATAATGTTTAAGAAATAATAAAAAAATACATTATTAGTATTGATTGTATTATTGATGTGAAACATCTATAGCCGCATGTAAAACCGATTTCTGGCGTGGCGACGCATACCGTGGCGACCCGTCGCCACGCTATATGGTGTTATATATATACAGTATATATGCAGTAGTGTGTACGGTGTGTGTTTCGAAGTCACTGATTAAACAAATTAAGTAGTCACGATTTGAAATAAATTCGTAAATTTTTGTATTTAATGAAAATAAATGTTTATTCAATAAATATAGTCATCGTTATCTGGAAAAAAATCGTAATATTTTATTTTATCATTATGACATATTTAGTTCCTATCACAATCTGTTCTTTTCTGCATATGACTTTTACAAAATAATGTCGATGTTTCACATCTGCCAGGCGTCCCGTGACGCCTCACATTTTTTTTTACATAATTATATTAGCAATCTCTCAATGATGTTGTTACTAAGTTTTATTTTCTCTTTCTTATATAACTGCAAATCAATAATGAGTAAATGTTTCTGTGAAAAATTATACAATTGTATCAGTAATGATTGTATAACATTTATGTTAAAGCTCAAATCGCCAGTACGAATAAATTTAACCATCTTGATCTGTTTAAAGGAAACGGTTTTACCAAAACGCTACTGCAGATAATAAGTATTTTATGACCTCAATGAACATAGAGCGCCATCTCTTATTCGATAATCGAAACAAGGACAGGTCATGACCTCTAACTAAAATTGAATGTTTACAACGTGAAAAGACTAAAGAACGGTTTAAGATGTACCAGTGTACATCTTAAACCGTTCTTTAGTCTTTCTTTCTAAGCTTGGAAACATGTGGTACAATTGGCCTATAGCTGGACAAAACATTTTGTAAAAAAAAGATTTGTTATTATATATATATATTTTTAATTATATAATGAAAAGAATTTTTTGTATCTAAGTTTTTAAATTTTATTACTCTTTAATGTTAATATTAAGGTTTCGAATTTGTAAATATGTGAGGAAATGTATACTAACTTTTTAGTATAGTAGTTTATTCTAAGAGGATACAAAAATTTAACAAAGTAACAAAATATGTAAACCTATTTTAAAAGAGTAAGGGGATTGCCATCTTCTCAAAAATACCTTTGAAGGGGAATAGAATCATCTTTATATTTTTTTTTTTGACGTTAAAAGTGCCATTAGATGGGAAAAACAAGATAACGTAATCTTTAGATAAAATCTACATAATAAATAACTTTGAACTTTCAATATTTCATAATGATATGTGAAACATGTTATATGTAATTGCATACCATTTGTGACTGCAAACATAACTATTGAGCGTCAAGATTTATCTATGTAATTAATAATATATGTAAATAATATATAGAACTTAAGATCTTAGAATCGTAAATATGTTGAATAATTGTTTATAATGTAATTAGGTATGTTATCTCATGCATACGATAAGTAATACTTTGCGTTAAAAAACACATACAACATAAGGAAATAAAACAATGTAGCATATATGCAATGATAATACAAAAACAAAATGATTCTACGCGGAAATATACGAGAAAAATTGTTACACTTTTATCAAAAGAACAAAAAAATTACGTACAAGAATTCAATTAACATTTAAATTTTATTATCTATTGCAACAATAAAATATTGTATGTATGTCAATGTTATAACACACACGCACCTGCGCTTGTGTAGATGTATCCGGCATAGTTCAATGACCCTCCCCCTACAGCTGCCAGTGGATGTGGTTACTATATCCTATGTATAGATCCTTGCAGTATGATTCATGATACTAATATAGAGTAAATTTCCAGCTTTAGCGAGTAATATACTAGTGTTTGTTTTTATTTGAATTGGACTTATTTCAAATTGCTATAAACCGTATTATTCCTACGACCGGTAGATTTTAGTTACTCAACAAAAATTCCACGAAATCTAGTTTTTAATCCACCCAAAATTTATTTATCTATTTCTTAACAATTATCGTTATTTTTCATTTTTTATTTAATATATAATATACTTTTACACACAAATCTTCCAAGACTTCTTTACTTACACTGTAAATTTTTTACTATTATTATTATTACATTATTTTTCTTTTTTGCGTCTGAGGCGCAAACTAACTGTTGTGGTCTCTAGCAGAATGACCAGCGCTGTGGAACACGTCTGGTCCACAGCATAATGCAGGATCAGTTATAACCACAGCACACACATTACACAATTAATATGTACCTTGTTCCTTAAAAAAATTGTTGTTATTTTTCTTTCTTTTTTTGATTATAATTATTTTGTTTGTCTGTGTGTGTGTTTCATTAGTAATAAATGTTATGTGTCTACTTTTGTCTGCTTTTAAATATAAAATTCTGTAGAGCATTCTTAAATGGTCTTTAAACGAAATATGAGTTCTATGTAGAATCATAGCTAGTAATTTTCACTGTAATTTAAGTCTCAAACAACCATACACGTGCACTTCGCAAATATACAAAGTGTATAAAACTAATTGAAGTTTAGAGTATTCATATCGTAAAACGTATTTCAAATTGAAATTGCGTAAAATAGGGAATTGTTTGTCATACGTAGATATAATTTCATAGTTTTAGTAATAGCCATAAAGTTTAAATATTTGAACAAAGAATTTCAATTCCGTCACGCGAATTACAATATCGCGCTTAATTACGCAAACAAAGAAACAATAAATCATAAAACAACAACATCATGTGCCCTTAATATTTTTTCACGACCAGAACATTTTCACTGCAAATGAGATTACAACATCTAGCTCGGCCGAGTTTCGCGCCGCTGGGCAAAGGCCCTCTCACTGACTTAGCAATTACGCAACACTGATAGAGTTTGTTTTGCTCGTAAATCAAGACACTTTTACAAGTGAATTTGTATGATATTATCTAACTCTTTCTAGTGATAAATTCTTGGGTACTTTACACGTGTCTATTTTCAAGAAAACTGTAAAGAAAAAACTAAGTTAACCAGTGCTTCTGCGCTTCTTATGCCATGACACACGTATCAAAAAGTATTGGATTTAACAAATGAAAGTCATACGCGCTATTTTTTTTTTCGTGGGGAAATACGTTACGCTACCCTCCCGCGGCACGGTTCCTCTTGGTGAGGGGTTATGTGGGACACGCTGCTGTGCATACCCACTAAAACCCCACGGCGCCGACAGCAATCGCCTGAGGTAGGACACGGTAACAACCTAGCCTTGTCCGCATCCAGCCACGCGTTCAGCCGTTAAACTCACGGTCCTCTACGGCCACGAATGATGTGGAATGGACCTTGGCACAGCAAGGGCCATTCACATCGGCCAATTCGCCCTGATTTGTAAAGCTGGGGGAGGCCGGGTACAATGCTACTTTTAGACGCATGAACCCCTGTTCCCGCGTCTGCGTGCCCAGGATTACACAAGGCGATGCATGGTGCAACGGCAACCCCTTGATCTTAGGGTATTAAAACTAAACGTTTAGGCGAATCACCTGTTTGCCTATAATAAATTATGAAAGATTCTAATAACTAAGACATCTATAAAGCTGTAACTGGATCATGAGTTAATAACAATACTTGTTCGTGTGTGATTTAGCTAGCTAGAAGCCATATGAAGATAATTCATAAAAATAAAGCACAGTTTTAACTACCTAATAATCTGTCTCTTTTCATTACATTGTGAACTCAAGAGTACAGTACTGATATCTATATATATAAAAGAAAAATGGTCTTCGTTTGAGGCTCCTTCACCCTAACACTGATCGTATCGACATGAAACTCCACCATTCGATGCGAAATTTTTCTAGTTTAATTAATTTTAAATTCAGTCTTATGTTTTACTTTTGTGAAAATATATAGGACTTCACCAAACGTCAGAAAATTGAAATATTTCAATCTTGGGAAGTTAAAAAGAAGAATAATAAAAATATCAAAAAATAAATTAATGAAACTTTAATTTATTTTAATTCGTCCAGTAACACGGCTAGTAGTTTATGAAAATAAGGTCGATTACATTCAGAATCGAAATGAGATTAAAATATGGATTGATGTAAATTTAACACGAATTATTCGCCAGTATGACCTTTGTCGTATAATGATAATCTAATTAAAGGAATTTATTATAGTAATGAAAGGTTATATTAATGTCTTAAAATGAAGATAACAAATCGTTCTAGATAGTTGAATGTGACATGAATTTATGCATTATCTAGAACTGTTATCGCGATAAGATATGTCCAATGATACATTATCTACAGACATAATATGTCAGTATTATTCTACGCTATTAGTGACGAAAATAAATTTAAAATGGTGTCGAGTTTTGCAGAGCAACAACTATATTGTTGTATTGTTTTATTCTAGAATAATGTTCTTAATAAATTACATTTTTTTGTTTAAGTATTGAAAAAATTAACTTTAAGTAATCCAATTCGAAATTCAAATATTGAATTCTAAGCTCCACTCCAGTAGGTACCTTGTAATCCGGAAAGCATTACTAGGCATACATTCACTCCCGCGGCTCTTATTCAATTTCCTGCCGTTCCCCAACTTCATTCCACGTGATACGACTATTGATAAGGAATTCCGCACTTTATCTATGGCATTTGAATAGCCAAATCAAGATCTTCTATTGAATTTATTTTGTGTAAATTAGAGGAAATAATGACTGGAAAGTATAGGCAATGAATCTTTCTCGCAAAATTATATTCCCATACCCGAGCATGCACGTATATTGTCAGGACTTTGGAGACGTGGCGAGACGTTTTACAATGCGTCAAGTATTTCCGAGACCTGAACTGACGGCCATTTGAATGCCATCATTCGGAACACGGTGGCATCCTTGATGCGTCGTGTTAGGCATAGCACCAATGTGCAATGGTGAATGTGTTTATTACAAAGAAAACCCATTCTTGAAACCAATAGGTCTCCAATGGTCTCGAAAAAGAGAACTATGCCCTTTAATACCTATTTGTAGTCCATATTGCATACGGACCATATACCGTAACTTGGAGAAACTGATCGTGGTTGGTAACTGAGAAGGCACATCACGTGGTCACCGACTAGACAGAACGATCAAGTGAAAGACTCATCGTCCTCAAAACTACACAGTCATGAGAGGGTCAGGACAGAAATCGGTGGAAACAGATAGTCCGCTCCAGATGCTTGCTTCCTTGCTGACCACGACGCTCAGACATGAGCTGCCAATCGAAGAGAGAGAATATTGCTAACACTGCATCAATAAGGTTGCTTATGCTTGTGTATCACGTGTTGACGTAACATTACATAGTAGTTCGCATGTCTTATGTAATAACTATTAAAAGTGGAGCAACGGCGGCTTAATGGTTCAAAGAAGTATTGATAATAACTAAGGTTGGTCTTGAAGGTAAACACGGCAAATTAGGTTAAGTATGTACGACTTGAAATAAAAACCAGGTTGCTTTGTAACTTCATTAACGGTAGCGATGTTTTCTTAGCCAAGTGATATATTCTTTTAATACTGGAGTCGGGTATCTAAGGATTTTGGGTCGTGAGTCTGGCCCAGGTCATTCCGTGCTCTAAATACCTATTTCAATTAACTGCTTCCTTAACAAAATATAGAAATCCAATTGGGTACAGTTTTCTAATTATCATGAAAATTGAATATTGAAATCGCTTTAGCATTGGAAGTATGAAAAACTCATCGTGATTGGCAGAGGGGAGGGCACCAGGCGTCGAGGACCCCTACTCGCTGGACCGATCAAGTAAAGGTCCTTACAGGTTTTATGATCACCCAGGCGCAGAGGCTTACCGAAGAGAGGGGAGAGTGGAGGAAGTTCTGCGGCGCCACTAACACGACAGAAATGAAGAGTGCGACTGAAGAAGTAGATTGGAAGTATGTGGTCTTGAAAGATTTATTCATTCCATCAGTAATGTCTTGTTACATATCATACAATCCACTTACTCTTGTGGACGAAGGAGGGTGTTCCTCCAACCTAAAGAAAGGCTCCACTAGTCTAACCTCTGACTGGTCGGCACGAAGTCTCCAGTAGGTATGTTCTATATATCCTGAGCGGAATATCTTCGTTAGCGCGTTTTCGGGTATGACGTCACGCAATGATTCGTAAGCGCATGTTGTAGATGCCGCTTCACTCTAATTAAAACGACTTTATCACAATTCATTATTATAAATTAGATAAAATCTCATTTCACATAAGTTAACAAATTGTCTCATGTTAAAACAAAAAGCTCAAACCATTATTTTATGCATCAATATAAGAGACAATAGTTATCTTTAGTTAATAAATTTATAGTTTCCGTTGTGTTGAACAATACCGAGTTGAAGGTTCAACATAGAACAAGCATTGTAAGATCCCCTGAGGCAGATGCAACTGTACTTCGGGAATATATAACCAATATATAATTAACGATATTATATTCCAGTTATGTGTGTACTCAGAGATTTATTAAAAGTTAACTTTTACATTTAAATAAGTTTATCATTGATATATTAGAAAATGAATTAAGTTTTAGGTTGCCGTCGTAAAGCGGCGCCGTACTGCGGCCATTTGATGGAGAATACCAGAGGGCATGTTTCTCTGTAAAGGACAGCAACAACATAAAATTTATGTTGTTCTCTGTTGCTATTAAATAAATGTACTTTTTCGTAGCTATGATGTCGATAAATATTATAAAAACAGCATAAAAGATAAAAGTGAGAAATTTTGAATCCTAACTTTAATGTAAAACGTAAACCAATCTTCAATCAATTCGGAATAAACAAATCTGATAATTTTCACTTTCACCACACAGCCATGTGATAATGCTTTAAAAAACTATTTGGCCTTTTAGCAATCAGAAAAAATTCAGTATCTTCAGCATGATCATAGCTTATTGATAAAGGATAATTAAACTTTAAAATATAAAAACGAACGTTTATAAGATTTAATTAGATCCTATATATACGTAGATATTAAAGCTTTTATTCCATAACAATATGCGACATGTACGTATTTTCCCAATTTTGATCTTCCTATATCTGTGCATTTAAAGTTAGTTTGTATTAGTCCCACACAGTAAAACCCAGTGAAAGCTCTGTCAGCGCTGTAAAGCTTCCATTCAGATCCGCATTTTATGATCTATAAGAACATTCAAAAGGTACGAAATACAGTGTTTAAAATCCTTTTATGTTTCCTTAAAATATGCGGTAAAACAAAGCAGATCGCTACATTACGCTGCTAGCCAAGTTTTCAAGATTACAAAGGTTTTAAACGAGACAATGGGATGCAGACATGCCTATCCATCATAGGAGAGACGGCTGGGGTGATTTAGTTATTTACCTGTGCATATTTATTAGAATATAGATTAGAATTAAATTGCTGTGTGCGTAATTAAAACTACGCTAAAGGAATACATCGTGAGAGATATACTTAATAAAAGCTAACGGTACCAATAATTATTTGTGATTAATATTTGTCAATCTAAGGCTGCTGCCTCGAATTTTGCGGGCAGCGGGGCGGCGGCGGCTGCGGCGCGGGAGCATGCAAGGGGGATTGCACCTCTCGTTACCCGCCCTCGCGCCGCTGCCACGCCGCTGTTTTCGAGAACCGGTCCATTTAATTTTACGCATAAGATCCTGCCGCTCCCGTGCCGCTGCCGCTGCCGCCCCGCTGCCCGCAAAATTCGAGGCAGCAGCCTAATGGGCAAGCAGGTAATCAACATCCTGGGCCTGACACACGCCTTCGACTTCTAAGGTCTAAGGCAGTGTTTCCCAACGTAGGGTCCACACCCCACAGGGGAGCAATTTGATTGTTAAGGAAATATTCGGAAATTTATTAAAATTATTTGTAATTTGAATTTCAGTTTTTCATTATGTTTTGAAAATTTACTTACTGTGTTTCGTTAACAATTTCCTAGTTATTTCTTCCTTAAACCTATAATTGAAGTTACTTAAGTAAACAATTAATTTGGGGCATGGCACAAAAAAGGTAGGGAAACACTAGTTTAAGGCAAATCGATTTTCTCACGATGTATTCCTTTATCGTTCGAACGAATGTTAAATCCTCACAGACAGAAAGTCCATTGATGCACAGCCGGGGATCGAACCTAAGACCTCAGGGATGAGAGTCGCACACTGAAGCCACAAGGCCAACACTTTTAAAGCATTTCTTTAGCTTCATCAATTCAAAACTCGTGGTGAGTTTCACAAAATATTAAACGATAATTTGTAAAATGTTTACCAAACGGATCTAGAAAACTGTTGGCTAAAACTTTATTTAAACGCAATCAAGCAGAATTTCACATTTATTTTCTTATTTATAAAACTAGCCAAAGAAATATGAAGATTTTGTCCGCTGTACGTCTTTTATGCTCTCGGTAAATACAATGGACTGGAAACCATATCATATTTTACTAGACAGCCAAGACTTTGATTAATTCGTTTCGAGCATACACAATGAAATATTTCAGTTTCATGAGCGTTATTAATATTACCTTTTAACTTTATTAAATTTCCATTATTAGGAATAACTTGCAATTAAATTAATTTCTGGTACATTTAAAACTGTGTTGTTCTTTGTAATTATTATTTTAACTAATATATTTATCGTATTACATATAAATCAAAAACACATTAACTATGTAACGCTTCGTCATATAATTAAGGTGTGATACTTATGTCTAATCTACAAGGCAAGTAGGTGATCAGCCTCCCATGCCTGACACGCATCGTCAACTTTTTGGGTGTAAGGGCTCCCACACAAAGCTGCGAATTCGCATCGCATCGCAAATATCTGCGAATTCGCACGAACGCACCGCAAGAAGTTCCGATCTGCTTCGCATCGCACATTCTTGCGATATTACGTCATCCTTGGTGACGCCATTTTAGTCCGCTCTGAGACAGCTTTAGAGAAAGATGCGCGGCGCCTCCGCCGCCTTCTTTGTTTATAAAAAAATTGCGCAATATGATATGGATTTTTAAATATTTTTAATTGAGGAGCGTCCCGACCTTTGGGACACAAGTGATGAACATTATAAAAATAAATTTATTAAGCAAGATGCGTGGAAGAGCGTCTGTGAAAGTTTGCATCAGAGTTCATAATCGTAATAAATGGATGAACCCAGAATCTTCTTTTTCTTTTATATCTATTTATCAATAACAGCAGTGCAATAATCTTTTTGCGATCCATCTTACGCTTCCTAAAGTCCAGTACGGCTGACTACGAAGGAATGGTCGCCCTACCAAACGGTTTGTCGCACTAAATCGTATCGCAGGAATTCGCATCGCATCGCAGTTTTGTGTGGGAGTCCTAAGTCAAAACAGTTTCCTTACGACGATTACCTTCACCGTTCGAGCCATTGGTGCACAGCCGGGGATCGAACCTACGACCTCAGGGATGAGAGTCACACGCTGAAGCCACAAGGCCAAGACTACTCTGCTTTCATGTATATTATGTAGATTAACCGTTACAAAATCAAGCCCACGCAAACCGCTAAATTCAATAGCAAAACACTGGCTTTCATCAATCTTCAGTAATTAAGCGTGAAAGATACGCTTAATAAACTCTTATTTCTCTTTTTGGCATCATTCTTTTAAATTGAATCTTTCACTTCTAACATTTCAAAGATTTATAAAATCATTTTTTTATCACGTAACTTTCATAAAAGTGAAACGGTTAATATAAGCAAATAATTCTGTGTTAAGGTTTCTTTTGTTTTAAAGATCGGAGTTTTACGTAACCATATTGTAACATTCAAACTTCAAAAAATAAACAAAATTTCAATAAAATAATTACATTGTTTTAGCGGGTATTGAAGACCCTGAACTTCATACCCGCTAAACCTCAGTCTAAGTAGACTCTCTCTACTCTACTATAAATTGTGTTTTACATTTTCATGCCTATTATTGTATTTTTTACATATAATCGATGTGTGTGTGATAACATATGTGTCATGTGTGATAAATTAAAGTAATGAGCAATATTATTTCACTGTTACTTTAAATTCTCTGATGCAATGTTGTCTTATCGCTAAAAAACAGCGAATTTATAATCAATTATCAAAATCTTGTATCTGTTATAACAGTGTAAAGATCTTTATCTGTGATCGCTATCTATTTTTTTATTATAGGTATACTAATTCGTGATTAATTACTATTTAAATGATTTATAAAACTGAATTAAAATTATCCTTAATCCAAAAACAGTGATACTTTGCGAGCCTTAAAGTCCGGATAACATTAGGAGGCCCTGCAAGCCTTTCTAAGTACACCCCACCCCCAAAGCCTCCATCACGCCAACCGAAGCAAAATTCTACTCGTTTAAGCTCTGCGGCTAGTTACGAACTAAAAAGTTTCATTACCGTTAATTGAGTTTTTCATTACGCATTATTACTTTAAGTTTTATTCGAAAACTTTAACACGCAAAGTTTAAACATATAGCTGTTGTTTATTATCACATTTCCTCACATAATTGTTTCACTTATTCAATTGGTCTGTGCTACTCTTTTTTTATTTATTTATATCATAATCCTACAGCTAACATAAAGTATATATAACAAAAACAATTATACTAAAGATATAGCCAAACATGGATTGCATAATATATACAAAAAGGTTCAAACATTTAAAAAAGGAAAATCAAAATTGTACCAAATTACGATTAGTTACTGACTTTGATATTCTTTCTTGTGCCCAAGTAAATAAACAAATGAATTATATTTCCTCACGACTTCTTGAAAAATCAGGTGAGTTTGTGATACTTATACATTATAACCATATTCATAGAAAAAATAGCTACACAAATTGAAATATAATCTATTGTAACTATAATTTTTGGAATTGAAAAGAAATCACCACCAACGCGTTAATATGAATAATATAAATATTAAAAGTCTACAATATAGATTTCTTATCGATATACACATTATTTAAATATGAAAATGTGTAAGGAATTCGTGTATACGATACTGAAAAACTTAAATTAATAATGAAACATTGACTAATCATTATTTCAATTACGATCAACTCAGTAGCGTGAATATCCAATCAATCACAGGTTAACAGCGGCCGGGACAACCGAAAATAGCGACATGCCACCTGGATGTATAGGGGAGTAGGGGGAAGCGGAAAATCAATAAACCGGGCGAGCATCAAAACATACCCCCTCCACCCGGCTCTCCCCGTCTCCCGGGGAAACCCACCCTTGTTTGGCAGACACCGTCCTTGATACTAGCCCGGGCAACTTTAGATAAACACTCGTATAGAGAATTAGGTCGGTTTTGCGTTTAGTTCTGGATAAGTATAGGTAAATAGTTCTGGTATTTAAATGCAATTAGACCTCGTAATTTAAAGTATGTATATATTTTCTAAACTTTAGCGAGTTGAGCGATTCAATCATTAGTGAAGCACTATGCAGCAAAGTTTTGCATGAAAGGTCAACCAAGGACTTTGGTATTCTCTTAAAATTCTACACAAATAGATTCACTTAAACCTGTTTGGTAATAATGAAACAACAGAAGATCAACTAGCGATAGCGCCGCTTTGACGGCCGAAAATGGGTAATTCATTAAATTAAGAGAATCACCCTACTGTAATGATTGCTTAACGCACATAAACAGTGTTAAAACACATATAAAATATACTGGTAGCCCCGTCTTACCTCCCTCGGACAGGCAAAAAAGCTGGCGCGGCCGCAGAGCAGACGGGAAATAATAAACGTCTCAAATACAAGAAAACTTTCCTCCCATTTTGTTCTCACTGAAGTAGAGACTCTTGGGCCGTGGGGTGCACTGGCACTAATTAAAGATTTAAGTTGGCGCCTGGTAGATAGTACCGGTGAACCTAGAGCTGGTGCTTTCCTCTCTCAACGAATAAGTATCGCAATACAGCGAGGAAACGCTGCCAGCGTTAAAGGTACACCGCCACAGGGACCAAACTTTTAAAATTTGTTTTAATTTTCTTTATATTAATTTCCGGTGTGTGGAAATAAATAACATTACCTTTTAAAAAACATTTAAAGAATTCATTTGTATTACGTATACAAGATAATTTATCAAGTGCTACGGTATTTACGTCCGTGACCATGACGCAAGAAATATCTCGGCGATAAAAGAATTCTAGGCAAATAACGTGTTTAATGTTGATGTTCTATTTTTAGACATACTCGTTAAACATTATTTACTATTGCGGATTAATTGAATGCAAATTTTGTGCAGAATTAAACTTTAAAACCTACCGTCTACTGGGTATTCCCCAGACGGGGCATGATCTTTAATACTTTTTCTTGTTCTTGATTTGGATACACATGCCGATGTTTTCCTTCGCCATAGGAGCATGTTTTAGACACATAAATTTTTGACTATGCATGTCTGTGCAATGGCAGAAATTTTCGTGGTTAAATAAAATATCAAAAATATCATTTATAAAACAGAAACATTTTAAATAAATTATATTTATGTTTGTTAAACTACATGTCAGGGTATTAAATAATGCATACGTAAGATTAACTGTATATCTAACATTTATAAACAGTACTTTGATCTGACAACCTAATATGTTAATAATGCCAACATGACTAAAAAGACAAAGATTGAAACAAAAACAAATCGTGACTCAGTACATTAGAAACATATTATATACAGCAAACATGATTCATTACATAAATGTGAAGTTAATATTTGACTTAACTACATAATAATAGGTTAGAGATAATAAACTCTCAATTTGAGTGCAAAAAGGAAATTTCCATCTTTCTAATGAAACACCTAACGCCATCTAGTGGGGAGTAGCGACAACGCTACAGTCCCTTGTATTGTGTAGGAATATTTTTTTATATTATTATTTTCATTCAACCGTACCTAAAGTTGTTCAATAGTTAATGGTACTTAAGGCATTATGTAAATATTAAAATATATTTAACATTTCAATTGTACCATTCCTTAGAATAAATTAATTATACATTAAGGATAATTTACTCCAAGTAGTTTTTACCTGATAGGGCTGTAGATTGGCATAGTCGTAAAACTGTAGTTGCTTATCATGAAGGAATTCAACAGGCTGCGACTCAGCTTGTAATATCACTTCAGCTGTCAATGCAGCAAATGTCTGGAATTAAAAATAATTATTTTAAAAACATAACGCATATCATAAGTATAAAAGTTCATCAGAGTATAAGAATAGAAGTGCTAAAATTCCTAGAAGTTTCTTATTTAATATTATTGATAACAGAAGCGATTTTAAGACCTAATTCTGGGCCTCAGATTTCTAATTCGATGAGAGTTGCACGTTACTCAAGTCACTTCTCAAATCGTTGTAAATGATTGTATTTAAAAAATGTAACACGGATATATATCTTCCTCTCATGCAATTTTGGGAAAGGGACTTAAATAATTAGACTTATTTTATGTCTGGTTAGGCTCAATACAATCCAATTCAACATTCAGGTAATAAGTGTTAATATATGAAACACTCTTTGATTCACTTTTATAATCAAGTCTACATATACTGTTTTTTAAATTATACAAATGACTTATAAACATCAGATTCAAATGCATCTGTGTTTATTATGCAGTTTAATTATCATTGTACTATGAGAAGCAAATGACCCACTTTAAGAGAAACCCAATTTCTTTCAAGTGTAAATACAATTTATAGATTGCATCATATAATCACCCTTAAGACTTTGAAAGAAAATCGTTACAAAATAAGTATGTCCAGGCTTCTTCCAGATGAGTTTGTGAGAGTGCTTCCAGAATATAGTCTGTTATAAATATATGGTAAAGCAAACTTTGTGAACTAGGTGAGTATAAAGTTGATGCATGCACAAATACAATGAGAGAAATGGGGTCACGCGAGTATCTCACCTACACACGTGATCGGGAATGTTCTATATACACACCGATGCAGGTCGTTATCAAATATATTACTTAATTTGTTAACAATTCCATAGAATACTGGAGTTGGAATATTGACCTTCTGAAGAATTTTTGCAAAACAATTTTGCCAGAATTTATAAAGTGTAATTAATTATTGATTGGCACTAACTATTAAGATTTATAAAGAATAGATAGAGAAGATTAGGCATAAATCCAATATTCTATTTTATATATTATTTCTTTAGTACATCCGGCCGCCGGCGTCATCTCTCGGTATTAACAGGAAACGTGGGTTACCAGCAACATTGCTTTTCAAAATGTTTAATCCTTTGATGTATAAATGAAATTATTCTAAATTATATATGAAATGATAACTAACCAGTGCTGGCCATTTCACTTCTTTACTATTCACTTTCCTTGGTGCCCACACTAAAGTTCTTTCAACTAAAAACACACGAAACGTCCTCAATGAATAAACCGCTACCCACTCTCTTCTTTGCCAGTCGACACCATCGTATTCCACTAAAACCTGAAACAAAAAAAACATATTTAATACATATTTTTTAACTATTAAAATTCAATTCAAATAGCCAAATTTAATCATACAATTTCTATATAATATCGACGCCATCTTACGTCGCAATGTTGAACCAATAATGTCTTTGGTACAAATTGAATTCCAGCGTTTGATGCGAAACGTCAATAGATGGCTGTAGGTGTCGGGCCGTTGCAAATAAACCCGAAGAACCCGCGTTTTTAAAACTTTATAGGTACTGCTTTTTATATATTATTGAAAATTGTTTAAATTCATGGCTTTATAAAATTTTTAAAACTAAAAATTCAACAAGGCATATGTATACCAATATTTTTAATTTAATTTTTAGTTTAAACTTTGCTTCAAAAGTAATAGTTCGCTTTCGATATATGTACGAGTCAGTGCAATATTGTAATATGATATTATTAAATAAATAAAAAAAATTGTGCGTGTACTAGGTGTACACACGTAAGAAGTGAAACTTCTTTATGATCTTATTTTTCGAAAAATGATCTACTATATGCAACTTTACAGAAATTCGTTAAATTAGATAAAGCTTAACAAAAGGCTTTTATTATCATAGACATGAATACAAATATTTCATTTTACCTTATTACTACGAAGATTATTATAGAATTTCATTAATTGTAATATAATTATTACTATCATTGAAAAACGTGACGATTTGCTACAAAATTTCTCCCATACGTCGATAAAGAAGTTTCATTCCAACGCCGATAAAGAAGTTTGACTTCAAAAAGCAACATGGCGCGTAACCGAAAAATGTGACGCGTAACGAAAAAATGTTACACTAATTTTTTTTTCCAACCTCGATAAAGAAGTTTCACTTCAAATATGTATCAAAGATCGTAATAAACTATGTACTTATCTACCTACACGTAATTAGAGAACAAATAAACGTGGATACGTTTGTAAATTCATTTAGCGTGAATTATAAATATATTCCAAAATAATTAGTTCAAGTGTAGGTAATGTCACACATGACACAGTTTGCTGGAAGCCCTATCATGCGACCTTGTCAAAGTACTGTCGAGAATGTAGTAAGGTATTTTACAAATGTATGCAGTTTACCCTGATGACCTTATAAAATCGAATTGTATACGTGATATCGGAATACTGAATTCGCTTCGTTCTTCGTGGTTATAACATAAATATCACGCCATTAATGTACTATTATGTAGTTCCATAATCCGCTGTTTATGCAGACTGTTAAAACGGAAAGTCGCATATCTTGTACACGTTTTGCATTATCATTACGACTTGTTGCAGCTAATAATGATGGACAAAATTGATGTGCAAGTGCAAGTGATGGGCTGTTAGAGGAAGTCGTGGCTGCGGAACGTACGGGAGTGGACCGGTATCATATCCGCAGAGGAACTTTTTAGACTAGCAAAAGATACCCGGCAATTCAAGTTGTTAACAGCAAACCTTTAGAAATTTCTCCGTCTATTTTATTGAGTAGTTTATTATTGCAATTCTTAAGAGTTTGTTTGTTAAACGCCCCCTTAAATTGAATTACTTTTGTTTCTAGGAACATTTTACGATTTTTAATAGGTCCACATTCTTCTGGCAGTGTATCCAATCGTCGCGTGTAACTATTCGCCCCTACTTAAATATTTTTTAAATTAAAATGTACTGATTTCACGAACCGTACGATTCGCATTTTTCAGTGTTACTTGTAATTTTGTTTTTGTTGGTTTGGTTATGCACTTCATGCACTTTATCCTTAGTATTTGTTTTACCTTACTAGAGTTGTCAGCGATCCGCCCGTTGCCTCCCTAATAATTTATGTTACTTGTTTTATTTGTAATATAACGACGTTTTAATAAATAAATAAGTAAAAAATTCCTGCCATAATTCAACATACCTATATATAATTATCCGTTAATACATAAATAAGTTCTACTTCATCCTAAAATTGGCATAACAATAACAGATCATGACGAGCGTTTTGCCGTTGGTTCAGTTCCAAGCCTTGGCTGATTGCAAACGTCAAGTGGAAACTACAAACGTAAGATCGTATTCTGGATCGTTGCACCTTGCCAACTCACAAGAAGCTAAAGTACTGAGGTGTTTAGCTGGAAAAGCGCATACACAGGGTACCACTGGTATAATAAAGGCGATATTGCAATGCTAGCGTAAAACACGTTTATGACATATGCTTAACGCTACGTGTAATGATTGCAGCTCCTTACAAACGTAGTGTAAAACTAAAAACTGGGCTATGGCGAGTGGCGGAGAGTTTATTGCCAGTTCTTCTCTTCCGTTCTACTTGATTTGAGAACTAGCAGTAAACGTAAAATTAGAAGCATTTTTGAGACAATGTGTTAAAAAGAAAATAATTACTGTTGATGTAATAACCAAATAACAAAATCTCAGAATTTGCCCCACGTTAGGAAACACTGCGCTAGACAAAACTACCAAAAAGTCAATACTAACATTCTTTTACCTATAGAATAAAAAAAAACTAAACACCTGGCCACAATCCAGCAGAAATACGTCATTTTCGCTAGTTTAACAACATGGCAGACTCTGTCATTTAGGAACCCGAAACAGTTATTTAAATAATGTAAGAAATTCGTTTATATCCATTAGTTTAGTTGTACTCGAGGATAAAACAATTTTTTGAATGCTACGAGTATATATACATTTGCTTGTTAAAAGAACCGTTGTAGAACATTATACAAAAGCATAGCAAGATGAATTAGTCGTTTCCCGTCCAATGTGAACTAACCGTGCCCTATTTAAGACAAGTAAAATTTATACATGTAGGACTAGAATACGTATTGTTACATTGTTTTAAGAACAGATGAATCGTAGTTTGTGTTATCACTTTCAAAAAGTCTATAAAAATACTTTATTGGAAAAAATAATCCTTAATATAATAGTACAAAAAGTTTAACAGAAAAACCTAAAATTAAAAAGCGTAATTTCTTGGCATTTTCAAGCATAGCTCCTCCGTCAGTGAACCGTTCTTCATCATCTCCATTTATCTTAGTAATAAAAAGCCAGGTCATACAAATAAAACATATTATATTAAGTAGTTTTGAGAGCATTTCGGACTCTGCTCTCAGCGTGTAGTTCTTCTCAGTCGTATTATTCCTTGCTGAAGATCGCGTCACTGTAAGGTGCCTGCTGCACTGCTAGTGCCTCGCCACTTTGTCGGTAAATAGCTTCTCTTAGCACAGCTGTTATTACCCGTGAGAATTGTGACTTGGTCGTACCAGCAGGTTGGCGATTTGGCCCACGGCCTTTTAACTTGCCGACGACAGCCAGCTTGTCCAGGTTATCTGTTTCGAAACGGCCAATCTGACCTAAGTAAGTAAGAACTCTTCTATAGAGTTGATCCAAGATTGATTGGTTAGTTCTCCCAGCGGTCCATGGCGTGCGAAGCATCTTTCTTCAACATCACATATCCAGTGCATCGTAATAAAAAGTAATACACGACGAAATATATATATATCTCCTGACGAAGTATTTAAAACCAGGGTATTTAAATGGCACACTTCGCAAGAAATTAGTAGCCCTCCTTTTTTACGTATTTTGTAATAGTTATATAAATAGAACTTCTTTAGGTATAATTGCGATTTTTGTTCATTATTTACATTGCTTGACTTCGAGTGCTCAGTCATGGTTAGCTAGAGATCCATTGATTTGCCATTCAATTTCATTTTTCCAAGGAAACAAAACGGCATACGAAACATATAAGCAAAAGTCCCTGCGCTGTTCCAACTGATAATTGGTACTAAATTCATAGTTGTCTAAAAAATGTTACTTTGAAATTATAGTTTCTCACATCCTAAATGGCATTCAAAATGATGATGTTCTTTGAAATTTGTTAAATTAACATCGATCCATTTTGCATTTATGTTATTTTGGTCAGGCTAATTTAACGTTAAATAGAGCAGTAAATTGTTCTAACCCTGAACAACTAGATAGTAATTGCTCGTTCAATAATGTACTTCGGCGATCCAAGAAGCCGTCTTAAGCCAACGCCTATTCAGAATCTAACCCTTAGATTTAGAGTGCAGACTTTGCCCTAAGTGTGTTCAAAATATTGGATTCGTCATACGGGATTTATAAACTCCGAATCCGGTATGTAAATATCCAATACATTTTTGACACATAGGTTCCTGAATCTTATATCTAGAGATAACTTAAGCTATTTAAATAAGATATACACGTTATCTTAAATAGGTCTTAAAACAGTCTTTATATATAGGTGTCCAAGCTACTAGCTTAATAAGCCGCTCAGTTAACAGCCAAGCCTTTTAACTAAACAGCGCGGTTTAACTAGCGGCCTGAAAGATATTCAGCCGAAGCGTTTGGTACAACATTTAATAAGCTGGCTGGCTAGTGCTTAGGCCATTCCTACGATAGAGTGATCATGTGGCAGAATTAAAGAGATGAAACTTATACAAAATATTTCTCTAAAAATAAAATTGCTCCAGTCAGTCACAGCTATATGCACATTATAATTGTCACTACAGTCTTCCATTGTACTTGATGTTAATCATTAAACTTTGGAAAACGCCAGCAATAACGTGTGAATTGCCGACACCTTGACAGTTTGAAGAGTGATATTCCAACATAGAATTGCGAATAGGCAACCCGATATTCAGTGATGGGCTAATGCCCATGTCATAATGAACAAGTGGAGATGAACAGGACACACCTTTCGTGGAATTGAGAAATGGAGTAAACTGTAAAACTTTAATGAGGTACCCAAAAATTAAAAAAAAGTACAAAAGATGGGAACATGAAATTAGACTGGTTGCAGGCAAGGATTGACCAAGATTGGGGCGAGTAAGGCCGGAATAGCAGGGGTTTGGTCCATTATCAGGATCGGCAAACGAACTTGAGTTTATTTTTAATTGTGTGTATATAAAACTTGTCCAAAATAAAGGCTGCATTTTTTTTTCAGAACATACTGGTCGACGCACGGCCCACCTAAACCCTTCTTTCTACGCCTTTCACTCTGGCAAAGTCTGTAACTTAAGGAAGCCCTTGAACTGTAGGTGGTTTATTTTTTTTACTCTAGAAGACAACAAAAATTTAAATACAAATTGTATCTATTATTTTTCATGTACATTGCATCCAGTATTCACACCGGTCGCTTTGCTCGGAAAACTCGTTCTAATAATAGAATCGTTAGTACGTATTCAAGGTTGCGAAACTAGGGCAAGCACGAAAGATTTCAACTGAGTACTTTCTTGTTATAGATGCCAAAAATGATGGGTTTCTATATTTGAAACGAAAGGCTCATCTATTAAAACGATTCGTAGCCATGACTTAACTATTCGTGAATAAAACGTTTAAATAAATTTAGCACTTACCTAATCGAATACAGACGTTTCTTAGTTTTACATAAATGGTTTAAGAACTGGACATTTTATTTAACTTACAAAAACCCCAATGTTTTTTTTATATATGACAGCCATAATCCTGATGTTTATTTATTTCTACATAACTATTATAATATCTGAACAGTTACTACTGATACGATGTTAAGTGATACCGCCACCCATAGACGCTCACATTGCCCGAGGGTTTGCAAGTCCCGTACACAACTGAGCGTTTTTTAAGGCTTTTACCACTATGTGGAACCAACTGCCTACTAAAGTATTTCCGAACCAATTCGACTTAGGGTCCAGTTAATGTTCTATAATATAAACTATAGTGAGCCTCCTGCTCGTTTCATAATATACAGTGATATTTTGAATGTTTATGGAATGAAAATTTAATAAACGACTCTGAGTACGTTAGTTCAGTTAATAAAATGTACTAGTCTTGGAATTATAAGACCGGTTACATTACACGAAGAGAAAATATAATTTCCACCTTACGTAAGAAAGTCGTGTTGTTCTTTATCTTAGTACATACCGTAGAAAATTACACACATACAATGTTTATTACTAGCTGTATAACTTATTTGTTATTTAATAAAATTTTAGTATAGTAAATTTTTAAATTTAAATAATGCTCTTACTGTGACGGTCCTTCTACTTACTGTATAAAATAAAATAAATACAATCAAAAGCCAAGATATATAACTTATATAAAGCACCATGGTTAATTATTATTAACTTTTTAAGTAGTAAGTTTATACACGAAAATTTGCTTTAGATAAGTCCCTAACTCATTTCTTTGATCAACAGCATTCCAGTAAGTTCACAGACTAATAAATGTTAAAATTATTTAAAATAAATATGTGTAACGTAATCAAATCGGGATGAAAATTCCGTTTTTCGCGCGAAGATAAAGTGACATAAATTCTAGGGACGCATTTCCCTTCGGGTTCAGTAGGTCATTGAACGCGAGGGGCGGACCGGTCGCTGGATTTGTTGCAAAACAACCTGCCTTCTGGTATGCGTACAGCCTTTTGTTTAATTCATACTTTGTTCTTTTGTGCAAAGACAGTCGAGAAGATTAATTTGTCATGAAGTGTATGCACCAATTGTTTCAATGTTCGGCTTATGGACAATTTACTGATTTTTAAAGGCAAAATTTGTAATACAACTAGTACGTACACACAATTTTTTCACACGTACAAAGTCTAGTCAAATAAATTGAATTGTTTTACTTGAATACAATACAATATGATAGCGAAAGATTAATGATATACTATTTGGCATTGGTAACAATATTAATAAAATTAAACTTATAAACATAAACTAATAATAATAAAATAATATACATTGAAATAAATAACGAAACTTAACCTAAACTAAAATATATCATTAAAAGGAGTCCCTTTAGGCAAGGTTCCGAAGATACTGGCAGCGTTCCCCCTTTGAATTGCTAGACTAATTCTTTGTCCGAGGTAGCTGCCAGATCTTCGGTCTCCTGTGATGTCGACAAATACATATACTTATGATATTATATCCAATATGTATAAAGCCTACATAGATTTATAACATATATAACAATCAAATATACAATATTTACAATTTTATTAACCTACATAGTAATAATAAAATTAATTAAAAATTAAAAAAAAAGAAAATTAAAACAAATTTAAAAAGTTTGACCCTTCGGCAGTCTACCTTTAACGCTGGCAGCATTTCCTCGCTGTATTGCGATACTTATTCGTATAGGGAGGAAAGCACCAGCTCTAGGGTCACCGGTACAATCTATAGCAGTTATTTGACTAATATGTATTCAACTGCGTATTCGAGGCGAATTAAACTGACTCGTTCCCACAAGATCTCACTAAACATTACGCAATGAACTAGCTTTGAAACTGTACAACGTTTTTTGAATGAGACAAAATGAGGCCTATATACAAAGATATTTTTAATCAGTAGGACAATAAATATCTTCAAATAGGTTTTGCAATATCAGACATATCATTACCAAAGATGTAGACGTTAACGATATTTCCGTTCTTCACATAAAAACCATTGTTTATTTGTCCAGTCTTTGGGGCCTGGAATTTCAAAATTTTAATTCTGTGGAATTTTAATATCTCTATCTTTTAGATCTATAGATCATGGATTAAGCTATCGCGGAATATGCTTAAAAGGAGTATTAAGAGGATCCAAAGCGCAAAATCACCAGCATCATGAGCATACCCTACATCACACAACACAGCGGAATTAGGTATTTCCTAGTTAAATGTATTGAACATTTTTTGTTGATTTCTTCCTTTTGTAAATTGAACCTTTTTGTATATATATATGTATATTATGTATTCCATCTTTGGCTATATGTTTATCATAATTGTTTTTTGTTATATATATTATTTATGTTAGCTGTAGGATTACATTAGCTTAAATCAACGTCTAATATGCAAAATCTAAAGTACAATGTGCAGAAACTACAACTAATTTAATAGCCAAACATATAATTTACAAGAAAATTTAAAGGAACTGTAGCCTTTACACTATGCTACAATTGACATTCAAACAAAATGAGTATCCCAATCAGTTATTTGCGCGTAATCATAAATTAAACTTTGACTATATGACCCTCTCAATCGCTTATTCCATAGCTTTGTGTACTATTTGTTTGTTTTCGAGACATCAATGTATATTCACACATAGGCATGTCAATGTTCGCGTTGACCTTGTTTGTGAAGTGCGACCTTCAATCATCCATATTCAATGAGTTCTACTTTTAATACCAATGCATAAATGTTACTGGACGAACTACAGTTCATCCGATTGGATATCTATGTACTACTAACAACGACAAAAATTTCGTTACAGCTATTCTAATTAAGCACATAAATTGTGTACAAGCGGGAGGTGAAGACGAATTACAAATTGGATTAAAAAAACTTATGATTTAAAAACCTCTTTTCCCCCCCCCCCCCCCCTAAATTTCCCCCCCCCCCCTAAACCCAAAAAAAAAAAAAAAAAAAAAAAAATTTAAAAAAAAAAAAAAAAAGTATTAATGATTAATTTTCGCTGAATTTACACGTCATTAGCTTGAAGTGTGGAAACCGGCATGCTGTAGAATCGAAAGTCGACGGCGTGTCAGGCCGACAGAAAGCTGATACTTGCTTATTAGAAATAAAATGATCAAGAAAAAGACCAAACAAGAGTTGTAGCACCACTGTTTGTGAATCGTTAAGTCGTTATATTAAAATTTTGAGAGTCTAGAGTCTACATCTATAGGTACATATGCATTTATGACAACCATTTATAGTTTTTTTCATTCCAATTGCTATTATCACTTTACAACACACAGAGTTCTACAAGAATTTAATACTTAGTATTGTATGTAACCATTAAATAATATATTTATTGGATTATATAAAACAACCTCAATCTGTATTGACATATAGATTTATGGCGAAGGACAATCATTTGGCGAGTAGTCTGACGATGAAACGAAATTTCACGTTCCTGAAATATCATAAAGATAATGTATTTAGATCAGGGTTGTACGATTTGAAATGGAACTAATTATTATCAAAATTGGTGTTTTATTAATATTCTAAAGTTAAGGGAAATAATAACAGACAATGCTAGAACGTTGGCGTTGGTAAGTTATGAATTTGGATAGAAACTTGGAGAGAAATTCAGAAAACTTTGAGGACATTCTTGTCAAAAACCTACAGCCATTGTCTTGGCCTCCGATTTCGTTATATATTTTTAAATACGCAAGTACGAGATTAGCTATTTGTAACGTAACTGCCGTCGAATTTACGTGTCTAAGGCATCCGGTTTCCACACGATGTTTCATCGTAAGTGCGAAATGCGCACATAGAAGTAGCACGTAGTAGTCCATTGGTGTATAGCAGGGATTCGAATCTACGCCCTTAGGTATGAGTCTCGCTCGCTCGCTGTAGTGGTCAACGCAAAAAAGAGCATTACTAGCCATATTTCTTCTACTATACATGTACATAGTGTATCAAGGAATAGAAATAAGTGTTCAGTGTTCTAAAACCATAGAAATAATACATTTTAGAAAATAGAATAATCATTCTATGGGCCATTACAGGCAAATTTTTTTTTGATTATTATGGCTCTGGCACGATTTGTGCATTAGCCAGCGTCACAAGTATGAGGATTTTTATAATTCGTTCCTTTTTGCTCGCTTAGAAATTCGACCGTGTCCATCCATGTACGATTTAGGCGACTACGCCCGGTACCGCACAACCTCACAAAGGCCGAGAACAAATTTAAATTAAATTAAAACTTCCCCGCTTCAGAACTGGAACGCAGCAGTCGAAGCGCGTTTGCCGGTTTGCTTCAGTCAATTGTGAGGTACCCATCTTAAAACTATTTTTTAAAACCCCCCAAAAACAATTAAAGCACTAAAAGCGAAGTTACACCTAGCTGCCACTTAATAAGACCGCTAGCTATGAGGCCCCTTCGCCGTCCACGGGCTAATTATTATCAAATTTCGAGAACGTAAATGTGAAACAAAAACCAATTATATTTCACTACATTTCAACGCTTAACACTATAATTTTATTTATTTATTTATTTATTATTATAGAAATACACTACATTATCGCTTACAGACATTCTTATTGTCATAAAAAATATCGTGATCGTCAAATATTCTACCTTATATTTCTTGTATATTATAATAGTCCTGTCATACTCATACATTGTGTCAGCAGTTTGCATTGCGCAATCAAAGTTAAACATCAAATCTAATTTCGTTTGCTCAGAACTTTAAAAAAATAACTAAATAACAGTTACGTCCTTGAATACATAGAAATCTTTGTTCTGAAAATGGTGCATATATAAAAACAAATAATATATCTAATTATGTTATCCAGGCCGACTTGAGCCACAACAGTTTATTGAGACTTGCCACGATTTTGTTTGCATAACACGGCTCACCCGATGTTGACATTGACAGGAGGCTCGCAAGTGTGTTGGCGACCTTTTAAGAATTAGTACGCTCTTTTCCTAAAGTACCCTAAGTCGTATATATTCGCACACACGCATTACACACTTGAAACGAACCGAATAGGAAAAGGGATTTTTTTTATATCACTCATGATATTTTTTTTTCTTTGATTATTGTTATTTTGTATGTTTATGTGTGTGTGTTTTTGTTAGTAATAAATGTTATGTCTATGTCTATGCCTAATTTAAAAATAAAAAGGTGAAATTAAATTACTTCCATGGCACGGATATCCGACACGACCGAACAAGAGCAGGCGCTGTACCGACGTTTGCTCATTCGAGACACAGCTCAGGGGTGATCAAACAGCAACACAGAGATCATTGACTTTTTATAAAATGTAATAATATTGTATTTTTAGTACCTAGGTGATCTTCGGTGCAATTTAAAATCGATTAGATTTTCGTTTGATCCTGGTATCTTCATGAATGCCAAACAGAGAAAACTTCCAAAGACAAATTCAAATGACATCGTTAGAGAAAGTTTTTTCAATTTAGATGTCTTTGAACTGAAAATATGATATATTTATTACACTGTGGAGAAGATAATTTATTTTTATAAAATTTAATATGATTTTCCATTTCTCTCATTTGAATATATTTATTATAAGGTAACAGAAAATTTTTGTATTGGTCAGAGGATATTAACCCCGAGATAAAAAATAATGTTTGCTAAAATAACGAACGTCTCGGTAACATACTTGTAGTACTAAACACTTCATATAATGGATATAAAATTGTGCTGATTAACGAATTACAACTAAAGTAATATTATTCCATATTTACCAGAAAAAAATAGATGTGTAGTACTCGCGTACAAAGTCAATAATACAATATTTTACTACAATCATTTACATAATTATTTGTGATCGTTATTTTGATAATAAGTTTATAAGCATGATCACGCCTCGAATCAGGCATATTTTTTTTCCATGTAAGAACTGGTGAAACCAAGATGAATCTTGCTGACAGAAGTTATGATATTTAAGAGAGTTTCACAAATACTACAAAATCATATAAGTTAAAACCACGGTCTATTAAAAAGTTGAAATTAACTCAATAAACAAGAACAGCTGTGGGTGCGCGTGAGTTGATCGCGCATCGATGCATTCCCTGCGGTCAACGCACGCGGCACACATCGCTATTGCCAGGTTCCGGTCCGGGCAGTTCCATAGGGCCACTACTCTTCACTATTTATAGTTATGGCTACCAAATTTATACGGCCGTTAGCAGTTTCATAGACTAATATAGAACGTTTAGATTTAGAATTCCTTGCTTTGGTATTACTAAAAGATATTTGGTATTAGTATTTATGATATATTAAATAAATATTTAACTTCTTCGGCTGGAATTGTAATGGATTCTTGCTTTAGTTATGACATCTTTATCGTTTGCCTCGAGGAAGAAAGTCGTAAAAGTAAAAACTTTTTTTTTAAATAAAAGGTATTGCTATTGCTAGGATACCTTGTACATTAGATATACAAATATATACATCAACTGAAAGGTAGTATTTCCTATTTGGCGATTTATACATTGTTGTTATGTATTTAGTGTAAATAGTTAAAATATAACTAAACGTATATTACAGTAATTCGTCAAATTAGACTGAAAAGCAAAAGCGTTTTACGATTGTTTCACTGTTTAAACATAATTACGGACCACCGCGCCGTGTCCACGAGTCACCGTGACCACGCATGCTGTAAAGCACGCGAAACGTCGGTTAAATTTTAAATTATGTTAAATCATTGTAAATTTATAATAATACATAACTTTAATCCGGTGAAAATGTTTTTTCTTTAAATGTGTAAAGGTTATGTCAATAAAAGACAATACTATAATTACGGACGTCACGTTTTAACGAATGTCCATTACCTTACCACTCTTTTCGCGGAAATATTAGGACCTTTGTAAAAGGGAGATATATTATAATAATTTGTTAAAATCAATAATAAATAAAATATTTATATTATTTTATTATTATTATATATATATTTTAAAAATAATCTTAAAATATTTTTATGCCTGTTGCGATCTATTTCAGGAAAGTAAAATTCGGTAAACGAGTATAATTAATATAAAACAATTTCCGTAGAATAAACACATCTTCGTATTATGAAACGTTTTGCAAAAAGTAAAAAAAAAGTTTACCCAAGGAAATCAAAAATGAGAAAACATTCAAACAGTCGTTATAGTGCTTTACGACTTTGTTCCCGGGGCAAACGATATGTCCTTTGAGTAACTGTTAAACACATCTTATTACTAGGCACAATAATAAAACTAAACAATTTTTTTATAGAACAGGGGGCAAACAGTCCTCGCCTGATGTTATGTAACATCGCCACCCATGGACACTCTCAATGCCAGATGGCTCGCGAGTTCGTTGCCGGCCTTTGAAAAATTGGTACGACCCTAAGTCGGAATTGTTTCGGAAATACTTCAGTGGTACTTCATAATTATTAAGCGCTTTAAAATTCATGTTGTCTTTTTTTATATTGAGTTTTATAAAGTATAATTTTGTTAATACATGAAAACTAAATATCTACCAGACTAAATATCTAAGATATTTAACACAAAATTTTTAACAGTTATTATAATTTGTAATACATTGGTTAAAAAGAACGTGAGGCAACGTGATAAACTGTGAATTGCGTAAGTGACGTGTGCAGTTTCAAACAATGTTCTTGCAATGTTTTTTACGGAATTAATTAATTCTTTTATTTAGGTACTAAGATATATTTGTTCTTTACTCATTATTTTTAGGACATTAGACTTAGATTTACTAATGATCGTTTCATAATCATTAGTATCTTAAACGTTACTGTATTTACAGTGAGAGAATCATAGACTCAAGGGTCGTACAGAGCATGTAATTTTTAGTTTAGGCCTTTGGCTATCTATATATCTTTAAATAAATATATTTATATATATATATGTACGTATATATATATATACTCTGAGTATGTTGTTGTCCAATTTCACTGTTCCCTTTGTTTTGTCGTGTTATACGTAAATAGCTACTATCTCATATGTAATATTGGCTTTAGCGTGCGCCTCTAATCCCTGAGGTCATAGGTTCAAGCTCTGGCTGAGTACCAATGGACTTTCTTTCTATTTAACATTCGCTCGAAAAGTGAAGGAAAACATCGTGAGGCTGGCTTGAGACCGACGCCGTCGACGGCGTGTGTCAGGCTCAGAAGACTGATCACATACTTGCCTATTAGATTGACAAATGATCATGAAACAGATAGACATCTCCAGCCCAGACCTAAAAAGGTTTTTTTACTGTCACTGCACTACATAATGAAGAATATCTAATCAATAGAAAATCAATTAGTAACAATATAACATCTATGTACTATTTACATAGTGTCCTTCGTATTTGATCTAATATAAAAGACGTACAGTCTGTAGGCACTTTCAATTATTGGCATGACGATGACGGCTCGCAATTCGTGTCATTACCAAGCAGAATTATAAACATAGTACATACGTAGAACTCAAGAACATTTGCATATCGGATTAGAATTGCCAACGCTCGGTAGTCGGTACACTGATACATTGGTAAAAGAAAATTAAAATACAATATATTAGGTCCTTACATATGAAATTGGCGTTTTTCGTACTGGCCACTTTAATCACGATGTTCTCCTCTTTGGTAAGGAATTCCAAATTCAAATTTGTACAGCTATTTACTCATGTATTTGTGCTTCGATGACCGTTATTCATTTGTTTTTTCTTCTGTTTTTTTCTGTTTGCGTCACTCATTTTACAAAATGGAAAACTTAAAGTATCGCATATTTTACGAGTACGAGTTCCGCCGTGGCACTAGTGCTGCGGAAACGACTCGAAGGGTGAATGATGTGTATGGCGGTCATGTTGCAAAAGAAAACACAGTTCGTTTTAGGTTCCAACGTTTTCGTTCTGGAAATTTCGACCTGCAGAACAAGCCCCGTGGACGGCCTGAGACCCAAGTTGATAATGAAGTATTGAAGGCTATTGTGGAAGCGGATCCATCGCAAACCACGTCCGAGTTAGCTGCAGGCTGCGGTGTTAGTGGCAAAACTGTTTTAATTCACTTGAAGCAAATTGGGAAGATTAAAAAGCTTGAAAGATGGGTACCTCACGAATTGACTGAAGCAAACCGGCAAACGCGCGTCGACTGCTGCGTTACATTACTGAACCGGCACAATAATGAAGGTATTTTAAACCGAATACCTGTGATGAAAAATGGATTCTTTACGATAATCGGAAGCGCTCAGCGCAATGGTTGGATCCTGGCCAGCTAGCCAAATCCTGCCCCAAGCGTAAATTAACCCGATCCCGAACCCGATAAATTGATCAGATCAGATAAGTCGGATCTTAAAAATATAAAAAATATTTATTTATCTATTTCTTAAGAATTATTCTTATTTTTGATTTTATTTTATTTACTATATATACACAAGACTTCATTACTTCCACTGCTAACTTTTACTTATATTATTTCTTTCTACTAATTATTATTAGATTTTTTTTGCGGCTGAGGCGCAAACTAGCTGCTGTGGTCTCTGGCAGAATGACCAGCGCTGTGGAACAGTCTGCTCCTCAGCATAATGCTGAGCCAGGGCCAACACACACGCATTACACGCATTTCAATACACACTTAAAACGTACCTTGTTTTTTAAAAGAAAAAAAATGCTTACCTTTCATTCTTTTTTGATTATTATTATTTAGTGTGTTTCAGTGTGTGTGTTTTGTTATTTAATCAATGTTGTCTATGTCTAAAGAAGTCTCACTCATGCTGTGGTATTTAACAAATTAAAAAATCTACAATAAACTTTAAACTCAAAAAAATATTAAAATTTATTTTCATTAAATATCTATAGACAGTGTACATATAATTAAAAACTGTATATACACAGAATTGAAGTATTAAAACTTTATTTAAAGCAAGCCTATAGGCACCCCGATCTCCTCTAGGGCGCGGCCCAATTTCAGCCCTCGCATTTTGACCTACTTTTCAACACTCATTTGGAGTAGCTACGGATTGGGGTTGCATATTAAAACCCCTTGCATATTCTACGGGTTTTGTATTTTATACAAGTTTGAAACATTGAGTGTATTACCAAAAGATCTTTGTTCACAAATTTAACGTTTAAAAAGCTTTCGACAGAAGAATTAGGTTACATGTGTATAGGATAAACGTTTTGGGTGGGAAGAATCCTAGTAAATTTATAAAATGTTTCTTTATCAAATAAACTACTACTATTTAGAAAAATATGGAAACTAATCACACAAACAAAAATAAACAATGATTAAAATATTCTGTTACATCAAAAGTTTTCTGTAATGATCTACTTTTACCCGGCAATTCTAGTTGTTAACAGGCAACCTTTCGTAATAAAGTAGAAAATATTATTTTTTTATTTACATAATGACCGGGCTATAGTATTTTGTAAAATCAATCAAAATATTTGTTACTTCCTAATGTTATCTTATCTTATCACATCAGCCCACTTCTATGCGGAAATTGTCGTTATTATATAATTTTATATTACGCAAAATACATCATATTGGACAGGTATCAAGATATAAAACGGAGCTTCTAATTACCCTTTTGTCTATTATGTATGTATGTCTACTGTCATATTAATTGTCTACTGCTAAATCATAGGATACGCATAGGGCCCGCGGCCCCCCCTTTTATAAAAAAAAAAAAAAAAAAAAAAAAAAAAAAAAGTGTTGGTTTTGGGGGGGGGGAAATAATAATTTTTTGTATAATGAAGGGGGAAAAAAAAAAAAAAAATATTCAAGAAAACCCCCCCTTTTTTATTCAGGCCCTTAGCGTCGCGGCCAGTCGTCTATCGCAGCACGCACCATATTCGTGTCATTTAGTCACGGGTTTTAAAGATAACTCCCAAACGACGGCCAATCCTATTAAAAAAGAAAAAAAAAAAAAAAAAAAAAAAAAAAAAAGGAAAAAAAAAAAAAAAAAAAAAAAGGGGGGGGGGGGGGGGGGGGGGGGGGGGGGGGGGGGGGTTTTGTTTTTTTTTTGGGGTTTTTTGGGGGGGGGGGGGGGGGTTGGTTTTTTTTTTTTTTTTATTTTTAATATTTGGGGGGGGGGGGGGGGGGGGGGGGGGGGGGGGGGGGGGGGGGGGTTTTGGAAAAACAAGAAAACGCGGGGGGGGTTTTTGGGGGGGGGGGGGGGGGGGGGGGGGGGGGGGTTTTTTTTGGGGGGGGGGGGGGAAAAAAAAATTATAAAATTTTTTTTTTTTTTTTTTTTTCCCCACCCCCCCAAAAACACAAATTCTTTTGTTGGGGGGGGGGGTGGTTTTTTTCCCCGGGGGGGGGGGGGGGGGGGGGGGGGGGGGGGGGGGGGGGGGGGGGGGGGGGGCCTCCCTTCCCCCCCCCCCCCGGAGAACCGGGGAGACCCCAAAAAAACAAAAAAAAAAAAAAAAAAAAAAAAAAAAAAAATAGGGGAAAAGGGGGGGGGGGGGGGGGGGGGGGGGGCGGCGGGGGGGCAAAAAAAAAAAAACTTTTTTTTTTTTTTTTTTCCCCCCCCCCGGAAAAAAAAAAGAAAGGGTTTTTTTTTTTTTTTTAAAAAAAAAAAAAAAAAAAAAAAAAAAAAAAAAAAAATTTTTTTTTAAAAAACCCCCCGGGAAAAAAGAAAAAAATTGCTGGGGAAAAAACTTTGGGACCAACTACGTAGAACGGGAGACGTAAGATTAATAAGTATAAGATTATTATTATTAATATGACCAGTGTTGGCCTAGTGGCATCAACGTGCGACTCTCATCCCTGAGGTCGTTGGTTCGATCTCCGGCTGTGCACCAATGGAATTTCTATCTATGTGCGCATTTAACGGTGAAGTAGAACATCGTAAAACCGGCTTAGACCCAAAAAGTCGACGGCGTGTGTAAGGCACAGGATCTTATTGGCACCTACTTGCCTATTAGATTGACAAATGATCATGAAACAGATACAGAAATCTGAGGCCCATAACTAATTTCTGACCATAACTTTTTCTATATAACTGCTCTCAGTCAAGGCGTCAACAAAGATTCATCGAAGACGTTTAGAATTAAGAACGCATATGGTTTAAGATCTCGATATACAACGACCTTCACCGAGATGCTTATTTAATGAAACGTATTTTATATTTAATTTAATATGTCAATAAATATAATCCACATGGGTTGCCTAGCAAATTTCAGTCCAGAGTATTTTAATTAATATTAAAAAAATATATTTTTTAAACATTTCACCGGTATGATTATTAGATAAATTCTATACCAATCGAAAGTATGAAGCCCATAGAATATGCAAACGTTAGGTTGTTTTTATTCAATTAATTATTTATGTGTATATTTTTATGTGACACTAAAGTATATATACATATTTAGTAAAAAAGAAAGTTATAGTGATACATATGTAATACTACCCTGATTAAAAATATTGATTGAAAAAAAATTAAAAAATTTACTACATGCAAATTATAAATTTTTTTTTTTTTTTAATATTAATTAAACATACTCTGGACTGCAATTTGCTAGGCAACCCATATAGATTATATTTATTGACATATTAAATTAAATATAAAATACGTTTCATTAAATAAGCATCTCGGTGAAGGTCGTTGCATATCGGGATCTTATACTAATATAACATATTGTTGAATATTTAATAATAAATACAAGGAGTCTAAATCGTCGGTGAAAACAAAACAAGGCAAAAGGTCAACAACCCAACACGAATGTCGCAACGAGAGTTCACAAGGCCGCATCTATTTTGGCATAACATTGTTCGACTCACGAAAGTCGCGTAACATCGAATTTTAAAATCTATTAACCATATATGTATGTTACAGTCGGCTGCGTTATTTCGAGGAAACTTGAATTCCATCACGACGCAGTTGAACCAGGGATTCAATACGATAATGAAGTATTACATTTTTAATTTGTCCTTTTCAGAGCCTCAGCCACAATTTTTTTTATAGTTGCATTTTAAAATAAGGATTGGACGGTAGTTTTCAAAGCCCTAAAAGGACAAAATTACAGAACTAATTAGTATACTTATAGGCATATGTTCCTTTAATCGTGAGAAAACTCTTAAATAAAATAAATAGTCATATAATAGTCAAAAGTCAAGTCAGAAGTCAAAATCATTTATTCATATAGGTAACACAATGTACACTTATGAACGTCAAAAAAATAAAATAAAATAAACGCTTCTAACTTTACATTTACTGCCAGTTCTCAAATCAAGGGCGTAGAACGGAAGAGAAGAACTGGCAATAAACTCTCCGCCACTCTTTTTAATAGTACCTACCTACTTAAAATTCGTCGGCTAACATAGGGAAATCGAATTTTTTTTATAGAATTTGACTTTTCTTTTTGATTTTCAATATTCTCCTCTCAAGCCTCAGAGTATAGTCAGAACAGCAGACTTCCTGGGATACGATTATAGGGATATTACAATTTTACGATAGAAGCATGCCTTCGGCGGCAACAGCGCAAAATTTCTGCCAAGCAAGCATTCTCTCTTGGTCTGAGAACAGGAAAAACTCGCTGGGGGCTAAATTTTTTTTCTGGATGATATACAGGTGAATCTGACGTTTTGAAAGGGCCGTAGACTTCAAAGCCATGGGAGGAAAACATAACATGATAATATTTTTTTAAAATAAAAAAAAGAAAAAAGGGCACGGAAAAAAGGAGAAAAGGGGGGAAAAAAAAAAAAAAAACCCCCCCCCCCCCCCCCCCCCCCCCCCCCCCCCCCAAAAAAAAAAAAAAAAAAAAAAAAAAAAAAAAAAAAAAAAAAAAAAAAAAAAAAAAAAAAAAAAAAAAAAAAAAAAAAAAAAAAAAAAAAAAAAAAAAAAAAAAAAAAAAAAAAAAAAAAAAAAAAAAAAAAAAAAAAAAAAAAAAAAAAAAAAAAAAAAGGAAGCACCAAGCCCCCCCCCCCCCCCCCCCCCCCCCCCCCCCCCCCCCCCCCCCCCCGCCGGGGGGGGGGGGGGGGGGGGGGGGGGGGGGGGGGGGGGGGGGGGGAAAAAAAAAAAAAAAAAAAAAAAAAAAAAAAGGGGGGGGGGGGGGGCCCCCCCCCCCCCCCCCCCCCCCCCCCCCCCCCCCCCCCCCCCCCCCCCAAAAAGCGGAGGGGGGGGGTTTTTTTTTTTTTAAATTATTTTTTTTTTTTAAAAAACCCCCCCCGGGGGGGGGAAGGGGGGGGGAAAAAAAACCTTCCCAAAAAAGACGCCCCCCCCCCCCCCCCCCAAAAAAAAACCCCCCCCCCAACATCCCCCCCCCCCGGGAAAAAAAAAAACTCGCTGGGCGCTAAATCTGGGTGATACGGTGAATGCGGAAGCAATTCAAAGCCCAATTCATGGAATGTTGGCTTCGTTTTCATTGATTTGTGACGTGCATTGTTTTGATGAAACAGCACTTTGATGTGCACTCAAACGATTTTGTCCTTCAAACGCTCCAATAACGCTACATACGTTGTCGTTAGTTAAGACGAACTCCTTGGTTTCTCTTTTGAATTTTATATACCTCATGCCAGCAGCTCGTTGAACCAAACTCACAGGTATTTGAAGAAGACTAAGCATTATTCAATGGCGTTTAAATAAAAAAATACCATAAAATTCTGGCTTATCGAAGAGACAGTTATTGAAGAACTTAAGATGATTTTAACATCGTAACTTTCTCCAAAGGTACCGTCGTCTAATCAACCAACTAAATGGATCGATAATTATGTTTATGTATTAGACTTGGAGCCGGAACAACCGGTTCTAAACTCCACAGGTACCAGCCCAAGCAGGCCGTTATTTCACAATAATTACATATAAATGCACGATATCGCTATATATTGTCTTTTTCAATGAGTACTACATATTTATATATAACTTAAACGAATATTTTCCTATAGTGCCATCTCCTTGCGAAGGTTGGCGATCATCATGGCTAGTTTAATTTTGGATGCCGCGCTTCTAAACAATGACTTGGTGCTTTGACGAAACCAATGTCTGTTATTCAACCAAGACGTGCGTCTGCGGCCAGGTCTCCTTCTACCTGCCACTTTGCCTAATATGTGTTGAAGGAGCTCGTATTTTTTGGGGTTACGTAATAGTCAAGTTTCCTTCTCTTAACCGTCTTTGTTCTTCTTCATTCAGTGGCGGTACAACCTCTTTAGATGTCTGGGCCTCAGATTTCTGAATCTGTGTCATGATCATTACGAACCTTCGACCTCAGGGATGAGAGTCGCACGCTGAAGACACTGTGGCTGGGCTGTGAGCTGTGAGGCTGTGAGCCGGCTTGCCTTAGACTTAATAAGTCGGAAAGTGTCAGGCACAGGAGCCTGATCATCTACTTGCCTATTACATTGACAACTGACCATAAAACAGATACTGAAATCTGAGGCCCAGACCTAAAGCGGTTGTAGCGCCACTGATTAATTTAATTAGACATATTTAACAAAAATACTCATTTGTTCAATAAGACTGATATAGTTTTGATGAATCGGAGGTAGCAATGCATAATCTAAAAACATTTTTTTATAGAACAGAGGGAGAACGTGATACCGCCCATGTACACCCTCATGACAGAGGTCTCGCGAGTGCCTTGCCCTTTCAGAATTGTTTTTTTTTGTAGGACCCTAAGTCTAATTCGGAAATACTTCAGTGGGCAGCTGGTCCCACATAGTGGTGGTGCGCAGAAACTTAAGTTCAGTCGTGTGTAATTCTCTGTAACAGTTCTATTATTTCCAATACTTTCGAATTTATTTACCGTCTGTTCGTTGATTAACGTTGACATTTGAACCGAGGTCTATCGATAAAATATGATAATTATACATTAATAAAGAAAATTATATTTATCACGGGAAAAAGAACTTACTAAAATTCTAATAGGTTATGATTTTTTTAGCGCTAAGTAGGCCTGTTGTACGAGTAATACGTTTTTGGCATATCATATCAATCTTGTGTTGCAATCTACTTAATTAGTTTTTTTAATAGAGTTCAGGGGGGCAAACGAGCCTACGGGAAGCCCAAAATGGGCAGTCATCACAGCCCATGCACATTGCACATCCATTTTAGTGGGTGCGTTGCCGGCGTTTACGGAGGAGAATGCTCTTTTTCAAACAATTGCCGGTCGTATCTCCCAGAGAAGACCGGGAGTCGATTCCACAGTTCACTACTACTCAAAAGAAAATGTCTAGTGAAGGGTGCTGTGGAAGTCCAGCCACCAAGATAATAGAAATATCGATGACATGATCATTCTATAATTATTATTATTGGGAGGGAATCAATTTTGGGTCGCAGAGTTAGTGTCTGTGATTATTTTAAGTGTCTTATTGTTTTGGTTCTTATCATCTTTGGTGCTATCAACCCTGCCGTCATTTACCCGAGTATGAATTAATAGATTATTGTAGACTTTAGCTCCACAAAAATCAATTATTCTGCCAATATCCACCACAAACTAACGTATATGTTTAATTGGAGGCCTACAGCCTTACGGTTATCATTAAGTCCATGATGCTCCACCCAGATAATTATAAAGGAGTAGTTAAATAGCTATCTCTTAATATATATCTCTATAACAATGTTTCTTAAGCTTTTAATATTACTTTAACAGTTTACTAGTTAATGAGTATTTTTATAATATTCAGATCGAAGGTTCAATGATTGTAACTTAAAAGTCTATCACTAAATTTGGCAGTGAACCCTGAACTAACTATTTGATGAAGAAAGAAGAGAAAGTCACTAAACATTGCTGTCGTGTTAGCGATGTCGTACAAATTGGCGAAAAGACCTGACCTTCAGAATCCGTTCCACATTACCATTACGCGTGCCCTAGCACCTCAACCTTGTATTAACTCTTGAAGCAATGGAAAATTTCTGTAATAGTTGTAACTAGCGTTATGTATTCATCGAGACATACATCAGTGTGTTGTCCTCGTGATAACTATAAATAGTGATGATAATGCCACGTTCCTCTTATCATTGACAACAATAAGAAATAAACAACAGAACTACAGACTAGAATTTATCTTAGATGTCATCGCTTTAACTTAAATAATTACGCAAAAAGCATTTCAAACTACGAGTTCTCTCAAAACTAACTTAGTTACCCTTAATAAAGAAATATGTACACAAAGTTTTAAATACACAAAAGACCCCTCTTTACTTTTTATTATACTTTTGATGTGTATATATATATAACTGTATGTCTGTTAATCCTACTAATATAAAAAACGCTAAAGTTTGTGAGTATGGATGGATGTTTGTTACTCTTTCATGTAAAAACTACTGAATGGATTTTAATGAAACTTTAAAATAATATAGCTTAAATACATCAGAATAACACATAGGCTACAATTTATAAAGATATTGTGTGAATTGTCCAGAATTTCAAGTAAGTAGGCAAAAATCTACTGCCAAAACCGCTAGTGTTACACATATTATGTAATGTATGATGGAAATGTTTATCTTAAATAGTCCTACAAAAAAAGCCCGCCAAAGTATATATCTATGTCTTATGTGTAAGGCATTATAGCCAAAATAGTGCTCCATAACTACTATATAAATTGATAATTTATTACAAATGCACATTTTTTAATAATAAATTGATTCCTAAATGAAAACAGATATTTTTATCGCGTTTGGTATTAAAAGTAGATAAAACATGTCTTTCACGCAACATCATTTGAACATATATTTTAATCCTGCGCAGACGAAGTCGCGGGCACTAGTTTGAAAATTAATTAATTAGTTTGTAAATTAATTAAATTAATTGTAAATTCTGTGCTATCTAGGAGTCTAAAAGACACATTCCTATGAAAATATGTAAACAATTAAGGATTTAAATACACGAAAAGAGGGGTATTCTATTTTTGACGTTTCTGAGTAGGTATCTGTATGCCTGTGTATCATCGAGCTCTTAAACCAGACTGAATATGTAGCGGTTTTTCTTAGAAGTCTGATCAAAATGGTTCTTTGCTTATAATTTATGAGGATCTGTTCATAAAACAATTTTTTACCGGATTGAAGATGTATTTACAATTATTTTTCATAATTTTAAAATTAACCGACGTTTCGCGTGCTTTACAGCGTGCGTGGTCACGGTGACTGAAAAAGACAAAAGGTGTTGAATGTCAAAAAGTATCACAGCTGTAGAAGAAGTTGTATTATCTGTATTTGTTTCCCCGGAGTTGGTATCGACTAAAAGATGGAGGGTTTTGGCAGAAATGGCTCACGGTGTCCTCTATCCGGTAAAAAATTGTTTTATTATCAAATGTGTGAAAGGTATGTCAATAAAAGACAATACTAGGATCTGTTCAGTTATCCGTGCTTTGTGTCAGGTGCAGCAGAAATCGTACACGTATAAAGTGTTTATTTTATTTATAAAAATATCCTTGACCTTTGAAGGAACATGTACCACTGTGATACTCTAATGATGGAGTTAAATCTGCTGATTGATGTAGGTTATCGAAGGTTATTTTAATATATTAATACCTTGATTTATATTATTGTTTGTCTCTTAATTTAAAGAATGTTCACGTTTTACGAAGCGACACTAGAGTGATAAGCACACATCATGCTTCAGGCGATTAATAATATGGGAGTATATTGAACTAAATTTGATAATTACATTAAAGTTATTGATTGCGAGACAAAGCGAATTTACTTAACAATTCACTGTTGTATAAAGCACCTAATTATAACTTTAAGATTAATATAAATAATTAGAAAAAAAATCAGTGGCGCTACAACCTCTTTAGGTCTTGGCCTCAGATTGCTGAATCTGTTTCATGATCTAATAGGCAAGTAGGTGATAGTGTAGCCTCCAGTGCCTGAGGTACGCCGTCAACTTTTTGGGTCTTAGACGTGTCGGTTTCCTCACGATGTTTTCCTTCACCGTTCGAGCGAATGTTAAATGCGCCCATAGAAAGAAAGTCCATTGGTACACAGCCGGGGATCGAACCTACGACCTCAGGTATGAGAATCGCACCCTGAAGCCACTAGGCCAACACTGCTCGCAAAATAGAATAGACATAGTTACAAGACACAACTGACCAATCGAAAATTAATTCGAAGGAACACATTGAAACTATTCAAACAGATAACGTGGTATAATGAAACCCGGTCTAATGAATATCTCCTGACTCTATCCATACATAAACTGAACTTCGTGGTCAGATCATTCTTGAAAATCCGAGTTAAGTTTAAATTATTTTTTATCTAATTGCTCATATTGATTTGCATGAACCAATGGTGGAGATCATAGTAGGTTGAACATGGTCTAGGGTTTCCGGAACCAGCGAAGTGGAACCGATGGAGGAGACCTCAGCCAAATGTGGACTTACGGACAAATGTTTAATTACTTAGTGGTAATGTAATTTCCAAGTCTAATTAGTCCATCCAACCAACTGAAGATAAACACTACATGACTGTCGACCATTACAAACGGGTGCTTAGCTACTTCGGCCATATTGCCAGAAGATAGCCGAATAGTCTCGACATACTGGTAGGGTGATGGCAGGAGAATTCGAGATTGCATACCCGTTGTATGATCAAATTAAAATAATTGTGTCGCAACATGACGAGTCGACGTATCGGTGAGGACTTTTCAAGACACGACCTTCAGTAGGTAATGGAGATTACGAAGAAAAATAATAATAATTACAATCCAAAGTAAAATCAAATTACCTAATTGAATAGTAACAATAAGTATGAATGGAAATATGTGACCACCATGTACATATCTACATAATAATTTAGTTAGCTACTGCTTTGTTTTTTATAACACCTATTTTATATTAGTATAGTAGTTTTTTTGGTCTAGGTACATGGTCTTCACATAATATATCAAATCAATGAATGCAAAATTTTGTCAAAACTATTTTAAAAGAGTAAGTATAGTGTTTCTTTAGACCATTCATCTCCATATGAAACTACCTTTTGGAAGGGGCAAATAGAGTCATTTTTTTTAATATTTTTAATTTGTTATGACTTTCAAAAGTGCCTTTTTATAGGCCTGAGTGTTCTGGGCGTGGAAATAAATATAGCTCGTTCGAATAATTTTCCAGATAAACGAGACAAATTGTATCAAAAATACTTGTAATCGTAGTTAGTGCAAATGGTTGCAAACATCAGTTATCAAAAGTATTGAATTAAAATTTATGTTGAAATAATTGAAAAGAAACCATCCAACCTTCAAATCAACCGTTCACCAAGCGAGGCCGACGGTCATGGCTGGTTATGGCTGTTATCTTCAAGTAAATCACGGTTATTATAAAACAGTAAAAATGCTATTAGTATTGAAAATTCCAAGTATATGAGTACTAGACGCGATGACCATGTCCTTAATCGATCATCTAGACTTGTGTTTATCATTTATTCATTTAGGTAACAATGTACACTTATGAATGTTAATAAAGACATACAGTATATGAAATGCTTCTAATTTTACATTTACTGCCAGTTCTCAAATCAAGGGCGTAGAACGGACGAGAAGAACTGGCAATAAACTCTCCGCCACTCTTTTTAATCGGCAAGTTCTTTGTTTAACACAATGTTTGTAAGGAGCTGCAATCATTACACCATGTTCCACATGACATCTTAAGTAATTAATAGTTAGTTAATGAAAAAAATGAAAAACAAAGATTTGTCCTGTATCAACAGTAGGCATGGTGCAATAGGAGCGCGCACTTACATTCTCGTGGGAACAACACGCAAATACATAGTCGAAATAACTAACATGTAATTCTTTTACTTCGGACTGTCTCCCGTGGGGATAATCCGCAGATCGTTCTTATAGCCTATATATATATATATATTAATGTCACTTGCACTACCCCACGAAGATTCCAATTTTGCCTTTAAAAAGCAAATGCCGTTCTCACGTTCTTTTAGGATAATGACCTTCAAAATTACTTAACCGTTTTACGCTGAGAACTAACATTATATACACAGCCTTAAGTCGTTCGTTAAATTATGTTATATAGATTAAGACTAATGTATCGATAGTCGCTGGCTTATGCAAAATAAATTTGCGATTCTTTGTCCAATAAAAGTCTGATTTAAGGGATTTCGATATAAGGCAGCGAAATACCTTTTCCGTGGGTAAGGGGAAAACGGCAAGATAACTTAGAATTAACTGCTAACTAACCTGCAACGCTGCGAGGCTTGGAAGTGCGTTGCTAATCATAATAAATCTATTAAAACCTGAACTATTATTATATAAAGAGAGAGGAAGAATTTAAAAAAATCCTCAATTAAAATTCAATGTTAAAAGTAGGATTATATATTATCACTGAGTAACATAGGCTGAATTATTTCCTAAATATTTGAAAGCCTATATACTTAAAGGGTCGGCAACACAATCGAAACCCTCTGGCATTGAGTCAAGCTATCACTTAACTGTAAAGTCTTAACATCAGGTGACGCATAACTTATATTAAATTAGGGTCCTACTGAATAATATGGTGTTATGTACATAAACTCTCAAAGCAATACAGAAAAGATAAACAATTTATGTAAAAAGAAACAGTGAAAATGTAAGCCAGAAGTAAATATTTACTTCCTTATTTGGCAGTCACGGTTTTCTGTTACAATTTGAAAGGTATAGTAATAAAATTTAAGTACATACATGCGTTTTGTAAATTACAATTGACGGTATAAAGACTCTCTAATTTTGTTTATATAATGCCATCAAAAACATTTTTTTTACTACGGGAAGCCCAAAGTGATTATCCGGCCTTCGAGGGAGGAGTATCTTCTTTAAACAATTGGAGGTTGTATCTCTATTTTGAGTCGATTCCACAGTTCCCTAGTTCGCAAAAGAAAGTGTAAAAACTTGTAAATAACAAAGTCTCGCAACGCAGTTTTTCTACCGTAAAAAGTGAGATCCATGCCTCAAGTATTACGTAATTAGCTTAACAACACCTTATAGTGACTGTACGGTTCCTGGGTCATTGGGGTGCGTTAAATAATATTAGCATTTTACTTTTAACTCGCGTAAAACAATAGAATATAAGCGAAACAATTAAATGTTAATTGCTATGTAACAAATGAATGCGATGTAACAGTTAAAGAGAGTGCCTGCGTCTGGCTATACTCTCGGGGAGTAACTCCGACGATTTAGGAAATCGCTTATAAAACTATGAAAGCCTGAGTGAGCAAAATGTGCCTCGTACAGGACCATATCAATAGTCTAAATCTTTTATGCTATAAATAAATACATTGACTTATTCATTATGCAGATTTATTATACGTATAATTTGTATTTACAATTTTCTTAACCTACAAAGTAATAATAAAAATTATTAAAAAGAATGGCATTTCCTCGCTGTATTGCGATACTTATTCGTTGAGCGAGGAAAGCACCAGTTCTGGGGTCACCGGTACTTTCTACCAGGCGATCATCTGAGTAATTAGTTTCCTTGATACACTAAACACTAATTGTATTCTAAATTTGAAACTTCTATGTCTGCTAGAAGTGCTTTAGACTTTTGATAATCGGTCAGTCAGTCAGTGAGTGAGGGACGTTAGAAATTTTGACTAGTTATAAACTACTGGTTCAAATTGAATGAAAATTACTGTGATTATTGATTGAAATATACTGTTTTATACAATCCCTGCTTGGTAACTGAATATTTAGGCTTATTATTTTATCCACAACGAAGTTATAAGGGGTCGAAAATGACCCGAACTGGTTCGAGAAAAGGCAAAGGAAAAATGGCAGGAGATCGGGCCGCACGCACGTCTTGGTTAATCTTCCGCAATGGTGCAATCAAAGCATCAAATCGTTGATCAGAAACGCTGTAAAATCAAAGTACCCTGCAAACCTTCGAAAGGAGATGTCACTATTAAAACTAAAATTTCCCCCACGACGTCACTAAGTTACGTTTATATACATATTATATTATGTATATCGCCACTGTAGAATGTTAACCTCGTATGTCAAAAAACTATTTATTTTTCATTCTTAGACTCTTATGTCAATTAACTGGTATAATCATGAAGTAAGGACTTATTTATGTAATTAATAAATAAGTCCTTTTTACCATCTGAAAGTATGGAAAAAACGAACATTGACGAAATGAAACATTTTTTCTCGTTTCCTGTAATGTTTGGTTCTCTGGAAATACGAGGTTATCATTCTACAGCGACGATATTATATATTTTCTTTAAAATTCACAAATAAAAGGCTATCCATACAACCGCTGTGTGTATAGCACAATAATCTCATAAGAATGCGCCCTATAGGTTTATGTATGTTGTAACACGGGCCGCAAGTATAAATAACAGTTAATTCACGTCACGCTCCGTTAGGTGGCGTCGCGTGTTCACCAGGCTTCCTGCTTCGCTTCGACAGCTAAGAATGTCCATGAAGGTCCGATTTCTTATCGAACTATTTGCCATTATGCATTCCTAGTATTACATTTTTTATCGTGGTTTTTATGAGCTAAATAAAATAAATAAACCAGTGGCGCTACCTTTTTTTTTTTGTCTAGTTCTCAGATTTCTGTATCTGTTTCAGGATCATTTATCAATCTAATAGGCAAGTGGGTGATCAGCCTCCTGTGCCTGACACACGCTGCAGTCGCAGTTTCTTCACGAGTTTTCCGTCACCGTTCGAACGAATGTTAAAAGCGCACATAGAAAGAAAGTCGATGCACAGACGGGGTTCGAACCTACTACCTCAGGGATGAGAGTCGCACGCTGAAGCCACAAGGCCATTTCTACTCATGAGAGTAGCTTTTGAAGTGCAAAACGACAAAACAAATAATATAGTGAATTTGGACAACGATACGATACTCAAAGTATATATATTTTATATTTATAACGGTGCAACTCAGAAATGTAATTCCTCGTGGGTTAACTGATTTAAGAAATCAATACACCTTTAGTCGATTCGATTTATTGTTATAAGTCAATCAAACGCCTGAACTAAAAATTCACGCTTAGTACGACTCTTGAGTCTATGATTCAAGATCGAGAGCGCGTATTCTCCTCTACGTTATTTTACGGAAGATGTCTGAAATTTACCCTATATATGTGAAAGCTGCAATAGGACAGTTATAACACTAAAAATAGCTCATTTAGGCAGGGAACATACTACAGTCGAGAACAACGTTAAAAAAATTACGCAACAAACCTGAATTTGTTAAAACTACTTAGCATGTAACCGGTTCAACTACTAAGTATGCATACTGCATTGAATATCAAGTCGAAAAATCATCGTTATTTTTGAATACACTACGTTTCTTACATTGAATTCACGAATGGCAGCTCAAATCCCATTGGATCAATCCATAGAGACGTTTTCGATTATATGGCTTTAGAAAAGGAAATGGCGGACTCTTCACTTCCGTGTCCCCTGACTTATTACAACAATAGTCAAGAAATACGGTACCAATTTTTTTTAGTAGAGACATATAGAATCAGATAAAATAAATTAATGAGGCAACAGGCGACCTTATTAAAGTGATCTCTTCCAGACAACTCTAGTAAGGAAAAATAAATACGAACATAACTAAATTAACAAAAATAACATTACAGATATAACAATGAGACAGGAGGTCATCGATGTCCTTTTATGAATTGGTACACTCTTTTCTTAAAGGACTTTAATTCGAATTGGTTCAGAAATACTTCAGTGGGCAGCTGGTTCCTAATCCTCATAGTGGTGGTGCGCGGCAAAAGCTGCCTTAAGAAACGCTTAGTTGTGGAACGACGGACGTCAAGGTGATACGGATGGTATTTTGTATTCTGCCTTGAAGTCCGATGATGAAACTCAGCTGCAGGTATTAATACGAACAACTCCTCTGAACAGTCCATGGTTAATGCGGTAAATAAAAAAATCGAACCCGTTCTTCTATTCCCTGCTTTTATTATTTCATGTTATTGGCCTACTGTATTTCTACGTGTACCACTAATATCAAGAACAGAAGTATGGAAAACAAATCTTATCACAAATTGAACACGTTAAAATTCCTTGCATAAAATTATGATTACAACATGAGCAAGAACGCGTGACGGAAGTAAACGGGCGTAACTCATACTTAAAAATAAAACTGCATGTTAATTGGGGACGCAATCAATTAGTATGATCTATTGGGACACCTATTGTCGTAAATGAATTTTAATGTGTTTCTATGTATACAGAAACTAAATACATTATGTATTATTAAATTACATATACGGCTATGATTCTTATTCTTATTATTATATATAGATAGTCAAGCTCAAAATCTTCCGATCCAACACGAAGATCGTGTTGCTGTATCGTTGCGAAACGGGAAACAAATACCACCACACAACACCAGGTTGCCTGCGTCAAATCCTTGGAATATTCTCGCCCAAGAGAATATTCATCAGCTATGAGAGCTACGCAATGAGGTGCCGATTGACAGGAAGTCAATAGAAGTGGGTGGGCCATATGCTCCAGAGGGATCCAAGCCACATTGCTAAGCAAGCCTTCGACTGAAATCCTCATGGCAAAAGGACGGCTGAAGCAGAACCGGCAACGAATCATCAGTGCAGTGGCGAAAGATCTGGAGTGACATTAAGCGAACTGCCCAGGACCGATCAGGCCGGTTGTCTACACTGGATACCCTCTGCCCCGTTAAGTCATTAAGGTAACTTGATGTACAGTGTACACTTATGAACGTCGGTAAAAAATAAATGCTTCAAAATTCCATTAGTAGTTCCCAAATCTAGGGCGTGGAACGAACTAGAAGAACTGGCAATAATGTCTCCGTCATTCTTTTAAATCTCAGGTTTTTTAAAGATATATGTAACCTGCAACCATGACCTGCACCTCATCACACAATACACGCAATAGATACAATACAGCAGTCACTATAGACGTCCTTTCATTGAAATTGAAAGTTCTTTTGATAACAAGGTTTTAACCACCACTATGTGGAGCTGCCCACTGAAGTATTTCAGAACCAATTCGACTTAGGGTCCTTCAAGAAGAGCGTATCAGTTCCTAAAAGGCCAATCAATGGTGATATCCCACAGGCGAGAAACACGTTGGGCCCCTGTTCAAAAAAAAAAGGGTGCGTGTACTTATGTACGCGCGTAAGAAGTTATACTTCTTTGGCATTATTAAAAATAGTTTTTGATTGCATGCAAATAATTAATTACAATTAAATAATCAAAGACTGGAAAAGGAGTCATTAAAGTCAATAAAGTTCAGTTTACATTTGAAAAATTAATTAAATAAATATTTATTATTATTCTCTTACATTAAACAAATAAAACACTATTTATCTTTAAAACATTTTTATTTCATTATACTATTTATTTTTAAGTGACTCTAATGTCTTCATCAGAATTTCGTTTGTAATTTTAAATTAATCATTACTTGGTTGTGCATCTAGAGGCTTCTCCAAAACTACTTGCTTTCTGCAACAAATAAGAAATATTAATTTAAGCTCTGTCCATGCAAAACTTAAAATTTTTTATAATTCATATTATAAATTTTTAACAATTTATATTAATATAATTATATAAATGTGTTAATAATATAATTTGTAGCACATGCTACAGACCTGATAGCAACTTTCTTTTATTCTATTTAGAGATAGAGATAATTTAAATATAATACCGTGTCTTCCTTGTAGTTTCTTTGGAGTTGTTTGGGGATTTTGTTTTCAGTTGACATGATTTTCTTTAACCTTTCTTTAATCCTAAAAATAAGAAATTGTTAGTTAGTTTCACTGTTGTGCACACCTTTGTTTGGCTTTTTAGTATTCAAGTTATGTCAAAACTGATATTACCTTTATGTTGGTTTATTTGTTTTGGGATATCAATTTTCCAAAATATTTTATTTGTAATAACCTGAAATATATAAATAACATTATTAATTTAATATATGGTGGATAGGTATTAAGTAAAACTTCATTAAAGTGAATGGGCTCACTTCTGGAGGACAGAGTTTCGGTACTAAAGTGCAACATGGATTTTTGAGGTATTACAATATCTCTAACTACCCTGTAGGGGAATAAAGTAATTTGTAAAATGCTTGAAAGGTTGAACCTTGAACATCACCATACATCATATTTATAATTAACATTCCTACCTCGACACCATCACAATCAAATTCATTGAAATCTACTTCAAACCATTGTGTCTCGAGAAGGTGATGGTGGCTTTGTTCCACCTCCAGTTTTTGATTTTCACGGCGATAAGATGACAACTCTTTTTTGTATTCAATTTAGGCACTTCCACTGATATAATTTTTTTTTTTGTCCTTAATTGCTAGATTAAATTATTGATTAAATAATGTGGATTTTTTTGAGATCAGGTACTTATAAAATTTTACTTCTCTGATATGCTCAAGCCTCATTTTCCCTTATGTATTCGTTTAAATTTTCTCAATTATTGATATAAGGTCGTAGAATATTTTAAAAATTGCTGTAACAAACGCAATAAACAAAAGCAATGAATAATGTTATTTTCAGTTTTAATCAACAATAATACTCGATAATAATACATAGTTAACCTCAATTGTATTGAAACTCAGGAAGTTAGAATTTTCACAAATATTTTATATTATTTCACAAATATTTTGTATAATGAAAATAACTAGGTATATAATTATTAATTTTAAACAATAATTAAAACTCCTATATTTGTTTAAAAGGTAAATGTCATTGTCAATTCAATTGTATGTCATTCAAAATTCTTGTTAAGTTTATAGAAATGTAAGTTAGCTTAAACATTTCTTACTTAGTTGCCATCTCGCTCGAGCATCAGCAATTTTGTGTCATAGGTGCGGGAATCGTAAAATTTCACTTACAATTTTTCATAACGCGCTAAAGAAGTACAACTTCAAAAAATTAATATGCGCCTAGTAATTTCGAATACAGAAACCTTTAATACAATGTTACTAATGCATAATTTATTAATCCAAGTGCCTATTAGCCTATTACTGTTCCAGCGAAGAGCAATGAAGTATTTAGGTCGAACACTGGGTGGTAACTATACGCTATTTCTGATCTTCATATATTTTAACACAATCCAAGAAGCGTACTATCTAATTTCTATACGGATATTCAAGTAATTAAGACATTGAAATTTTAATAACGTCATTAGGGGTTTACTGTCACAATAGATACTAATTACTGAGTCAATTATTGGAAGCGGTATTGAAATTACAGAGTAGCCGGACTGGTTGGCGGTATTGATATATATGTATCTACGTAAGATTTATAACAGATAATTGTCAAAACAAAAACAGTTAAAAATCATTATTTCAAATTTATTTTCATAGCAGTCTATTGCCGAGAAAAATGCAGTGTCGGCCTAGCGGCTTCAGCTCTCATCTGAGGTCGTAGGTTCAATCCCCGGCTGTCCACCAATGGACTTTATTTCTATGTACGCATTTAACATTCGCTCGAACGGTGAAGGAAAACATCGTGAGGAAACCGGCTTGCCTTATACCCAAAAAGTCGATGACGTGTGTCAGGCACAGGAGGCGGATCACCTACTTGCCTATTACAGATATACAGAAACTGAGGCCCAGACCTAAAAATGTTGTAGCCCCACCGATTTATTTTTATAGAAGAATAAAAAAATGTGTTTTTCTAGATAAAATTATCTTTAATCATTGGAGATAAGGAGCTCGGGTTAGTTTTAATTTAATTCTTATAAAGCTATTTAATTCACGCATATAAAAAATATAATTATCTATCTTTTGCTTTTCCTTATGAAAGCCAAATAGCAAATGCACCTTCCATAAATCAAGTAAATGTAATGTTACCTGTTCTAAAAAAAACGTATAATATTGTTACAATAATAAACATTTAGAAAGTTGTTTACGTTACAAGTACTTTATCAGGTTTTTGGCCCAAGGTACCCTCATCAAGAGCTCATCAGAACGTGTTTTACAAACTTGGAGGCCACCGCAGGTTACGAAGGGCTTTAGCGAGGTCGTAATAAATCACACCTACACATAGTAACATATATGTTTAATAGGAAAAATAAAAATAATATTCTATTGAACATGGGGCCCGGTCAGTGATACCGCCTCGCATAGACAGTTACACAAGTGCGGATTATAAACAGTGTAGCCTTTTTGCATTAGTTTTAAACTATATGATCTTCCGCTAGCAGCTTCGTGTATTTTGGCAACATTTTTGCGACATTTCAACAATAATAGCTATATTTCAATCAATTTTCATAAATGATACACCAGATTGTGGAACCATCTATTTATTGGTGACAAACAAAACTCCGTTTGAAGTTTGTGAGTTTATCGCGTTCATACAAACAAAGAAGCCCGGGTGACTTCATTTTATATTATACTAGCAGACTCGGCCAAGCTTTGCTGTGGCTAAAGTTTTTGTTATATTACATAGTAATAAACTATTCAAGGGAAACGGTAGGAGAACACCAGTCATGGGGACCCATGGGGACCATGCTTTTTTGGTTATGCCATTAAATTGTAGCTTATGTGAAACGTTGGTTCTTTCAAGGCAGCGCCATCTGTTAGAATTGTGACTGTTAAATAATAAACAAATAATTCGCAATAAAACAATATTACGGGTATAAATGAAGATGTAAGCTATCCTATCTTTTAAGTTGGATCGAACTGCACATGGTGGGCAAATTTGATTGAAATCGGTTAAGTAGTTTAGGAGTCCATAGCGGACAAAAAATGTGACACGTTATTTATATATATGTATTAAGATATTGTTGTAAGGTTATTTGATACACAATATTTGTTATTTTTTTTATAGGATAGAAGCCGCCGCCCAAAAAGAGCAGTCATCTCAGCGCATTGACACCCATTTTATCGGGCGCGTTGCCGGCCTTTGAGGTAGGAGTATACTCTATAAACAATTGGAGGTCGTATCTCCCAGGGAAGACCGGTAATCGATTCCACAGTTCGCTAGTTCGCAAAAGAAAATATCTTTTGAATGTGGAAGACTTCCAGCCATTACGGTGATGCGGATGAAATTTTGAGTTTATATGAGTCCAATGCCATTAGCACTTTGGAGACTAGCGTAGTTATAGGTCTAATCATTCGATAGCCAATCTGTCATATACCGCTAAATACCACGATGCCATGCTTAGCGATTCTCGACTTTGTACCTTAGACCCTGAGTCTGTCTAGATTTAGTTGGTTAGGTCTGGTTTAGTTAGTAATTTGCGTCATTTTAGGTATTTACGAACATTATATTATTTATATAGTTACATATTTATTAACAGTTCGTTGCTAGTATACAGAAATACAGTACAATTAAAATAATTAAATAAAAAGGAGGGCATCTGGCGGCCTTATCGCTTTCGAGGGATCTCTTCCATGCAACCACTGTGAGAAAAAAATGTTGATGAGGGCGCAAGAAGTGCACTACATACAATATATAGTTACTTAGACAAAACTAATGTAACAAATCAAAGCAATCAAAACATCTGTAAACAGTGAAAGGGACAATAATAAAAAAGGACACGTGAAAAAGAAAAAGTTTTCATGACTCACGGTAATTTCAGATCAGTTAGTACGAAAGTTAGGGATTATTTTCATCACAAATGTTATTTCGACCTGTAATGACCTAACAGTACAGAACATAACGAAAAAGGTAGCGCTGATGCGACCTCAACTTCCACGACTGTATCGCTAAGGCTCTCTCGTTTAAAATATGTACCCGACTACATTGTCGATGTTCGTCAAGGTTATAAAGCGTGATTTTTTTTCATTATTTCCGTGTATTCGATCAGCGGATGATGATGAGTACCTTTGATAGCATCCTTAAATATACGTACATATAATAGTGTCTTTTGATATTTAAAACGTATTCCATACAGAAATAATGCCACGTATTATTTCTGTATACATAAGAGAATAAATAGAAGCAAGTTGAAAAAAACAAGATTTATTTGTTTAGCGACATATCATTTATATATAGTGCCTATTCAGAGTTGTTTTCGGAAGTGGTCAATGATGGAAAACGCCCAACTCCCACGAAACCATACGACACCATGGATAAATAAACAGTATCTACCAAAACTAAGATACGCTTTCCCCGCTAGCGGCCCCGTTCGCTTGATAAGTGGCCTAAGGGCCCACCCCTCCCGCACCCCGCTGACCCACTTCCCGCCCTCGCCCTAGCGATCTTTGTGCACGCCACTGCCACTTGCACAACTCTGCTATCAGCTGTGTAATTGATATAGAAATAGTTGTATCTCTCAGCACTGTAACAATTTCTAAAATGTATAAGTTTGATTTGCATCTCCGTTTTTATTTGCCTTAAAAACAGCTTATAGGTAAATATACCATAAAAAAAAAACAAAACAAAAAACATGGCGATTAAAAAGAGTGGCGGAGAGTTTATTGCCAGTTCTTCTCTTCCGTTCTACGCCCTTGATTTGAGAACTGGCAGTAAATGTAAAATTAGAAGCATTAATATTTATTTCTTTAATGACGAATCACAAGTGTACATTGTGTTACCTACGTGAATAAATGATTTTTGAATTTGAATTTGGGGTAATTGATATAGATAATGTTAAACAAAAATGAAACAACATATACATATATACTATAAGGTAATTTTGAATGCTAAGCGCGTTCAGGACACCCAGCTTTACCTAATAACGCCAGAATAAACGCGGCTGAAATCGTGGTACACACCTAGTCAAGTTTTTGCTGAATCATTTGATCGGAAACCTATGGCCTAGAAAGCAAAAACATATGTGTTCCATTTGCACAACAAAAATAAACATTTAAGAGTATGAAATAATTATTTTTTATGTCTTCTGTATCATCAAAATATCTCACTTTGACGTCAAGGTTGTATTAAATTAATGTTTTCCATTATCAACTGAAGGTTCATGCTTGTTATTTTAAATTTAATTTTCCTTTTACTTCCCATTGACGGTAGACAAGGGACATTTTCGCGTGTACAATGGCGCCTCCTTAGAACTCAGCGACAGAACAATGGTCTATAAAATCTTTGCAAAGAAGCTAAGATAAGACTTCGTAGGAATTGTACAACAAACGAACAAACTGTGATATCTTTGTTTGTTTACACGAAATGGAGGAATTTTATAGACATTTAAAACGATGTCATCGACAACGACTCATCTGTCAATTTCTATGGGATCAGAGACAAGACTTTAAAGATGTCAAAACTCGGATAACCTGCGTCAATCCTAGTTTATGATCGCTGACCAAAAATATCTAATAAGTAATAGTCATTATAAATACAACAGCAGCACGAAAAATACATAAAATCGAATATTTAAAGCAATTTAATAGAAATAATATATTTTTGCATGTAAAACGTGAGCAGCACTGCTTCCTACAAATATTTCGCATACTATCGTAAAGTAACTGTACTTAATACTTATACTCGTATAAAAACACTGGCCATCTTTAAGTTTGTAGCTTACATATTATTATGTAACATTGCTAATCATGTTACTGCATCGCCTTGATATCAAGTAGGTAATCGAAACAAATGAAATCTTTGTGCTCGTACGTTGGCTGTGATTTCACACTCTTGGCGGGAGAGCTGTGCAATGGAAAGACGGCGTCTATTTATAAATGAACAACATTGGATTGGAGCGAACGCAACGTCGCGTTCCGTTGATTCGCGCTTTCTTCGTTTCTCTTCAAGACTTCATATTGAATGTTTTATTTAAAGTGCAATGACTGCTTGACAAGTTATCATTGTGTCAAGTGAAAACTAATCAACAGGGTTTCGTTTATTTTTCTGGGATAAAACACTGAGGTTATTAAACCTCTTGATGGCCCATTGAACAATAAAGACAAAAATAATTCTTGAATCTAAACAGGTTTAAGCACCCGTAAAGTCAACGCTTTTATCCCAACGATTTTCTTTGATGTTGAGCCCGATATTTTTTCTTTTTTCAAATCGTTGGCAGATCGGTTTTATTCTTTTTTGTCGCTGGTCTTGGGGCTGGCCGGCGAACATGGCTCAGTTCAACGCTACGGCCGGTGCATCGGTACACGAGGGTCGATGAACTCCAAGTCATGTGCATTCTGTTTAACTCCTAATCCCGATATACGGCACTAGTGCCAATGATTTATTTGTCGGTGCTACCTCATTGCGTAACCTTAGCGACTTTTCTACTAGACGCGGAAGTAAGGGGAATCTGTTAGTAAGAAGTGTGGTATTTATAGCTGCCGCATAAACTGCAACACCTATATATCATTTATTCATAAAGAATTTAATTTTTACTACAGAATTTAATATGTGAATTCTTGTATTGATCATATTTATTCAGAAAGCTTAATTATGAAGAATCAGGCTTCTTGACAAGCAAATGCACTACTAATTTATTTATAAGTGTGACATTTTAATTCTCAAATTATTTACCAATTAGGTTATAACATAATGATTAACAATATACCATAGTATAATGCTTTTCCTAAAACGAATGCACTTGACGCAAACTTGCCGAGTGGAAACAGGTGATTATCGGATGCTTCTATATTTAAAAAAAATCTATTCGTACAATGCCCAAGTACCAACATAATAATTTATATCATTGGACTTGTGCTTTATATCCTATAAGTACAACTAGGTATTATGTACATAATCATTAGTGTACCTACTAATCGTAAACTTATACGCTATGCGGAAGTAACCGGGAAGAGTTGTCATAATGTAAAGGCGGGTTAACCATCGAAGTAATGACTTAAACTAACTACAAAATATTACCAATTACAAAATTATAATCGTAAAAATTACCTGTAGATCTCTATTCTTATTATCTTTGTGGGATGCTGCCCTGATAACACCAGCTTTCCATCCCCATTCGGAGGCTTTATTCACATCAATTTTTGTCACACCACTCACAGATAAAAATCGTTTGCCAACTAAATCTTCTCGATATCTAAAGGCCATAACGAACTACACCATCACATCATTCACAGTAAAAACACACAAACGTCAATAAACGCTCAAACGCATAGTACACTTCACCGCACGCCGAACGAAGAGAAACTATGAAAGTGAATAAAAAAAAGTTCCAAACCGAATGAATGCTAACTCGACCAGTTTTAAGAGATGAAAATTATCAATGTTCCTCTAGTTTACAGTACCCTCCGATAATAAGACGTATAGTAATCAGCGGAGTATAACTCGACCATTTTATATATGTACTTGGCTGGAACATCATAGCATTGGCTTTACGAGTTTTCAGTTTCCGTAGTGTATTCCATACCTAACATATGATTTGTAGTTGTTTATGTTTTATAACAGAGATGTCGCATATTTAAATTTATATATAAAAAAATTATGATAGATTTTCAGTAAGTTTCAACAATTTTTATAAATCAAAAAAACATGTCGTACAGTTTTGTTATAAAATTAATAGATAAATTATTATTTTTTTGGTCTTTATTTAACTATTCGTTTCAGAACGCAAATGTCACTCTATGATCGATTTTTAAGTCACGTGATCAAAACATTTTCGATTTTAAATATGGCGGATTAGTCCAACAACATTTTACAGGGCAGTCGTGTTTTGTCATGTTTTCTTTTGTGAAAGTTTTTGTTAATCTTTTTACGTGATTTTAATATGATATCGTCGATAATTTCACGTTTGGTTATGTAAGTATTATTACTATTTAATTTGAAAACGTTAACATTTTAAATCATCTATTGATAATGGTTGAAAATTTTCTTTGTCCTTAAATAAAAGATAATTTTGTTGTTATTACACTATCGTTTATCTTATTCGACTTTGTATTAGGCATTAGACTTGATACATATTTTAGTTATACGTTTATAATATATATTCTATAAATTACACATAATAAACATTATGATTATATTCATAATTTTTTGCTAATAAACTTATAAATGAATACATTATGATTATGTATAATTATTTTACTTAATATTCTTTTCTTCAATACTAAATTTATGATTTCAAAAAAATGTAGATTGGTTCTCATTTGTTACAAATAGAAAAAATAATATTTTTCAATATTATCTGATTTTAATTGATGTAATAATGAATCCATTCTTGCTACAAAGCACTAATTTTCAAATTGCAAGGACTATCTTACAAATTTTTGGAAGTGGTTTTTATTCAACTCCAGAACAGCTTGGTTACCATATGTTTTTAAGCTGTTAAAATTGATCTTTTTTGCCGCTCAATTCTCAGTGGTACTGCTGTAATGTAGGAGTTGGTTATCTATTTGTGTGTGCTGTATGTCTGTATTGTATGTTTTAGATAATAAGTATCTAGCCTAGCATTGGTTCCAATATTTCTGAATGAACTTGGATTCGAACTTGAAAATTGTTTATTTGTTGTGGACATTGTTACTACATCCAAATTAACATTTAACGACAGAAGAAGTAAAGTTTAGTTATTTAAAATACTGTTAAGTTTTTAATTATTATGGAATTGTTTAAACACAAAGTAAATTTTTTAAACGGTATGAAACCACAATAATCCTATAGACATGGAATACATATAATAAGCATGCAATGTATGTGTAGTTTTCTTTCTGATATAATATGAGAATAATATAAGAATTGAGTTTTATATGAATATTCCCCTTAATTGGCCACATTGCCATAAATTGCAACTGTTATTATCAATTATTATTGTCTTTATAGTGTCTAAAATTATTGTTCCATTATTATAATTATCTTATCACAACATTTAAGAATTCATGGTAACTAATCAGAAATTTTTTGGAAATATGATTGGATGTGGAATTCGTAATATTCATTCAAAATTTATTGGCTTAATATGTAATCGTCTACATAAAATAATTCTAGTATTTATGTCGCACAAATGTTTTAGTAGCCCATTTATCAAACTAGAACTTTAACTGCAGCTGGCGTAAGATCCAACTTTTCTTAAAACAGAACAACTATCCTTAAAATTGGCAGCACCCATCTTTTCACTTTTATTTCACATTCAGTCATCAGCTAGACAAAGTACTGACGGCTATATAAATTTCGATGTTTTTTTGTTAATCTTTGTAACTGTGTCATTTGGAAGAAACAAAGGAGCGTTAGTCGAACGTTGGTTCGGAATTCGTCATCATAGTGGCCCAGTGCACTGCCGGGTGCTATTTTCGGAGCGGCCCAACGATGCTGGTGTGCTGTGCAAGCTTTAGTCTGTGACGATCGCTTGCTTATACTGCAATCCAAGTGAAGTGCGTTGACACCTAACTGTAGTGTGATTCATTTTGTCAATCGGTCTTTCTACTTATCTGTTCCGAGTGTGGTCTTATTCGCGTTGTCCGGAGGTCGTACACCTTGACTGAGAAATATTATGTTCTTATTCAGGCCGGTCTTGCCTTTTTAGGCGCAGCCTCGTTGTGCCCTAACCTAGTTACTTGACTTATACATATTTACCAAATTGCTTACAATGTCATCACAACCCAAACCTCTTATACGTATTACGATTTATTATGAAGATCTAACAGTTGCTGTAATTTATATTTGATAGTAAAGTATAGAGATTAATTCTGTTTTATTTTGTCATCTACTCAGCTTCAGACTCATCTTGTTTCGTTAAAAACTACAATTGATTATACATATTAGTTACATCCTGCACCGGACTTTAAAGAAATTCACCATATACATAATTTACAATTTTATGGTACAAATGAAATTGTTATACTTTAAAAAGCGTACACAAAATACCTAATAATAATAATTTTAATGCAAGAATATGGTACACAAATGTGTAAGGTGGTACAATCGTAAGTTCGTATATTCTGCCACACACAATGGCGCGCAAATTTGTCTTTTGAGGAATTTTACATTATAAGTCATATGAATGGGTCAGTTCTTATATTATTATCGTACATATCATACGTTATTAAATAACAGTGTCTCACGCAAATAATCATTTATTGAATAGTAAATTTTTTCCAAAAGTAATACACCAAGGCGCTTTATAAACTCTAGCCGGAAGATCTTTTAATTCTTTTGGTAAATTATTGTAGACCTTAATGACAAAAGTTGTTTTTCCTAAACAGTTCCAGATTGATTTTTGGCACAGCCAATCTCCTTACTTCGACTTCTACATTTGACTTAAAAATATGTATGTTTCTGTGCACGAATAAGGACATTTCTAATAATATAAATACATACATGGAAGAGATATAACTAACATGCATACACGAATTTTTAAAATATTCCATAGTTCCAAATTTCTTTATCAACGATTTATTTATTTTATTACATACTACCGTTAAGGATTCTGGGAAGTATTAAAACACCTAATTAACTGTATAAGTCTGTTACCAAATCAACACTAGATTTCAACATGAACTCATTTGAAATTGTAATAGATTGTCGAACGCTTGACTGACTCCTGGCAGGAAGTACTGAATTTTTTCATTGATTTTCTTACTAATAGTAAATAACATTTGAGTTTTGGTCTTATGAATACTAGTTGTGGTGTTTGAGGGTATTTTTACGCTCCAAAAAGTTTTGATAAAAAAATTTATGCAAAAGTCAATTAATTTGTTATTCGATTTATATTGTCAAGATTTAAAGATTATATTCGTGTTTTATACCTCCCAGAGATTCATGTTAAATTGATTTTATCCAAAATTTAAAAAAAAAATCTGTCATATCCAACAATACTAAGGAAACTGAAATATCCAAATTTTCGTCATTGTATTACAAAAAATAGAGACAGTACTACTTACAGTTTTACTCCATTCCAGACAGGAACAAAAATATTTTCTCATAAAACAATTGTCCAAGAAGCTCTTAACGAATAAATAATTTTCCCTTAGAATATTTGTTCACATACAAATACTTTTGGTACCTATGAAGGGGCCGCCGATAGCATTACTAAAGTACCCATCATATTTCTGTTTTTAGTGTTTTCCTTACTAGGGATGCCTGGAAGAGAACGCTTGTAAGCGATAAGGCCGCCCGTTGTATTCCTTATAATTTTCATGTATTATTTGTTCTTCTATAAATGTAACGTAGTGTAAATAAATAAATAAAGTATGTTTGCGTTTTGATATCCAAAATTATAGTTTTATTTTGATAGTTATGAATATTAACCAACGACTTCTCCAAAAAAAGATTATGAGTCTTTTCCACGCAATCACTGTAAAATTAGCATTGTGCGTAGAGACATTCCATATCACGTATAATATGACACAAATTTGAATTCGACGCATGTATCACGATATGATGCCATATTTGGTGCGTAGAGAGCCTGGAATTAATTAGGTTACTTGAGGAACCAGTAATAATAATAAAATTTCATTCACTCATTTCGTGTGCATCGCCTACCGGAACTGAGGTTCTTGACCTATTATGCATTCCAGAAGTATTAAGGACTATTTTAGTATTGGAACGTGGTTAAGAAAGCTTATCGTAAATGGGGCAAATGCGATGAGCAAGATTTTATTTTAGGATATTGTGAAACTAGCCATTTGCGTATTAGGATCGGTTACTAGGCTTATGTGTCAGCAATGTTAATATCATTTGATATATCGTCGCTGTTGAATGTAGAAACATTACAGGAAACGAAAAAAATGTTTCATTTCGTCTATGTTCCTTAAAATATTATTATGTGTTTTTGTCCATAGATTTAGATGGTAAAAGGACTTATTTATTAATAACATAAATAAGTTCTTACTTCATGATTATACCAGTTAAATGACATGAGTCTAAGAATAAAAAATAAATGGTTTTTTGACATACGAGGTTATCATTCTATAATGAATCGTGTATTTTCTTAATAGTAGAACAAGTTAGGCTAATTGCGACTGATAAATCTTGAAGGGCATATAATTACTGTATAAAATCAATATCGTTAAGACGTGTATATGAACGTTTACTAACTGGCAAGTACATGCATTGTTTGAAATGACTGGCACATATGTATTTTTCTATTTATAAATTTACACGATCGTGCATCGGTACAATTGCATCTTTTATTTAAAGAACGCTTCTATGCGAGGGGTCAGCGTATGGTTAGGGCTGGTTATTCTTTTGTTTGTTTTATAACAAACACATACGAAAATCGATTTAACAGGAAAATATAAGGCATATAGTCGCGCGTTACGTCCACGAAAAAATCTCAAACAGATCGCGCGTTACGCGCGCTTATCAAGTAATGTCCGTTTGTGTTCAGATGGGGCGCGCGCTTTCATCGCATCGCATGCTTTATTAATTTTCGTAATTATATTTCCTTAAAATGGGAAGTGTTGACATATACATACTAATATAAATTAAAAGTCAGCAAGTTGGAATATAGCAAATCTGTAAAAAATATATAATATAAATTGTATTTTTTTTCAAAATTGGATTTTTTTTTCTATTGTTTTCTTTTTATATATAACCACAAAATAATACCTCTTCCACGTCCATTTTCTACGTTCTACCGAACTAGACTGCTCGAGTACTCTCGCAACGCGCGTTAGCGCTCAGTCTCGAAAGGGGGGGGGGTAAAAATGGGGGGGGGGGGGGGGGGGGTAAACGCGCGTTACATGTGAACATAGCGGTCTTAAGGAAAATGGAAAGAGCATATGGGGGGGGGGGGGGGGGCAAGTGGGAAAAACAGCCTAACAGGAAAATATAAGGCATATAGTTTCTCCAAATCTCAAAATACCGATCAGCTTATTAAGCTGCTAGTGTGTCGATAATAATATCTCTCAATAATCTTTGTCTATTTATTAGAGGTCTTTGTGATGTGAGTTGCGAGTTCACCTTGATAATGGAAAGAGCAATCAAACAGTTTAGAGCAATTTAAACCGAAGCCGAGAGTTGCATAAAATGTCCGTCCGGTTCTTTATTATTCATATTTGCTAAGTGACTCGTGTATCCAATGTATTGTTATTATGATATTGTGCTAAACAGTGCATTGCAAACAATGAAAATATCGAGGGCATTCTTTGATTTTGCTACTTGCAGTTTCCTACGTTCCTCCTCTCTAAAACTGGATACAATACTTTGTAACTAAGCACCTTCGTCTTGGTTGAATCGGTATCCTCTATTAATAGGACAAAAATAACTACATAACATGTAGGTGTACCAATAATGCTTTGAATTTACTCTTTGAGGCTAAAATCCATTATTCATGAGACATCCTTGCATCCATCGCGGTCGCCCACGACTGCTTAGTCACGTTCCTTTCTAATTACAATTAACCCAAGTTTATTAATATTGTTTTTAACTGAAATGTAATGACCTAAATATTGATCTATAAACACGCAATTCTTCGAATGATTCCATCCCAGTCGTAATAAATCGTTCAGTCGGCGTACAACGGCACAATATGAATTAAGTTCGCACTCGGACAAAGTAATTATTCGTATGCGTATCCATGGAAACGAAAGCGCGTTACCGTGACGACAACCCTGTCTTGTCGCTCAGTCTCGGCGTGACGAGTGTTCGCCACATTGTCACCCAACTAGAGGCACGATACGCTCGTGTCGCTGGAAACGCCTTAGAAAAATCACTTGTTAAATACGAAGGAAACTCTGAAGCCTATGAATACTATGACTTGCCTCTCGCGCTGTCGAGAGGCCAAGTGCTGAATATTCTCTTCAGCAACGTTGGAGTAGCATTGGAGAGATGCATTCCTAGCGTTACGTTCGCGAACTTCGGTCTACTGTCCCTTGTGACTGGACTCTTGGCTCCGAAGATGCTGTCTTATCTGGTGGTCTATCCCTTTTGCAGATTGGTATTTGGTACGCTCTACCCGGCATACGCCTCATATAAAGCTGTACGAACAAAGAACCTAAAAGAATACGTGAGTACCAATTTCTTAAGCTAAGAATATCGTCTATTTTTATTGTGTTGTAAATTTTCTAATTTTAATTTTCAGTATAACAAACGGTTTAGTCGTAACAAACGTGTTTTAGCTAGTACATCAAATCCAAAGATAATTTTCATTTAAACAATTCCAAAAGCAAAGTTTTTTAATTATTTCGTCTCCGAATTAGAAGGGCAGACATTAGTGTAAACGCTTACAAAACTCCACCTAGCCTTGTACACGCCGTAATTTGTCCGAAACGCTTCAGTTCTCAGGTAAAGGACACCTCTAGCTTTTCATTTAGATGATATTTCAGCTAATAAGTAGATCACCGGATCGGTAAGGTTTAGGAAGCTGGGCTCGCGTGTAACATACAATAATATTTATTTATGTATAAACTTTACGCGGAAATAGTTCAGAACACGTAAGCGTTTTAAACCAAATAGAAAAAAATTACACGTAAATATAATAAACATTCATTAATGTTTGTGATTTATTAGACAAAAGGATTTCACTACGTCAGTGAAATCCTTTTGTGTACGGAGAGTTTATTGCCAGTTCTTCTCTTCCATTCTACGCCATTGATTTGAGAACTGGCACTAAATATAAAGTTAGAAGCATTTCATATACATTTCGTTTTTTTGACGATCATAAGTGTACATTGTGTTACCTATATGATTAAATGATTTTTGACTTTTGACAGAGAGAAATGAAACAGTAGCAGAAATCACTCTGTTTTATTTGAACTTTTTTTGAGGACTCATTTTAAATTGTTAACTTGACATTCCAGGTAAAATGGATGATGTATTGGATAGTGTTCGCGCTGTTCACGTGCACAGAGACGTTCACAGATGTCTTCCTCTCCTGGTTTCCGTTCTATTACGAGGTGAAGATCGTTCTAGTCCTATGGCTGCTGTCGCCGGCCACCAAAGGTTCTTCCATACTCTACCGGAAGTTTGTGCATCCGGCGTTATGCCGACGTGAACAGGTACGGTATTGAGTTGTAGAGTATAAGTATTTAATTGTCGTAAATATTAAACAATATTGTCTGTTAGCCTTTTTATGTGACATACGATAATTGTTGATTAATTTAAACAATTCTCGATAACATGACGGGGTTTCATTTAAGTATAGGTAGGAAGTTTCCTTTAACCTCCTCTAAAATAGTCTTACAGCATCTAGAACAGTAATTTCCGACATTTTTTGTGCCATGCGCCCCGAATCTAACATAATTAATATTTAAAAAATTTACTGTTCACTTAAGAAACTCAAATGATAGGTTTAAGCAAGAAATTACTAGGAATCGTTTACAAAACACAATGAGTAAATTTTAGCAACACATTATTTGGGCAACACGTTGGTAAATACTGGTCTACATAAACATTTATTAACAATCCATAAACCTAATGTTACGTGACAATTCATTAAAAATATGTAACTAAACGGATTGTGCGGTTGTTTTTAATCTAAAAGTTATTGCAAATTTTTGCGCATAATTAATATATCGCGTAGAATTTTGAATTTCGTTAGCTAACTAAACTTGACCTTTAGAAGGTTTTTGAAATGATTCATGTCTAACTATTGTTATTAAGTATGGATTGAAACCTTGGTTAGTTCTTACATACTTTTATCGTGTTTGGGTCCATTTTTCTTTTGGCCTTGTTGCACAATCTATATTTTCCCCTACTATATTAAATAGCATTTCAAACGACAAAAGATACGTGTCAGTGATTTTATACTTAAACCGCTACACTAAATTGATCAAACTTTGTGTAAAGATAAAGAATCCATATTGCCGAACACTTTTTATATATTCATACAGGCGCTCGTTACATAATTTATATTTTTTCATTTACTCAAATATTTTCTTTAATACATTATATCACTTCACAAATGACCATCCTCCATCCTGATGTTAATACTATGGGTACGAATACGTGCGCGTATAAAATAAATAAATCAGTGGCGCTACAACCTTTTTAGGTCTGGGCCTCAGATTTCTAAATCTGTTTCATGACCATTTGGCAATCTAATAGGCAAGTAGGTGATCAGCCTGCTGTGTCCAACACTTGCGTTGACTTTTTGGGTCTAAGGGAAGTCGGTTTCGTCACGATGTTTTTCTTCAACGTCCGAGCGAATGTTAAATGGGGCACATTAGAAATTCCATTAGTGCACGGGGAGCATACCTAAGACCTCAAGGATGATAATCGCACACTGAAGCCACTAGGCCAACACTACTCACAAACGAATATGTTCTTTTCCAGGAGATAGATGAGTACATAGCTAAAGCCAAAGATCAGGGTTACCACACAGTGTTAAATCTCGGCACCAAAGGCGTCAACTATGCCACAACAGTTATTATGCAAACCGCCATAAAGGTAAATCTGACATATTTTAATGGCATGCTTGTTTAATAATAATAATAACTGGTATTTTTTGATGATAGTTGAGTTTTTTATAACATATAATTTGTACTATAACGTGTACCAATGTTTTAGATATATTGTGATAATAATACATTTTGAGACTTTACACAATGTAATAAGTGTTTTTACTTTATATGTCTCATGGGACATTAGATATAATGTTTGATGGCATGTTAAATTTATTTGTAATAATAGACTTGAATTTTTTATTAAAAAAAAATGAACAATGTGTTTTCAAATTCTGGTTCCTACACAACCAACATTTATTGCTTTGATTTGATAAGAAAAACTGTTTATTTGAAAGTAAATAATTGTTCCATATGTGATAGTAGTAACCAAATTTTAGAAATACCAGTTTTTATTGAAGTATAATGCGAGGAATATGGTATAACAATTTAAAATTGTTCACTTTGATAATTTTTTTTTTTTTTTGATGTGATTGCGGCATGTTTAGTTACGTTTTTGTGGATATTTTTTTAAATCTTTTTATATGCTTTCATTGATATGATTTTTATTTACATGTGTTAGATAATTTATATTAGATGCTAGTCGTGATAGCACTTTGGGGTCGTCCATTATTCATGAGGGAAATATTACAAATTTTAGTGAGATATTTAATTCTGAACAGAATACTGGACAATTTTGGATACTGATAATAAATATTATACTTCGTCTTTACGTACATATTAGAGTTTAGTCTCTCTATAGAAATACGTGGAAAAATCACGTGATCAATGAACAACCCCGTGCTATTTGTAATTGCTGTATGTAGCCCATATTTTCCTTTCATGGAATAAATCTTCTAGAAGCCCTCAACAGTCCGATTATCCTTAATAACGCTAAACTGCTAGTGACCACAAATATCCACGTCATGCGTCACTGGGCATGCCAATCACGAGTCACCGCTTTTTATACATTTATTAACACGCTTTTTTAATTTCCTCCCACCCACCGTATCCCATTGAACCCTATTTAGAACTTGAATCTGCCAAATGCTGTACCGGCATCTCAGGACGCTATAGACGGGTATCCATATGAGAACATGGAGTATCAACGCGGCGACGACGACAACTTACCGGGAATGGTGGAAATCGTAGAGTTAAACGATAATGAAATAGAGGAATTGGACGATGCAGATTATGACCCAGATAAATCCGCGGCCAGGAGCCGTGGTAATGTCGTACGTAAACGCAAACCCACAAAGGAAAAGAAAGCGAGAAGTAGATCGAGAGGTCGTAGAACCAGGAGTCAAGCAGCCGTCGAGAAACAGAATGATGAAATATTGGTTGATTGAATTATTGTTTGGCGATGACCGAATATAAAGTCAACTATAGTAGATAAATAACGTTAAGGGCCTGTTTAAAAAAAGAAATTTTCATAAAATAAATACAGTAAATTTAATACATAAATTAAAAACATTCAGTCGGATTTTTTTGCTGACAATGATAATAAACTTCGGCTGACAAATGATAAATTTGATAGGATTATTAGTGGCGTGGCTCGTTGGTTGTGTATTTGCATTGCGTAGTCTTCTTGGCTCCATATTCGAAAAAACAACAATCACCGCTTGAAAAATGCTGTGCTCTAAACGTATCTTCTATCCTTCAAAGAGCTTTTTACTTTGTAGACTTATGTATTCCTGCATTAACAAATCATATATGGCAAAGATTGACAATAACGGATTTTATTCATTTATTTTACTTTCGGCATCTCACGTCGGTGTTTTATTGTTTAACTTTTTAATATTTAACACTATTTTTATTCACATTTTCTCATGTGATACTAAACGGTAAAAACTTTTTCAATTATCGTAATACAGGGTATAAACTAGAAATACTTCTCTTCACGATGGCTGTCAATCTTCAGTTCCTGACTTCACTCGATGATGTTAATTGTCAAAATAAATGATTGAAAACCAATTTTTTATGCAAATGGCATTAATTACTATGAAATGTTGCCGTTGAAGTTAGTTATGGGTGCAATTTGTTCCGTACATATTACAACCACATTTAATTCCTATATAAAAACTATAAGCTTTAGTTTTTTTTTTTCATTTTGTCATCACTTAGATCTCATTCAGTACATTTTAACGCATAATTTGGCAGATATTCCCACATTACAATCAGATAAAATGGCTTGTGTACGTTTTTAGTTTTCCAAAGAGATTTAAATATAGGCAATGATTATAAAGCTTTTTACTGAAATCGTTAGTCAAACAAAATATTTTGCAAAATGTCAAATATTGTAGTGGTAGTCGGTAAAATAATTTTAATATTACGCGAATTTTCATACAAATTTGAATAATCTATGCATACGTAACCTGTGTGACATTGACACAACATTTTGTTTGACATGTGTCAGGAAACTTCAGTGCTCGATATATTTAATTGTCTTTGGTATTTTCCGCATGTCAGCGTGTGTATTTTGTGTTCGTAGTTTGTAATGTATGACTGAATTAGTGTTATTGTTTTTATACTCTTAAATAAACGATAGTTAATCCGACTTGGATTTTATTACGATATTTTAAGTAATTATGACATATTTTTGGCGCTACTTTCACACAGTTAAAGAGAATACAGTTTATCACAATTTTGATTTGTTTTGTTTTAAAGTTATACTTCTTTTGGCGCGTTAGGGGAAAATGATGAGAGTAAATTTTTACGATGCGCGCGCACACCGAACTAACAAAAAACCGACACCCTGAAGTTAGTTTTAAAATAAAAAAATGTCCATTTCTTTAATTATTTAGAAATATTATTTTTGTGATATTTAAATAAACTTCATTTAACTAGATAATGCGTTATAATAAATGTATTAAATACCTTTTTTCTCTTTTTGCGTCGTTTTTTCCACAAACGTAGAATAAGGCGAAAGATAAAATGTTTTAAAAGATTTTTATTTTGTTACACCAAAGAATTATAACATCTAACGCGTGTACATAAGTTCGCACACATTTTTTTAAATCTGGAGCGTCTTTTCTCACGATTATTTATGGTTAGCTGAAAATATTTTTTGTCACTCAGACATTCAATACCACACTCCTCGTTCAATGTAACCATGCGATTATATAGTTACAATTTTTTTAAATTCAATAATATTTCCAATATAATCCTAACATATTTTTGGTAGAGTATAAAATCCTATTGTTACAACTTAATACTAGATCTGGTCCAATATCATTTAACGTCGTAATGGAATACTTAATTAAAACCACTAAATAGTAACCGTATCACGAGTAGTAACACGCATGCGCTTCCCACACGACGCTTGTGTAACACAATGTGAGTATATTTTGTTATTTTTAGCTTAAGTAAACAAAAGTAACTTTTTATTTTGGCCTATGTAAATATGTTGGTCCTATAATTTGCTTATTTGTTCCTTTTAACATTAGAGAAGTACTATTTCAAAGTACTGATGAATAAAAGTTTGGTTACGCAAACTGCCTTTTTGCCATTTCAAAAGGTCTAAAAAGACCATGGCATAAAAATGAGAAAAAAACTTTCAATAATAACTTTGTTTTTTCGTGAATTGTAATAACGTTGCTCTGTACAAAATATATAAATTGCGACACTATTACAAAAGAAGGACTCTTCTTCTTCACTATTACAAATTTAGTACGGCATTTGTTATCACTTACCCTTTTTTTTTTAAATGGAAATAACATCGAGGCCATTATAGCCTTATTTATTATTAGATCAAGTCTTGTCAAACAAGAAAGCTCACTTCTGGATAAAGGAAGATATTTTAGTATTGAAGTAGCCAATATACATTTATACGATACTTGTGGTCTGGGTAAAAACAAATTGATTATCACCACACGATATGTTATTTGACTGTCCTTCAAAAATTACATAATATTTTTAATCAATAGCAAATATTCCTTTTTCAATTAGCGAAAACTGTTTCCAGGGAGGCGGTGGTTTAGTTCAACAGCTGCGCAAGAGTTACAGTCTATCAGATTTGACTGAGTGTGAGCCTCGTGAAGAGCACGCCGCCGATGAGGTCGACGATGTGTTGACGGAACCTAGGCTTATTAGGCGCGCTGTCAAGAGGTAAGTGTACCGTATGTCATCGGGGTGCTTTAAATAATGGCGCTTCTAAACGGCCCATGTTTTGCTGCAATTGATGGCTGAAACACTGTGGCCCGGCAACATTGCAAACAATAGCAGCCACACTATGCAATATTGCAGTAATGTCCCGGCAATATAGCCAAACATGTTTTGTATTGCCACATATAGCCGATGTTGCCCCGATGGGTTGCCGGACGATCGCTAAGCTATCGAATTCAACTGCAATATTGCACAGCCAGTTCTATTGTTGTTTCAGTCACTCTCTTTGTTATGGCACAGTGTATCCTTTTCTACGCGACATGAAGTTTGCTGTGAGTGAAATGTGCCTGTTGCTATATTCTGTGTTTTGCGATCAGCTGTATTTGACGTTAGATTACTACGTAAAAATGACTGCTTTTGACATTCTAGTTCTTGAATAATTTATTATCAAGACTTATTTCTAGACTCAAATTGTGTACAGTTTCACGCCTATTTAAGTGAGGTCGAATCCACAATCTCTTATTTTACTGTTTCTTTTTTAAAACAATATAAGCTGCTGCGACAAGTGTGATTTCGTCAGCCATTGTTGCCAGTTTGTGTAGCCCGTTTAGGAGTCTGCATCATGGGCCATACTATTGCAGACATATTGCAACACATTGCTCAGCCATAGATTGTTCGGCCATCAGCTGCATTAAAATATTTTTCTAATGGGCGGACAATTACTTGCCAACAGTGCAGCCATCAATTGCAGCAAAATATGGCCCGTTTAGAAGCGTATAACAATAGAATAAAAGCGAAATAATGAAATGTTAATAGGTAGTGCTAGACAGGCTACTTCTAATTAATTTGCGATATTTGTTTTAAAATAAGTGTTGTTTGATGATTTGCTATTTTAAAAGAGTACCGAGACTTACGCTGGATTTTTCTCTCGGCCTACACCCTCTGTCTTCTTGACCGATGAGTAGGGATGTCTACCTATTCAAATTTAATGACGTGGAATAAGTGATACCTGTATCTTATGTTCCATAATAAACATATTTTTTTTATTTTATAAGGAATGAATGCATTGTAATAGTCGAAGAGAGAGCCTACGTCTGGCTATACTCTCGGGGCGTAACTCCGACGATTTAGGAAATCGCTACGCTTATAAAACTAAGATAGCCTGAGTGAACAAAATGTACAGCCTTGGCTCGTACAGTATGGTTTGTGCCGCTTGCTTCTCACGTGCCGGTTTTACTTTATGTTTTTCTCAACCTTTTTTTTATGTAATAGGAGGCAAACGGGCAGGAGGCTCACCTGATGTTAAGTGATATGCGTCTGACACTCACGTTGCCATAAGGCTCGCAAGTGAGTTCCGGCTTTTCAGTGGTACGCTCCTTTGAAGAACCCAAGTCGATTTTCCGGAAATACTTCAGTGGGAGCTGGTTCCACAAAGTGGTGGTGTGCGGCAAAAACTGCCTTAGAAAACGCTAAGTTGTGGAACGACGGAGGTCGAGGTGTTACGGATTGTATTTTATAGGAGAGATTGTCAGTTTTTGCAAGTGTTGTTTCATTTATTGTGACTTCAAACAGATGATTTAGTAGGTTTAAAATGTGTTTTGAGTTAGTGAACTTCTTAACTAACTGTCGGACTCTACCCGTAAAAGCTGGCTTGCTGTTTTATTTATTTATAACACACAACAATACACATACAACTATGTAATTACAAATGCTATAAAATGAAAATTAGTAAAAAAATTGTAACAAATATATAAATTAGTCTAAAATATCAAGTATGCACGATACATTTTTAGTCTGAATATGCATCGAATTTTAAAACGTTACGCTGATGAAAATAAATTATTTTCCAGCGCTTATGCGGCCCGACGCAGTGCATCGGAGTCGAACAGCCGTCAGCCGCTTTACTTCCCCGAAGTAGACGTTGATGTTCGACCTCGACCCAGACTTGAAGAGCCAGACTTTAGGTGGTTATTTTATATATTCCACTTGGCTGGTATTCATATTTAAACTCACATTACACATGTTCTCCTGGCTTGACCACACTAAGTTCTAAGTTCCATAACTCAGCAAGCTCAGAAATTTACTTAGGGCTATCATTAAATTTCAAGAAATAGATAACGAAAAAATTGTTCAAATGGATATTTTGATTTCCTGAGTTCTGATTTTTATAGAAGGTTCGAAAGCTGTCGATTTATCTACACAATTTAATTAATTGCACTTTTAACTAAAGTACTCTGTCTCTATCTGTCGAATAGTGTTTACTCTGTGATAAAAAAAAAAGAGACGGGTGAGTACTTGAGAGGGCAATTGGACTAAGTCAGTCCATGATAGTCTATCTATTAAACAAAGTCATGCAAGTCACCATATCATGTTGAATTAGTTAAAATGATTTTTTTGTACCATTCCATCTAATTATCAAGTACTTAATTATATTAAAGGTGCGCGTGAGGAGAGATCCATATAGTAAATGTTTCTAGGCTAGGCTTTGCTTTCTTACTGAAGGAAAAAGAAACTTCTTAAAGTCGTAAAGTAAACGTTTAGTAGAAAATTTTGCATTGTCCGCTGCTCGCGTTGCAACTGGCTGCAGGCTCCGCCTCCGAAAAGAGGAGTAGCATTATTGTTTGCCTCAATATGTGAAGATCTTTATTTTGGCGTAAAATGTTTGTTTATATTTAGTACATAATTTAGTTATAAGCTGTAAATCTTCTTAATAAATAAAATTAATTCAAAAATGTCCGTCCCGTTTCAGCCATATAAAATCGACAGAGGACATAAGCTCCGGCTACTCGAGCGCAGACAATTCGACGTCGCTAACACGAACGGCGAGTGTGGGCGCGTCTGCGAGGTCGCGAGCGAGAACTACCCGCACTACGGTCACGACCATCAAACGACCGCAGGCCGCTGAGGTCTGCTGAATTCATTTTGATGAGATTAAATGTGGCAATTTCAATTTATTCAACAAAAATATTGAATTTGTAATCCGGGCCGATCAAGTATTACGTAAGCACTATTTGGGGGGAGATCTTTGATTTTCTTATTTGGTGATTACGTCAACAGTAATTATTTACTTTATCACACATATTACTCACACATTGTCTATGCTTGAGGATTTCTGCAAATAATTAATATGTTTATGTATTATTATTTTTGGAGCTTTGCTGACAAGAGGGGGGTGGGGGAAATAATGCAGTAAAGCTGATTACGTAATATTTGAACAGCCTCTTACAATTTTGTGTTAAATTCCTAATTTAAAAAAAAACAATATTTTAAAATATTTAATCTCCTTTATTAATATAACATCTATGAAGTATTTATACGCATAATGTTCCTATACGGTCTAATATCCCAATTGGGACAATATAAAGCTGTATTTAATCTTTAGTATTATGTATTGTTCTTGGAGATGTAATATAATCTAAGATGAAAGGGTTCGGTGATGAGAAAAGCAGGGTAGGAATGGTGCTCGTACAGAGTCGGTGATAGAACGAAATATATGTAAAATGTGTTTATTGGCTTGAAAAATTACAATCGAAAATTATTTATATTTAAATGTAATGGTGGTAATTCTAATGTACACAAGCAAAGCAATAAATATGAAATTCGATAAATCTTAGATTTTTGGGTCACTGCTGCAGGCGATTTAAGGTCATAGCTCATTAGAGCCACCCGGCACCCGACCAGCGCCGCCTCGTCGTTAGGTGTCAACTCGTTGTCCACGGGTGAACGACGCGTTGTTACTTGTGAACGTCGCGAGATCAACCAATGAACCTCGCGTGGCCAACGAGTGAACGTCGAGTGGTCAACGAGTGGACATCGCTTGGGCCACGAATTTTCGAGTAGTCTGTTAGCATTGCCACTAGGTCTACACGTGTTTTTCGTAATGTCAAATTTTACAAACTGTGAATTGGCACTCATAGCTGTCGCGCTTATTGAAGAAGAAAATGAAAGACGCAACAGACGCGTCGTCCTCGCGTGGTACATTCGCCGGCAGCGCGCGGTCCATGCAAGGCTAGCGTGACGATCAGCGAGTCGTCACCGAGTGGTACACCCGCCGTCCGCGCGTGGCCAGATTGGAGCAGAAGCGATCGGTGTCGACACGGCGTTGATGTAATGAGCGCTTATTCATAGAAGTCCATACAAAGAATACTAACCTCTCGAGGCGAGGCGGCGCTGGTCGGGTGCGGGTGGCTCTAATGAGTATGACCTTTAAGGTTTTTAGCAAAAATATAGTATTGAATACTTAACAAAACTTGACATGCTGAAATATCAAATTTATTCAATTAATCTAAATATATAAAATTTCATTATTGTTCTGTTTGGAAGCCTGTTTTACTTCCGTTTGAAAGTACACTATAAATTAGCACCATTATTCTCTATTGCATGATTAAAGGCATTGCTTAAGTCTGATATTGCATTTATTAGTATATTTATGAGTTATTATTCTTGATTTGGACTTAGCACTTTTTATTTAATTAAAGGATAAAGAAGTTATCGTCGAGGAGCTTTTGGAGGATGATTTTGATAACACAATGCCCCCTCTCGAGACATTATCCTCTCCTTTATATCTCTCCCACACTGTGCCACCGTTTATTTACCAATATGTTGGCGATCAAGTTAAAATCATTCAAGTTTTAGGCAATTATCCTTTGAGCTCTAACAACGAAACAAATAAAGTTAGAACTGAAAGGGTCGAAACTGATTTTGATAAAAATGAAGTAGAATTAAAAAAATTAGAAGAAACAAAAATAAATAACAATAGTAAAGAAGATAAAAGTCCTATTGATAAACAATACACGTTGTCAAATGATATGAATGTTAAGGAATCTGATGTTACACTGCCAAATGAAAAACTTATGGATGAAGACATTCAAGAAGAGTTTATTGATACAGAAAGTAGAACGGTTAACGATGACTCCGTTGACAGTGACGATGAAGCTTCCTTTGGCACACCGGAGCCAACACCAAAATCCGTTAAAAAACTTTCAAAGGGAAAATATGGCAAAAGCAAAGCTCCTCTGCCACCTAAGGAAAACGAAAAAGCAGTACTGACAAATACTGAATTAGATAATTCTGAAATTCAAGATCTGCAAAACTTTGAGACCACGGAAATTTTAGATTCTAAACTCATTTTAAACGATAGTCTTAACGTAGACTCAAATCGACGATCTAAATCAAAATCGCCCGCAAGAGGAAGTGGAAGTAATCTTGGTTTTGGTAAACTATTACAATTTCCAAGTAAACTCGCTTTTTGGGCTAAAGGTGATGAGAAATCAAAATCTGATTTATCAATATCAGCATCCGATGATAGTAAACACTCTTCGGTCAAAAATGAATGACGAATTTCAAAGTTGTTTTGATATCGCCAATACTTCTAAAGAAATTTGTTTGACAGAATCAGAACATGGCTCCAAAGAAATAGACAAAGAAAATATTATACAAGATATAAAAGAGAAGAGTGACGAATTGCAAAAATTAATCGAAGCTAAACTTGAAAGTCACCCAGAGTATAAATTTATTCCTTTAAATGATGATGTCACATTGTCAAAGAGCACAGATGTGTAACCCTCCTTGTTCCGTTTTATATAGCTGCGAGACAACTGAATAATCACTTTATTTTTAGTGAGTTCTTGCATGGATTTACGGTTTTTGTTTGTATTTTTTGTGTATTCTATTATTTTAATAGACATATAAAATAGATATGATTTATATTTTAACTTTAATGGCATTGATATATGATTTTTACAAAATAGTTTTTAGTATATTTTTCTGCACTTATAGTTTTTGTAATTTGTGTTGTTTATTAATTTTATGGTGTACCTTACAATTTAATATCCTTTTACTGCATGAGAATCTGGTATTCTAAATGTGTTCTTAGTTTTACATTCTAAATAGTATGTTTGCCCGCTAAGTTCCTAATTAATTGACTGATACATTTATAGAACAAAATATATGTGCTTGGCTTCTTATTATTAAAAAAATATATATTTTTTATTTTCAGGCAGTGCTGTCGGCCTCTGCTACAATACCTCGCGCAAAAAAATCTAGTAAAAGGAAAACTCAATAAACACATTCATAGAGAACTATAAAATCAGTATAATTTCAATTATTTATAATCTATGCTTTTAAATAAAAATCCAAAGCAAAGCATGTTTTAATTAAAATTTGTTGTGCAATTAGAAAGTTACCAATAATATAAGCATTAAATGCAAATACTTAGTGCAATAAGGGTTTTGGTTATGAGAAAACTAATCTCAAAAATATCTAATTCACTTTGCTTATTGAAATCAAACACCCGAAGGGTTTTTCTTTGGAAATATTATTTTAGCCAAAATTTGCCAAATTTTTAGTAATTGGATACTTCATTAGCATGAATAATCTAGAGATAGAATAGATAGTTGTATGCCTTTATAAGATACTCAAGCCCAAAGAGCCTGTTACACATAATTTATTTCTATAAAATAGGTTGGAGGCTTCTGATATAGCGCACCATGTTGTGTGGTACTCATTAATATGTATGACATTACAATAATTAATTATAGATGAATATTTATGTAAACAAGTTTTACTATTCAGAGACCATTAATGTTTTAACCTTATTTTGATCTGTTATAAATTAGGATTTGACATTATGTTCCTTATGTAGATTTTAATTTAGTGTAGTAGAGCACAAAATTATTATTAAATTACACTATTACTTGGATATTACCATGACAAATTTAAATACTATTGTAAATATATATTAATTCAAGGATTGGTTAAATATTGTAAGGGGCTTATTGCTTCCAGTGTTGTAGCATTTGTGCACATCAATGCTCTACAATAATGTAAGTTCTCTAAGTATTTAGATAATGATGATCATATTTGCGTTTCAATGGAATAAAAAAAGATATAAAACTTTCATCTTTTATTTAACAATGATACATTACAATATTCCTCCACTTTTCAATCTTAAAGTATCAAATATATATTTTCCATGGTCACCTCTGTATTGACTTTGCATCAACTGGTTTTCGAGTAAATTCAGTGATTCAGTATCCCATGGTTTTATCCAGTACAAGAGAGATAACAACTTGTGATAATCACTGTTTGATGTGCAATCTTTGATCATAATTTTAGGTAGATTTCCAATAATACTTAATAATTTTGGTTTAAGTACAGAATTAAAAAGATTATTTTTGGTAACAGCAAACTTGTGAAGAATATCAACAGTTTGTACTGATAACGAGTCACCAAGAAGGATGTTGGGCAAATTTTTCAACCACTGCTCATATAAGACATTAGAATGTAAATGAGACAATTTATCATTGAGGGCAATTTGACAGAGCAAACTAAATATCTGTTGCTTAAATACATCTGTTCCTTCATTTTGTAAATAAAAAGAAATAATTTTTTGGAATAAGGTATCCATGACGGATGTGTTCTTTGTCCAACCTGTAACTTCTTTAGAGAAAGTTGTATGTAAAATCTTTAACATCCTTCTGTTAATATTTTCATCTGACTTACCAAACATTTTTTCAATGTAGTGCAACACAGATGTAATGGTTTTTCCTTCATGTTTTATATTGATATGAGGATTCAATACAATAAATAGATAACATATTTGTAGATTTTCTGTCACTAACTTTGGATCTGTTATAACATCTTCTGTATTGTCTGCATTCTTAGCCTGCTTTGATCGAACATTGGTAACATAGGGAAAGGAGTTACAAATATTTTGAGTAAACAGAGACTTGTATTTTTGACAAAACAAATTCTTTATTTTTGAACTTGGTGCTTTTTCATTATAATACTTGACAATGTCCCATATTGTTGTGATCACTTCAAGTAAATGTTTCATTAAAAGTGCTGCATCTTCATTAACAACAGTTTCCATATTTCTATCTGATTTCAAGTTAGGGCTTGCTTCAAGCCATGTTTCAAATAACAAGGGCATTAACGTTTCAACATATTCCCTGAACTTTTCAATTTCATCAATTTGAAGCACATTTTCAGATGTCTTTGAAGAAAAACAAGATACCACACATGGAGATATGTGAATTGGATTAAACAAGGGATAATAGTTTGGCCCATCTTTATTAAATGTCTGTATCTTTGTCTGATTTGATTTCTCCAGTTTAAAAATATTATTGTATTCTGCAAACTTTTGTAGAAAGTCTTTAAGGCGATTTAAAACCTTAACCCGCCACTTAACACTTGTTATTTGACTGTTGAGGTTAACAGTCAATGTTCTTCCTGGTTTGGCATCTGTGCGCAACTTGGAAATCATATCTAAGAAATTGGGAATGATTTTATGAAAATCTTGTGCAGCTTTTTCAGGTGCACAAAGTAGTAGTATGTCAAGGAATAGCAAAGAGTCTTCCTGTATTCTACTATCAATGTGAGTCATGGCACTTCTTAAATAAGTAGACATTATATCAAAAAATGGTTCAATCTTTTCTGTTATAACATTTGACAATACCAAATGTATAACTTTTAAGGCTGAATGTCTCACCTGTAATAAAAATAAATATTTTTTTATATCAGCATATACTTTAAAGAATTGTCACTCAAATAACAAGAGCATAGCAAAGAATAAAACCTTTAGTATTTATTTTCACTTACAGCTTTTTCTACATTAAGTATCAAGGAGCTAACACCCTGTATCACCGGTCCTAAACTTTGTTCAAGAATTTCTGGGTTAGAATTTATGATTTCCTTTAAACCATCTAAAGCGTCAGTTCTTGAGGTTGCATTAAAATGGTTAAGTCTCGATAACAATTCCTTGACATTAAGTTTTCTTGTAGACAAGGCTTCTGACTGAACATGCTTTTTAAGTTGTTCCTTGATCACAATTTTCTTAACTTTAAAATTGGTTTTCGTAACATTGGTTCCTTTAGGTAATTCAGGATCCTTTTTACCCTTGAGTTTAGTTTTTGACTTTTCGGCTTTAAGGAACTTTTTATGCCGCGTTGCTCCAGTTTTATGCATAATGAAACTGATATTTAAATTATTTTTCAATTTGTTTTGTATTTTGTACACTGACTAGTAACTTAACCTTAAAGACTATGTGAGGTTTCAGGTTAACATAATATAGCAATTAGTAGCAACTAGCAATTAGCATGTTTATACCATACAGTAGTTTACACTTTATGGTTTACACTAGTTTACACTTTTGTCTTAGTGCCCTGACAGCTGTCAAGTGTCAACTCTGCACAAAAAATTTAGAGAAAAAAATACTATTCGAATGGTATAGTAGTATTTCTTTCCTCTATTGTATTAATAAACATTGTTAAAATAATCAGGTTGTTTAATAACACTATTCTCATGCTAATTCGTGATAGTGGTGATAGCTATTCTTGCTGACTTCTATGTTAATAAATTGGACAAGATTACAAGACGTTTGGATAAAAAGTATATTTACTGATATGTAAGGTTTGGCAGTGTTATTAGTTGTATTATAAATGTTATACACGCCGTTCTAATTGCGCAAAGCGCGCCACATAACATCGCATTGTAATCGCATGATAAGGCATCCGAGCGCTTCCTTTGCAATTGCATATATAGTTGTTAAAGTAAATAGTATGATTTCAAGTGCGACTAGATAAATAATGTTAAAGCTAAACAATAAAAATAAAATTATTATTAATACAAAACATTCAATAATTTGTTTTAAAATTCCTATTTAAATACAGTAAATCTGTAGTAAATTTATTATTATTTAATTAAAAATTTAAAAATATTTAAACCCAAATTTATATTTACATATTTGCTCAACGAAGCGTTTGGAATCGTGTTTATATAAGTGAAGTTCCCAAGCCTTCTATTTTTTTAGGTATTCTTGTTTTAGTGAAGAGTGGTAAAATTGTGATATTTTGTTAGGTTATAATACAAAAACAACAAATATACTTTAAATTCGAAGACTTGAATACTATAATAATATACTTCGAAAGTTTTCTTCGACTTTTATAGATTTATACTCACACACTCAGTCTGTGGCTATGACTCAAGTTTTGGGTCAAAAACTGATTTCAACTTTCAAAGACAATAGACATACGTAATTTGTACTATTCTGTACAGACTGTATTTCCAAGTGATTTAATAACATTATCAATTAACTAGTAAAAACTCCAAAAATATAATATTTAAGTGTTTTTGGAATAAGGTCAAAGTCATAAAATGAAAATAAAAAAGCAACATAGAAAGAAAAAATATCTTCATAAGTTAAATCGAAAACGAATGCATCTCAGGCAAAAAAGTACAGGCACAGTAAATTGGTAAGTGGTAACACGTGGTTATTATTTACGTGTTCGCTGTAATTATTGTATTAAATATTAATTGTATGACTCTCAACATTATAGTAAAGCTTTGAAAGAAGCATGGAATAACAATAGATCAACTTTTCGTAATTTGCGTGACATGGGACTTGTAAATGATCCAAACAAAGCTATAAAAATACCCAGTTACAAAGAAGAACAATTAAAAATAGCCAAAAAAATAGTGGATCCTGATGAGTCGGAATCTGAAGAGCCCAAAGTAGTAAAATCAAAACCTCGTAAGAAGGCTGTTGTTGATAAGCTGGAACAAGAAGCACACGCTCCTAGGGAAAGAAGATTTAAGTAAGTTTGTTAGCGATAATTATTACTTAATCTCTTCAAAATTAAAACATTGATTATTAATGAAAGAAGAAACCTTTTTATTTGTTCTTTATTTCAGATTACCAAAAGGTCAAGTAGAATTTATTACTTATTTACTTGATAAATATGGTCATGATTACAAAGCAATGGCCAAAGACAAGAAAAATTATTACCAAGAAACATGGAAACAGCTAAGGGCAAAAATTAAAACATTCATGGGTATACCACAACAATATGGTGAATATTTAAAAGCAAGAGGTTTATTAGATAAAGAAGAAAATGAAGATGAATTAAAAGAACAGGCAAAAGCATTAATAATGGACGATAGTGATTAAAATTAACTTATGAAGATAAAATAGGAACCAGATGCAAAAATGTTTGCCTATATAGTCAACATGATAGTAAAAGTATCTTAACGATACATTTTGTGAAAAATGTTCAGCCATGAATAATCAATGTATTGACTATAGTAATTCAATTATAACAATATGATGTTTTGTTAGTTGGCAGTTTATACGTCTTGTGCTTTAACTGCCACATTGTATTGTATTTATTTACAATAGTACATATAAAATGTAAAGAAACTGCTCTTGTAGGTATTAAAATTATAATTCATACAATTTAATACTATTATTGTGTTTTGCATTCATTTGGTATATCTTTCACTGGTTTTACTTTATCCAACTCTTGATACCAATCCTTTTCCATATCTAATAGTTGTTGAGGTTTCTTGTACTAAAAATAAAAATAAAATATAGTAATTTTTTAATTTAACAAGCATTTTTTAAATTTAAAATTGTACCTATACATAAATACTACTCACCATTATAATTAAGGTATTGTACTTATGTGACGATTGAATGTTAGCCTGTTCAATGCTCAAACCCAATCTTGTTAATTCAGGGATTTGAAGCTTTTTATAATATTTTTTATTTGTTGTACTTAAAATGATAAATTTATCTTCATTATTGGCCTTTATACAGTAGGTTTCAATGGGATATGGAAGATTTCTTATCCTCCATTCTAAGTTGACTCTAGTATTACGTCTCATCACTATAGGCTGCAAAAAAATATATTAAACAGTAGTTATATGTAAAGTTTTAAATTATTAAAATGATAATAATATAAGAACTAACCTGATCTTTTGATTCCACTATTTCAGTGGATTCAATTGACTGTATTCCATCTGGTATAGGGTCACCAATTTCCACATCCCATTTCCCTTCACTTCCTAGCTTTCCCTTTACCTTCCAAGATCTCCTCAGCAGGACATGCGTGTCTACGTTGTATTCCTCAACCATTTCTCTATCATCTTCAAATTTATAGTGAATTTTACGAATTTTGTCTTCTTTCAAGGACGTTTTCTCAGCATCCAATAAAGATTTGTACCAAATCGTATTTTTGTACATTTTGTCCAAGTCTTTATATTTTTTTATAACTTGCTTTTCGAAACTCGTTTTGACCGAATTGAAATCCGATTCAAATGCTTCGATCAAACAAGCTTTTCTTTTCATTGCGTTGCTATAGAAACGAAGTTTTTGTTTTTACTTTAGAAAAAGCTTAGAAATAAGGCCTTAATTATTTTAAAAATGATTAGGTACATAGGGCCTATGTCATTTCAAGAAAAATTAATAACGACATGATGGCATATAAAAATTTGTTATTATTTTTTTACTGAAGTTTAAGGGTCGACTTTCCTTGTTTTTATTTATCTTTTAGGTTACTAAATACTAATTGAACGCTGCCGCAGCGACTGAAGCTGTCATATGTCAGTACCCTGACTGCGCTTACGTAAAGCTTTTCTAAATAATAAATATTAATTTAAAATTAATAGTTACTTAGGTATCTCATAAATCTGCTTGTTTGTCAAAAATGTGAATAACACTCGTGGAAAAAAATGAAAAGCGATCACGATATCACGATAGTCTCTATAATATGATATTGTATTTTTGATCTCGGTCTTGAAATACGGAAGTGACAGTGTCAGGTTAATGTCATAGCCAAATGACAATAACGAAGTGAAATAAGATTGTTTTGGTTTTAGGTTATCTTATAATGTTTATTTTATAGTTTTTTTGTACGTCTGTTGTTCTTAAATTCTCAATTACACTTCTTCTTCTTCTCTCCGAATTCTTAAGTATATTTTATTTGTATTATCAATGGCCCCTAAAATCCCTGATAGGTAAAGTTGTTAATGATATCAAATCGTAACTTTCGTAGCAATGTATGAATTACCAATATCTTACTATATTTTTATTGCAGGTGGATACCTTACAAAGCTTTGGGTAAAGTTATAGAAGGCACAAGAATTATTTGCTTCAAAGTACCTTTGAGACGGGTATGTATCTTTGTAAAAGTTCAATGTATTGTTGCTGTTGTGTGCAAATAAGATAATTAATGAATAAATTACTAGAAGTCACACATATATAATTTGTATTAGCTACGTCATAAAATATTTTGTTTTATATTTAGTAAAAACTTCAGCCAGTATTTGCTGCTTATATGCTATTATTATTATGCTATCATATTTGTCTTGTGATGGACACATTTCTGCCTCTTCAATTAATTAATATGGCAAATTTGATTAGCCCACTGATTCCTGCGTAACATCATCATTCATAATCAATACAGCAAATTAAACTTTAGTAAATAAAATGTAAGATACTGACCAAAATTATGTGGTGCTGTGTTACAACACACAATATGTTTATTATTATTCAATATAATGTAATTTGGGCATCTTTACAAGCAAAGGTAACATAAAACAATTACCTATAGTGCTAAAACAGAAGCCAAATAACAAGAAATAGCCTACAGATTGAGCAAAGAAAAAAAACTTACAGAAATCAAGTTAATTTACACACAACTGAAAAGGAAAAAATATTAATATTGCACCAGGATGATGAACAGATCCTTAGTTAAAGTAACAAATTACTAACATAATATTATAAAATTATTTTAATAAACAAAAAATCTCTTTATTGTACTATCCGCCATCTATTGTAATATTTTTGGGTTAAAACCTTATGTCATAATTCTTCCTAAACCAGCGTCTTAAAATTTTAGTTTCAATAATTTCTCATAGATGGCGTGAAATAACTTTTATGTATAGGCGTATGAACGTCCATATGAATTATTTGCTTTATGTTTACCTAATTAAATAACTAATTTAATAGTTTTAATAACAGCATCCTTTAATTACTTTATATATTATAGAAGTTAAAATTTCCTACAGAGATGCTTGCACAATTAGCCCACAGACTAGAAACAAAGTTACTCTGTGCTCCTATTAGAGAGGTCGTGAAAACATTGAAAACCTATCAGCTAATACATCGCGTCTATACTTGAATTAGTAGAATTTGCACCTGCGCCACAAAAGGGTACCGACAATGAAATGCATTATTGGTAGTACGTCGCACAATACGTATTTATCTAACTGTAAAGACGTCGCACTCCACACAGTTATACGACAAACACAGCGACGATCCGTGTTAATTTGTTCTGCATAGCATTTGCATCGCTATCATGGCAATTATTTGATTTTCTTGCACTGAATAAACTGGAGTACTAGTAAAAACATCCGCTTGAAGTGGTTGTTACGTGGTATACAATACTTTTGGCTATGGCCCTGACGACTTCATCTGTAGGATAATGTGTAAACACACACGGTCTTATATACTTTGAAGTGAGAATATAATTATATAGAAGTATGGTCACACAAATAGAAGTATATGTACACTAATGTTTAGGTGTCTCTTGGTGAGATATGTGCTCAGCTTTTCCTATATATGAGAAATCATGCGATTGCGATGATAAGGTGCATAATACGGGTTAAAGCGGTGCAATATAATAATAATTTCATAGGATAAAACACATTAAAATAACTTAAAATTATGACACGATCACTAATAGAACACACATAATGTTGTATTGTGTTTGTTACCACGGTACAAAGAACACGGTGCTATGGACATTTATATATATTATTAAATGAATTAATATTTTAAATTATATATAACATAGAAAATTAATTATTAACAGTTTTGACTCCTGTAGGTATTCAATGACTCCTGGTCTAGAATTCAGGTCGGATTGCGGCTTCACCCTTATACTGAGAAATACTAGACATAACAAGGATGCCATTGCATAATTAAGATCACAAATACCTTATTTACTTTTATTGGTCGAGGATTTAACGATTCCATTGTATCAATCGTTGGAGGCAAAGAAGACTATAAAGAAAAATTATACATGTTTTATACGGTATCATCTCGGTACATCATTTAATGTATAAACATTTGATAACACCCATACGATATAAAAGATAGATAAACAAACAAATAGTGCTTCATAGTATTGGTGTAAACTTTAAAAGTGAAAACTTAAAACTTTTAAATTCCTGAGTTTGCACCCCGGCAAGCACCAACGGTTATTTCAAAATCAACGACGCTGTAACGGGCACAGCCTTGCGATTCTGTAACTCACTTTTCGAACTCTCACAGCGGTTTTCGCAGCCGCGGTCGCGCTCAAATCAGTCGTGAAGCAGTCATTTAACGATTTGGCATTCTGATAAACAATAAACTACAAGCTCCCTCCGCTTGCCAAGACGTAATGTGAAATTGCTTAACAGAATACCATGAGATTCCAAAAATGGAAGGGAGCGTTGTTAGTGCGAGGTGAACTCACGGATTAACAGAATCGCACGGCAGTAGGCTTATCACCTACTTGTATACAACCAGCTGCCCTCTGAAGTATTTCCGACCCAATTCGACTTAGGGTCCATCAAGAAAAGAGCGTACCAATTCTGGTGATCCTCGGGCCCGTTTGCCCCTATTCTATAAAAAAATATTAACAAAACAGATGCAAAATTTACAGTCCAATGTAGGGCTATAGCGCCACTGTTATTCCTTTGATCCCTCACGGTATGATCGTAAGACTGAGTTGTGACCCTAATCCCATAATACAAATCATGTCTATTTGCCTGCCGACGTGTCATAATATTTGTGGCATCACAAAGGAGGAATCCGGGTTGAGGCTAATCTTATATTTGATAAAGCATCTGCGTCATACTGTGCTCTATGCTTTATTAAAAAAAAAACTTTTTATTCGTGGCGCTTTCAAACGGGAACCGATCATAAATTTCGATTGTTTAGTTTGAATTATAAAGGGATATTACGGCAATTGGTAGGTGTAATTTGATAACTTATGTTATTTATTAAATGTATTAGTTTTTAAAGAAATGTATTAGAGCAATTTGTGGAGCAAACTGTCTTGATAGTTGCGTACCTTTATTTAAGAAGCTCAACATTTTATCTCTTCCCTGCCCTGCGATTCTGTAACTCACTTTTCGAACTCACTCAGCGGTTTTCGCACCGGCGGTCGCTCTGAAATCAGTCGTGAAGCAGTCATTTTATGATTTCGCATTCTAATAAACAATAAACTACAAGCTTCCACCTTTTCAGAATGCCAAATCATAAAATGACTGCTTCACGACTGATTTGAGAGCGACCGGCGATCCGAAAACCGCTGTGTGAGTTCGAAAAGTGAGTTACAGAATCGCAGGGCTGTATTTATATTTTAGAAATGTCCTTATTCGTGCACAGAAACATACATATTTTTAAGTCGAATGTAGAAGTCGAAGTAAGATTGGCTGTGCCAAAAATCAATCTGGAACTGTTTAGGAAAAACACCTTGTGTATGGCAATTAAGGCTTACAATAATTTACCAAAATAATTAAAAGATCTTCCGGCTAGAGTCTTTAAAAAGCGACTTAATGTATTACTTTTATGTAAAATGTAAAATTCCTTCAAAGACAAGAGAAAGAAAAAAGAAAGTGTGGCAGGATATGCGAACTTACGATTGTACCACTTTACACATTTTTGTATCATATATTTAATAAATTATTATTATTTAAGTGGGCGACAGGCATTTTGTACTTGTTTAATAGCGCTGAAGTTGGCTAAAGTTTATTGTAGCGTGCTCTCAAATTAAAAATATGGCTATTCGATATCGTAAGGTTTAAATTTATGAAGTGTAATGTTGCAAAGGCGTAATGAATAAACGTTCTTTACGAGTGTTTTGACTTTCATCTACTTAAGCGATCTCCCAGGCGCACGAGAGCAGACGATGTCAATCAGCTAAATTCTTTGGTAATAACAATATTTTCTTTCGCAATGTATTTTGACGATATCATCTGTCTAGCGACTCTCACAATTGCTACAATGACATTGATAGCTTGTTTTCATTATGCGCGCACACGAATGTCTTATAAAGTTATAAACCTTGAACGTTGCTTATTGTCCTCTCGTTTTTTATTTGTTTTGACCTGTTTAAAAGCTAACTTGGTGACATATGAAGCTGCTCTTTATCTTTTATTTATAGGTGTCGACAATTGGACGCCTGGGTTGATGTTTGATTGTTTTACTTGGGGCATTTTGATTGTTAATAATCAGTGTTGTAAATTTTGTATCGATTTTAAATGTTTAACAAAACACAATCTTGTCCTTATAGGTGACCCTAAATCCCTAAACACTAACCATATCCTATCCTGCTTAATCTTGACTTTTGTAATTCTTGTATTTCTTATTCTTTTGTATTGCATTGCAATTCATGAATCCGTGAGGTTAGCTTTTTAGTTTTTAGTTTGTTTTTTGTTTTATTCTAGATTAAGGTGCTATATTATTTTTGTTATAAGATTTGGTTATGCACTTCTTGAAATTTGTCCATCATATTTTTTTTTAGTTTTTTCCCGTTGTATCCATTATACTTTTTATGTATTATGTTATTTTTTTTGTATAATTGTAAAGAAGTGTGAATAAATAAATCGACAAGAATGCAAACTAACACATGGAACAAAATACAATCATAGAAATTAATGCGGAGAAACAAAATTACGTAATATAAACAAAATACACTAACAAATAATAGCACTTTTGTCAGTTCACTCAACGGACAATAAAAGAGGTACGTTAACCTATGTAATTAGTTAACAAAAGTAATACTGCGAAACTTATGTGCCCTTTTCAGAAGGTTAATCCTAGCTATAGTAAATAGATCGATACAGTTTGAATAGGCACATGTTCAAACAAGTGTCGACATAGAAATCCGAATTTGAATGGGTGTTGCATTTCTTCGGCTATCAAATCGAATAAAAAAGTCGTAAAACCTATTGACACGCTTGGGAACATTGGATTGTCGGTAGTGTGGTTCGATATCGTCCTCACTTTATTGGGCCAACACAAGCCCAACGCATTGCACTTATCTCTTATCGATTTGTAATGATATAATGTTACACGCTCGTAAAAATTCAAACTAAAAACTATTCGGACATGTCGGACGCTTTCAGTTTCAGTTCCATCTTCCACACTCTTGAATATTCATTAGGCTGTAAAGAAGCCCTCGATAACTGAGATAACGATCAAAGCGACTGAACGACGATAACCTTCCTATGAAGGTTTGGTTGAATTACTGGTCTGAAATGATGACCTATTTATAAGATATGGCTGTTAGTTTTATGTTTAGCTGTATAGTGTATACGTTGGTATTCTGTGGATTTGTTTTCAATAGCTTACGTTTAAGGCTTTTTTAAGCACTAAAGGAAAGATTCAGAAACGAGATTTAGCGCAGACTGTTAACGTCAAAAATGATAATAATAACGTCAAAATTTGACATACGAGAGTTTAGTTCTCTTCCGTTTTACGGCCTTGATTTGAGAACTGGCAATAAATGTAAAATTAGAAGCATTTAATATGTTTTTCTTTTTTTCTTTATTTACATTCATAAGATACCTATATGAATAAATGATTTTGATTTGATTTAGTTTTCATAATTTTATAAAAATTACTCAATTATATATTTTTAGTTGAAATTTGGCCATGTAAATAAATAAATAAACAATAGTTTATTTAGTTTTAGTAGTCGTTTCTTAATCTAATCCTAACAATAGATTACGTAGTGTTTTGTAGCGAACATGCCTTGATAATATCTATTTTCTATCATGTCTGATTATATCGCCTCCCAATAGTATATGATAATTGGTAATTAGTAGCCATGTGCTAAAATCTAACTCCTATCATAATGGCACAGTATTGTTTAATTGCTATGTCAAAACCCGTGGGTGTCAATATGTTTGTCTGTTTTGGTTTTTAAGACTTTTAGGTCGATTTTGTTTTTATGATCCATGCATTTTTGGTGTGATAATTGTTTGAGCAAACAATGAACCATCAGAGACATACCCTGCGATTGCGTCAAATACCACGTTGGTGGTGCTGTCATCATTCATATTCGTTTGTTGTAAATAACCATATATTATTACGTAATGGGATTGTTGATGTCACCAATAATTTCATAACGTCGGTCTTCAGGACAGCTTCGTCTCAGTTCAGTCAATTTAAGCACATTTTTATTAAAAGTTTAAAATGTGTAAAAAGGTTAACAATAATCACTAGGAGAGAATTAAATTATGATTATAAGGATGCGATTAGTGAGAGATATGGGCACGGCGCCCGAGATGTAAATGAAAGACCATCCATTATTTTGAAAAGGTCTTCGGAATTGATAGCATCGTTAATACCTTTGTTATTTTTCAGTTTGATTCCAGTTCCATAAGCAACAATTAAATATCGTCTAGTTAACTTTAATTCTTTACGCAATTGGTATGGATTACCGTTTCTACTTTCCCTCCTATTATCATAGTCATGAATTGTTGCATGGCCCCTAAATCAATATTATTGAGAATGTTTGATTCTGTCGTCATCCAATTATACTTATTAAAATTTATTGAGCATAACCAATGAGTAACCGAGTGAGATCCACGCATGTAAACCATTATTATTGACATAGTTACTAGTTGATTTATTTCCGTCTACAATTTAATGTTTACTTATTATTGCTTGCGTTGTCTTTTTTTCTTGTTATTAAAATAGCAAAGTATCAAGGCTACACGATGCTTTAGCGGTAGTAATGGCAAAGATTAAATAAATTATGGTATAGCGCGTTACATCGTTCAATTATTGTAGCTATTAACCCAATTTATTTAATTTTTTTATCGTCTATAGACCACCAAGAATTTAAGAATTTTATCAGTGGTTTTTTGAGCACCAGCCGTGGGTGGTTTATGCTTCTATTCATCAGTGACGGTAGTCGGTCGCACGCGTTTCCAATTATTGTGATTATTATAGCCGTTTGTCGTACAGCTGTAATATAAACTATTGTTACGATTACCTCTGTAGGACCACCAAGCGAGTAATGTGCTATTTCTCGCCATGCTAACATTTTAGATACGCACTGAACTTCACCTTTCACTTTTCAGCTGCCGCAATTTAAACGACAGGAATATTGAATAAGCCGAGATAATATTTAGATAGAAGCTTTGGAAATTTTCAAATTTTGTTTATTTATAAAAAAACTCCTACCCTAACAGGCGACCCTAAATTGACAAGAGTGAACAATAAGTGAATAAAATTTACAGACGAAACAAAAAGCAAATATACAAAATTAATTAGGAAAAACAAAATTACATAATAAAAAATACAAGAAATTAACTAACTATAGGAACTAACAAATAATAGAACTTTTGCCAGTTCACTTAACGGACACTAAAATGGTCCGTTAACTTATGTTTCTTTAACTAAATTAATACACCGAATCATAAGTGCCCTTTTTAGAAGGTTAGTCCTAGCTGCGAGCACATGAGGTAACGGCAGACGATGTCGCTTTCTGACGTAGGTACACATCAGGTACATTGAAGCTAATGTTCAGTACTGCCGAATTACTGTCCTTGCCATGTAATAATTTTATTAAGTACATCACAAGCGCGAATTCTCGGCGTACTTTTAGCTCGTTGTAGCCCAAAATAATATTAGTATTGAGATAAAATACCGTTATGATCCAACGTGAATCTTTTTTTACCTCACCTCAACAGGAGTCGGTGAAATAAAATGTAAACAGTTGAGAACTGGATCCTAAGGCCCGTATCAATAACGTAGATCGATATAGATAACGGTGTCGATATGTTATTTTGGCTTAAGATAAAATCTTCTAACTTTGTTGGGTTCTGATGATTTACTGAATGGGTGTAAATATTCGTTATGGTCAATGAATTTGGGGGAAACGAAATATTGGATTATTTATATCTTTTGTAATTCATAGGTTCATAATAATAATAATGAAGCCACTTTGATTTTATACTGTTAAAAAAATTACAAATCAAATGGTTTGTTCTACAGTATGGACCCCTTTTGGGTAGAGGCCTCCTCCTGAACTTTCTATTTGGATCTGTTCCTAGCTTCCTCCATCCATTTCTCCGCAGAAACCTTGACTATGTCGTCAGCCCATCGCTTTTATGCTCTTCCCACGTTTCTTTTTCCTGGAGGTCCATAGGTTCATACAAGAACTATAATTAATTTGATTTTCATAGTTCAATCTAGAAAGCAAAATTTACAGGCATTTCTCGATTATTCTTCTAATACTTTTGCGCTTATACAAGCGTTCATCTGATTCCGTTTCCTAAACAGAGACTTTATAAAATCATTTTGAGTTTCATCATCGGACGTCTAGGCAGAATACGAAATTCCACCCGTATCACCAATTCGACTTAGGGTACTTTAAGAAAAGAGCGTACCAATTCTTAAAAGGCCGGCAACGCACTCGCGATCCCTCTGGCATTCAGAGTATTCATAGCCTCCTATGAATTTTCAATTTCCCCCTGCCCGTTTGCACCCTGTTTAAAAAAAAAACACCTCGACGGCTATCGTTCCACAACTGAGCGTTTTTAAGAAAGTTTTCCTCGTACCACGACTATGTGGAACTGCCCACTTAGTGTTAAAAGGTCGGCTACGCACTTGCGAGTTATCTGGCATTCAGTGTCCATGTGAGGTGGTATCACTTATCATCAGTAGAGCTTCATGCGTTTGCCCTTCGTTCTATAAAAAATAATCTATCAGTACAAAGCCCGGCCTAGTCAATTGTTTGTTTGTAAAGGCGCTCAAGACCACACAGACGGTAGGCAATCTGTGCTGTTCACCCCGCCCCACCTGTAATCAGCCATCATTACCTTCTAATGACGTGTTAACGTTGTTTTATGGGAATGCCAAACATGACGTTCATATTTCGGTCATTTACATTTGTTTGTCGACTTCGTATTGTTTGCTTTCGTCTTCTAAAACAGAGGGCGGCGTTCCGGCTATCCACTGCACCGGTAAGCGTGTGTGCTCAGACCTTTTGTCTTTTCAAAGCGGGATTGTCATCTACTTATAAAATGTGCCTTATACGATTATTCTTCAGTGAACGTTAAAAGTTAAGTTCGAAGTTAAAAACCACACGAGTCCGAATCCGAAATTTAAGAATTTTTTTTAACCAAAAAGCATTATTTTATTAACACAAGACATTAAGTTTTATCCTTTTTTTTAAATAAACAAAAGTACCTTCACTCAAAATACTATATCTCACAGACTAATAGTACCACAGTTGTCAAATTTATACGTGTTTTGGCAAGGTTTACTAAAAATCATATTAATTTAATACTAGTAGCGCCATCTATGTGTCAGCCTAAGAACTTTTCAGGCCACTGAATACGCTATTTAAATTACGAAATATATATGTATAAATTTAGAAGCCTTATACGCAAATAATGTTTGACTTATTTAGTTATCACGAAATAAATAACCTAATAGCTATTTAAGGCGAATTTATAAGAATAAGTACGATTATTAATATGGGCGTTTATAAAGGCTTTTAATAATGTTGGAAATAGTTATAACACAATTTGTATTATTTTCGAATACACACCTATAAACTTTATGTATTTGGTTTCTTAGTTTGTACTATGGAATCGTTTGACTGTCGAAAATAAAATAAATCAGTGGCGCCCAGACCTAAAAAGGTTGTACCTTTTTAGGTCTGGGCATCAGATTTATGTATCTGTTTCATTTGTATATCCAATAGGCAAGTAGGGGATCTGCTTCCTGTGCCTGACACACGCCGTCGACTTTTTGGGTCTAAAAATGCCGGTTTCCTCCTATGTTCTCCTTCACCGTTCAAGCGAATGTTAAATGCGCACATAGAAAGAAAGTCCATTGGTGCACAGCCGGGGATTGAATTTACGACCTCAGGGATGAGAGTCGCACGTTAAAGCCACTAGGCCAACACGGCTCATGCCTCATACTTACTTTTATACGTGAAACCGTGTTTCTGACAATTACCAAATACGTTTGCGGTAATAATTTTATAAAAATATCTGGTTAAGAACACCCACGTTTGTCTACCTTCCGGTACCAGTTAATACGTCCCTGTTTATTCTCCGTTTTCTCACAATTTCTCTAATCACCTCGTTACTCGAAAATGGACTTTAAGTTCAGGCACACACGACGAAGCGGTGTGATTGTAATGGCAGCTTACAAGCTTTGCCTAATTCACACAAGGTATTTAGCTGAACTTTGTGAACAACGAAGATGTAATGATGACCCATGGTAATGCATCTTGTATTTAAAAACGTTCGTCACAATGTGCACGCTAATTAAATTATCAATGCGTACTTCCTCATTATTTAGAACCGGTTTTTAGTTGAATTTCGACATTTCTCCTCATAATTTTCTGATTCTAGAAATATCGATTGTATATTTAGCAATACATATTGAGCTGTCTCCGAGCCCGTCCTTAAATAGTAATGTCACGATTTATAAGTCGTTGAAAAAAGTGTAAAGGTCGCTGCTGATAATAGGGAATAAACACGCAGGTCGGTTTTGAGGCGCCAATGGAACCCGCTGAGATTATATCCTCCAATATTCTCCGTCTTTGCACCGCATATTTCCTTAAATTGAGCGAAATAAGGCTTTAATGTATTCTAAGAGCAGTGTTGGCCTAGTGGCTTCAGCGTGCGACTCTCATCCCTGATGACCTGGTCGTAGGTTCGATCCCCGGCTGGACCAATGGACTTTCTTCCTATGTGCGCATTTAATATTTGCTCGAACGGTGAAGGGAAACATCGTGAGGAAACCAACATGTCTTAGACCCAAAAAGTCGGTGTGTGTCAGGCACAGGCTGATCACCTAATTGCCTATTAGATTTAAAAATGATCGTGAAACAGATTCAGAAAACTGAGGTTGTAGCGCCACTGATTTATTTTTTAATGTATACTAGGGGTCTTGCAAATTGGTTTGAACTAAGTATCCCGGGATGTGAAATTTGCCGGGTGAATTCACACCAGTGATCTGTCCCCTTCGCATTATAAATCAAATGCAGGTACTCCGACGGACGCAGTCGAATAAGCATTATGTTGGGGCCACTTCCTCATTAGTTTCAGTTGACTATTATATTGCATTGAATTGCTACGTTTCTTTTGCAAAACGGATAACCGATACGTAACAATTTTAAATATGCAGTGACTTTTGCTAGTATTTTGATACTCTGCTTCAATCCAATTAATAAAGCTGGTGTTGTTTTCTAGAACAATTACAGATTTATCCCGTTAACTCTTTTTAAATTATCATTATTATTAAACGTAATTTATTATTACTATCGTTAAACGTAAATTAATCAATAAAGATTTTAAATTTGACGAATATTTATTTGAGTGGCGGAGAGTTTCTTGCCAGTTCTTCTTGCCCGCTCTACGCCCTTGACATGCGAACTGGTAGTAAATGTAAATTTAGAATTAGTTTAATTTCTTTTCTGAAGTTCATAAGTGTACTTGTTAACCTATATGAATAAAGTTTATTTAAAATATGATGATTTTCGGAATTAATGAATCCTCAACATAAGGGTGTATCTTATATTTTATCGTGTAGTACTTAACGGTACATAAAAATGTATTTTGTTAATACGAATTATAAGGCTGTATAACTTCAACAAGAGTAACATGGCGTCCACAATGGAGTTGCCAGTCAGCCCTGCCTCAACCAAACCCTCCTCACGTGTGACGGCTATACATTTGTTTGTCCGCAGCTGCGGTGCCGACAACATATTTATTGTGCTCATTAACCTTTGAGAACGCTATTTAATTGTCGGCCGTTTTTTATTCACTTCACCTCTGACCCGTCCACGACTTATTGCTCCCCGGTCGCTCTTCGAAAGGGAACTGGTGGGTTATTTATTATTCCACTCGGTATTGTGGCGCTTGAGCTCATCCGTATGATTTATTCTGTTATAAGGATGTGACACGATGCAAAGAGGCTCTAGTCTTGTAAGCGTCCGACAAGGAACTTGTGAGTTGTCCATCGGGACAATACTGTGAGGTTTCACACGGCAAATAGATGCATACGTTTGAACGCAAGCTTAAAAGATTAATAGTACAAAATGTTTTAAGGTTCTTTAATGTATGTCTTGTATACATAGCGATGTATCATAAATCTTTCTATACAATAGAACTAAAGGATTTTAAAAACAACATTAAGTGGTCATTATTTATCTAGTTCAATGTATTTTTGAAGACGTCGCGATAAACGCGATTGACTCTTCGTTTATTTACGTTTAGTACTTATCGGACTGGAGATGTTGCTACCATTGTTCTCGTGTTTTATTCACTTTGCCATTGACGTCTTCATGCGCGCTATCATCCGAAAATTGGTGTATCATGTTTGTATCGTCTGTATGGGACCGTTTATTGATTGTATCGTGGTTTGTTCGCTGTTCACTTTGAATAAAATTCGAATTATAATTAATCACGCTTGTGTCGCGTGGGAGAGCGCCGCGTACCGAGCGTCGATCTATCATATTTTGTGATAACCACTAGAACGCATCTCGGATTTGGAACTCACATGACATCGTTCAGTGCAATAGTCAAAATGCCATTTTGTAGAGTGCGTTGCCCTTTTTGACGTGGGATGATAATTTATTATGTAGATTTGTAAAAGATTCACGTTATCCTTTTCTCCTGTGTGTATACTGTATTAATTGCGACGTTTATTAAGACTTTGTCGCTGATGACATCGAAATCGGATCATAAATCTTTTAGCATCGTATCTGCGTAATAACATAGCTTAACTTATTCAATAGCGGCGCAAATAGACGAGTTCTAAGCGAGGGACACCCTGGGGCTATGGCGGAGACTGTCAATTGAATTTGTCTGCAAGCGCGCCGTGCATTAATAGCGTACTAAACTATGTTGAATACTATTATTGATATTTTCATAAAACGCAACTATTGTTGGACTACGCTCTTGTCTGGTTTAGTGCGTTTTCGTTGTGGCATTAGAGATTTTATGCTGCGTTTGTAAGGTATAAAATTTTATTACTTTTGTATGACTTGATTTTGGTGCCACCACAATAATATTAAATAAAAGGTACGACGGCGTTTTATTAAGTGCTTTTTCGTCTTTTGTTCGTTGCAGTCTCTTTGCTGTGCTCCGTTCCCACGTTCTGGCTTTTTAATCATGTCAGTTGTGTGTTCGCATTTCATATTGCATCATAATGTGCTTATTAAGAGTCGTTTGCTTTTAAATGCGTACCATTTAGCGTATGATATGTGGCGCTTCGCGTGTCATTCGGGCTCGGTTCTCTCGTCACAAATGTTCCTTTCGCACGACATTTGGGATGATATTCGATTGATATTTAATACTGTAGATTGTGCTGTTGGCTGGTATTAATGAGAAATAAAAACAGTAACAGTTATTACTGTTGTTATAACTATTTGCCCGGTAATTATGTCAACACGAGTTCCCTAATCGAGGGACATAAGTCGTGGTGTAAGGTGATAAATGTCCACACATTACCGATTGTGATGTATGCGGCTCATTAGCTCCTAAATAAGATATACCATTGATTAAGAGGCAGCACATACTTATTTTATTACATTCCACTTTTAATAAACAAGCGATTAATTATGTTTGATTATAAACGGTATTCGTAAGCTTATGTTTTGGTAATTACGGCCCATTGAAGTGTTATTAATCTTTCCATTACTTTGTTTTTGGAACGGCTGTACTGTTTGAGAGAGGAGGAAATTGTTATGACTTTTGGACTAAAATGCTATTGAATTTGTAATTGTTGTTTATTGATTTTCGTAACTATGAAACATTGTTGTCCTAGTGGCTTCAGCGTGCGACTCTCTTCACTGAGGTCGTAGGTTCGATCCCCGGCCGTGCACCAATGGACTTTCTTTCTATGTGCCCATTTAACATTCGCTCGAACGGTGAAGGAAAACATCGTGAGGAAACCGACGTGTGTTAGAACCAAAAAGACGACGGCGTGTGTCAGTCACAGGACGCTGATCATCTGCTTGCTGCTAGATTGGAAAATGATCATAAAACAGATTCAAATCTGGCCCAGACCTAAAGAGGTGGTATCGCCACTGATTGATTAACTAATGTAATGCATTCACAAGTAATAAATGTTAAAGCGTTTTACAATAACTTAATAATAGTACAATAGAAAATATATTAATATAACAATTAAACTAAGAACATAATATAAACAAAACAAGCAATATAAAACCTAAACCTTTTTATAACTAATTATAAATAATGTAATTCTTGTGAATTCAGCCAGACCAACGAAATATATCCGCCTCAAAAGGAATAGTGTTGTATATTTGTAACAAGTAAGTGCTGAACTTTTAATTACCTCACGAGAAACCTAATGTTTTTTTTATATAACGGGGCAACAGGAGGCTCATCTGATGTTAATTGATACAGTCCATAGACACTCACATTTCCAGAGAGCTCGCAAGTGCGTTGCCTTTTAAGAAATGGTAAAAAAGTGTATAATATAGGGTTAAAATAGTACCTACACAAGAACAATATCTTCCCTTTAATATGTGTTATGTGACACTTTCTTATGTTAAAAATCCTTTTTAGTAAATGAGTTAGTTAGTTTTAAATTACTTATTAGTCTTAAGTTAGGCTGGATCGTAATGTTTAATTTTGTCTGCACAACAGAGACAATTTATAAAAAAATATATATATTAGGTATATAAGAGTATTGTAGTCATTTATACATTATCAAAATAGAAAAGTGTTATGTGACGATACTAGACGCCCATAAAAACCTTTAAGTGCCGATTTTCATTACAATAACTCATAAATGTCAAAGATAGAGAGTTGAAAAATTTAGTTAATCTTTATTTACAACTCAAATTTCTAATAAATAAAGTTTTGTTCTGAATAAAAAAAAAATCACGCATATTTTAATACGGAAAAAATGGGTCGACTGATAAAGGCAGGTTCAAGGACACCCATGGTCGTGTATGCCTTGCCGGTTAATGATAAACGCAAAGCTTTAATGAAAATGACATTACGAAAATTATTACAATCAAAATTTGTGGATTTTATTCATTTTAGTCTAAACTAAACTATACTTCGTTATGACCGCGTTGGCGCTAGCGGTATTTGTAATAAATTAGCAAGAGTACATAATGATTGAATATTAATGTTTACAGTTTGAAATAATGGTATTTAATAATGTTGTTATGGGTTTCTTAATAGCGCTTTTTGGACAGAAAAATTGATAGTTCAATTTTGTGTGGCGCGTCGTTAGTGTCATTCGTTAGCCACAGGGCATGCAAATTAAGATATTTCATTTGAATAGCTTGATTTATGAGTATGCGTACACTAGCTAAGCTTCGGTTGCTATTTTCTCACACCCTGAATATTCAAATTTTTAATTGTGGTTTAGAAGTTGTGTTTGAAATTGAAATCTGTGTAAGATACACAAGCTACGGCTTACGGTAAGATTCAGAACCGACACTTAACGCTAAGTATGACTCTTGTATGTCAAATGAGGTTTGACATACCCGAGTAATTCTTAGTGGACTTTAAATGTTCGGATTAGATCTATGTTTTGGTATTGACGTAATTTTTCACTTTTTTTTATATGTTATCTCTACACAAAGACATTAGAATCTAGTCTAATTTAAGACTGGTAAGTAATTTAAAACGAACTTAATTTACTAAAGATAATATTTGACATAAAAAAGTGTCCAATAACACTACGTACAGGCTTTATAAAGGGGCAGACACTCTGTTCTTGTGTACTATTTTTTCCACGTACAACTGTTTAGCACACTAATTCACTAATTCGAATGGTTTTACAACTATGAATAATTTAATTTTTCACAATATGAAAACAACTGGAATTTAATATAATTTAGATACGCGTTAATCCTATTTTACGATCGAGGCAAGGTTGTGCGGACAATCAAAATAAATTGTTCCTTTTATATTTTATTATCCGTATAATTTATAGACTACACAAAAATTTTATCAAATTCAAGTCGTAAAACTTTTATGTATTCGTTTAACCGCCTCGCCTATTCACTCTTCTCAGCTAATTTTCGATTCCGCATTGATTGAATACCATCGTCACATTATTAATTAATTTTACGAATAAATTATGAAGTCATGCATTTATAATGGAGTTATTCTTATTTTATAGCTCAATTAGTAATGCAATATATACACTATTTATATTGCATATATATATACATATAGTGAATATAATATATGCAACTCTTGTCTTAACATGCAAGAGTTTCGAATTCTCTTCGGAAGTTGGTTGTCAACAAGGTGATCCTCTTGGGCCGGCTGTTTTTAGTCTCGCAATAAATTCTTGCTTACAAAATTTAAAATCAAATTTTGACGTTGGTACACTCTAGGTGGTAACGCAGATGTTGTACTTTCAGATCTACCTAAGATTATATCAGATTTTAGTTCAATAGGTCTAACTTTAAATTTTTATCATGTTTTGTTTATCTTTATTATTTTCATTTACTCAAAACTTACCTAAAAAGCGGAAAATCACCAATAACAGAAAAAAAATATAACTCCGATAGTACAAAAAATCATAGATCATACATGTGCGTTATTCGCGTTCCTCTAAGGGCGCCTATCTCTAGGACCACAGCTTGACACTATTTTTAGTGACACCCTGTATATAGTGTATAAATTGGTTTATGGCTAAAAATCATGATAATGAACTGTCTACTAATCCCACATGGACACGAAAAATTTCTCCGACTTGACGCCATTTGCATAACCTAGAAAATATTAATTACACATGCGCTATCTTCTCGCAAGCTTTACATGGGTCAAAATGCCGCGTTGCCGCTAAGATTTTGCCTCGGTTCTTATAATTCAATTTACAGACCCGTTGATTGGTTAATTTATCGTCGATAATTCAATGTTTTATCTGTTAACAATCTTAATTTCTTTATTATATCTGTGCTGTGAATAATATTTCGATGAAAGTTGTAATTGCCTGTTCGTAGCACGGCTACGACTAATCGAATACGCTGTAATGACCGTGTTGTAATGTATTACAATAAAATATTAGATTTCCGGTCAACTCGTGACTTTTAACATGTATACTAAATATTTACAGTTAAACGAAAGCTGTGTTTGTGTTTAGGGGAAATTGTTGTAATTTTTCAAAATGATTCGTTTTGACATAACTCATAACATATGGTATGATAAAATGTATAGTGTTTATAAAAAATAACGTTTCTTTCCTTGTTTTGTTTTGTATAATTTATCGTAATGTTTTTACAAATATAAAAACGGTTTAAACGTAACAATATATCGCACAGCTACCGACGTGATTCATAAATATAAAAAAAAAAATTCATTAAAATTACAATATCATCGAAAATTTACCTACAAATGAATGCCCAGAGAATATCGTACCGTATCGCACCACACATCAGACGTATGATCTGAAAAGAAATATCAATGTCAATAAATGTGATTAAGCCATAGTTACTATAAAGTACAGTAAACCCCCTTATAACACGGTACTCTTATAACGCATTTTCATATTACGCGATTTCAGTCCCTCGCATAACACGAGTGTTCCCCCATATAATGCGGGGATTTCTCAATATTTCTCTACTGTGATGAACTAAGCTTTTGAGGTGTCGACATATTTTCTCTCGCTCTCCATATAACGAACAAATTGCTCAGTCCCTTGAAATTCGTTACAAAGAGTTTACACTGTATTCGGAACGTGCTGTAATCTTAAAGCAGAGATTCAAAGTACATCCTATGATAGTGCCAGGCACCTGCTAGTTCTACGTTAATGGAGAGGTGTGTCGCCACGCCCAGATGTCGGCTGAGTGTTTTGCAACGCGCTTGTTGGTTTAGTTATGCGCACCTGGATTTAAGAAATTGCTTTTTAATTAACGAATTCTTATCTATTTTATGGCATCGTTTACACGATTCTAATTTTTCGTGTAACTGTATTATTATACATTGATAGTAATAATAGTATGCTTAGTCAGTGGTCAATATTGCAAGATTGTGAAAATAATTTGTTGTTAGGTATAGGTATTACCTAGATAAATGTATTTCATACCGTATTATATAATTTAAGTTAGCAGTAGGAGTATCATAGCTATCTAATTGTCAGCCCAATACCCCACTAAGCCAACATATTATAAAACATGGCTTAAAGGTATGATTATTTTTCACATCGAAAAGAACATAGTAAACATATCAAACGCGTAAATATCTTAAGTCTACATTTTGTAAGGCTATCAAAGTTTTTAGCAATAAATTTAGTAAAATATTACCAATCCCTTGGGCAGTATTTCCCAACACCCCATGTTTGATTGATAAGGGGGACAATTAGAAAATGGACTCGACGTTTTTCATTATGTTTTACAATACATAGACGTAAGATATTTTCGCGTTTGATATTTATTTATTTATATAATAAAAATAAAACAAAACAAAAAAAAAATAATAATTAAAAATTTATAATAATAACTAAAATTAAAAATATAAAGAATAACAATAACAGAAATAAATGAAAACTTAAACCGCATTAAGAGCCTGCAAAACAAAGTTACGATAAAGTCTGTTGTAAAACAATATGTTTACGATGTTCTTTTCGATGTGAAAAATTAAAAATTATCATAACTTTAAGCCATGTTTTTTAATATGGAAGCTTATTGTAATATCGGGCTGACAATTAGATAGCTATATATAACGAAACAATTATGCTAAAGATATAGCCAAAGATGGGATACATTAATCTAAAAGAGAGGCGGAGAGTTTATTGCCAGTTCTTCTCTTCTGTTCTACGCCCTTGATTTGAGAACTGGCAGTAAATGTAAAATTAGAAGCATTTAATGTATATTTCAGTTTTGACGTTCATAAGTTTACATTGTGTTACCTATATGAATAAATGATTTTTGACTTTTAAGTAATACCTCATTCGGTTGTGTTGTATGATGATGCGAAAGGAGAGTATGTGCTCATGATGCAGGTTATTTAGTGCTATGAATATTCTTAATACAGGCACTTTCCGCGATAGCTTATCCAAATTCAAAAAATCTCTTAATCACATTTAAAAGGTCTAAGAAAAATAGCACGGTATAAAAATTAATGAGTTTGATAACGCAGTGTGAAGTAATGTGCTGATTTAATATTTAATTTTGCCGAGTGAGGTGCTAAATAGTTGTCTTTTTTTGTTACATACGGTTTTTACGATGCCCAATTTGACTTGTGATATTTCGTATAGATTTCCTGAGGTCTAACTATTCATTGAATTAAGTGCTCAAATGTCCTACTAGTTAAGTGATACTTAAATTATTTGATACTTATTGATCGCCATACTTAGAGTCGTTCATTAAAGTGTTTCATTAATTGTTGTGTCGGTGAAATTCTGTAGATGTATGTTTAACTGTTTTAAACATATACTTATTGACTTAAGTATCCGTTAACGCTAAGTATGACTCCCGTTTGTCAAAATCGTATTGGATTTGACTCTGAGTGTTACCTTTGTGTGTTAACTATATTGCGAAATAATATCTATAAATTCTTACTATATGTGATACAAATATACTAAAGGAAAGACCCATTGAATTGCGCAATCGCTATATCATTGCAGTTTATAATCTTAATACCTTCTAAGTATTATTATGTTGTCCTGTAAGCGATCTTACTATGTGACATAATGTTCTTGGCCGGCGCCGGCGCATTTCTCACGAATTCGCGGCGCTTATGCGTAGGCGTCCTATCATGACCCATCGCATGTTTAACCGAAACTCACAGTCATTTCTTTCTAATATCTATTAGAATAACGTTCATTTTTGCTTGTTTAGTGTTTAGTTAGTACGTTGTGGTTCTAGGCAGCCCTAGCGCATCTAATTAGTCAGGCTGTTTAGTATACGCCGCGAGCTAGCATTATCATCGGACAATGTGAAATGAGTTGATTTGTAGTGGTATTACTTATACGCTTGTTACTCATTTGTAAGATTAATTTTTGACTCTGCGATTCTTTATTTATAGTCATGTTAATATATCGTAGGTACTCGGGCGCCATCATGTATCATCTATATCGAAGGATGTCGATATATTTAATATATTAAAGTCGTGGCGAGATTCATCTGTTGAAACAATATTTACAAAAGCATTTAAATCTTTATTGTTTGCCCAGGCTGCAAGAAATATCAGTTTAAAAGTGAATTTATCGGCGACGCTTCGAAACTCATGAGAAGTTCGTGTCATATTTTTCAGTGCGTTTTTATCTCGATTGTCAAGCTTTTGATGTTGGGCAATTGTTTTTTATAAATCGTTTTTATTAAGGTTAATTTTAAATTACTTATTTGTCTTAAGTTAGGCTAGATTGTAATGTTAAATTATGTCTTTGTGCAGAGACAATTTATATAAAAAATTAAATATGGCGCCAACTGTCTGAACGCGATATTGACACATTAAGTCTCGAAGCTGTACATTTTACTCTATTCATTAGTGGCCATAATGAACACGCTCCGCCCTTGTTCTTTCCGCTCTGGTATTAAGGCTGTATCAGCTACTGATTTGTCGCGATAAGGTGATTTATCTTCAATAAATTTATCGCTCAATCAACGTCGACGCTTATGCCGTATCATGGCGCGGCTGATTGGATTTCTTCATAATTACATCTTTTGACACGTACGCGCCAAGTTTCGTACCTTCGTACCGGGCTATCGTGGGACCGGATCGGCTTTCTTGTTTTGGTACAGCTGAATGTTTTGTTGGAATTATGCAAATTGTTCTTGTATTATCGCGAGTATGAGGTATTTTGTGGATAAGGATTATGTTGGTTTAATATTTATTACACTGTCATATCTGACATGCGTTTTGTGTTGAGATGAAAGCTGGGTGTTTTCGTGTTCACTGCGGTCTGTCAAGTGGGATGTTTGGTTGGTTGTTAAAGTCAGAAAAGCTACTCAGTATTCATCGTTTATCATATTTTAATAAGAATCATGATCTTCGAAATTTGGTGCATACGAAAGTTTCACGTGTTCTACTTTTCTTATGCATTTAATTTACTGAACAGTTATTATTGAATTCTTTGGAATAAGTCCTTATCATATTAAGGTTCCCAAACATGTTTAATTGTCATAAAGTACTGTCACGACTGAGATTGCAAAAGCAAAAGGAAAATATTTTAATCTTAATTTCGTAACACCCGAGTGGAGGTATCCTGTAGAAGGCCTATACGTTCTGACACCGTGGGACAAATCGAATTCAAATTTGCTTGCTTGGAATATTTGCCCACATAAAATCTTAATAATTGCAGTCTCTTTACTCTTTCTGTCAAATTTGGTTTATGCTGTGATGAAAAGGAATAGATAGGTACTGTGGTTATTAGGTTCAATTTATTTTTGTGAATAAGAAGGTAGATCATTTGAACACTTTTATTGCATACTTTCTCCAGTATTTGAAATTGTTCCCTTTGGAGTAGATATATACTCTTGAGCCGGGTTCAAGTGCACAGGCAATTAAAGATTTAAGTTGGCGCATAGTAGCTAGTACTATGACCCTAGAGCTGGTGCTTTCCTCGCTTAACGAATAAGTATCGCAACACAGCGAGAAAGGTACACTGCCACAGGGACCAAACTTAAATTTGTTTTAATTTTCTATTTATGAATTTTTAATTTTAATTATTATTAGTATGTAGGTTAAGTATATTGTGAATACTGTATATTTGTGTGTTGGCAATAAATCGAATCCCCTTTCTCCAGTTAGATATGGAATCTCTTCCTCTGCGTTGTTAAGTTACGTACTACAACTAAATGTATTTTATGTTTTACATCTATTACAAAAACTTACATCTCATGGAAACCATTTAGAAAAGTCTTATTTTTGTAAATAACGTGGTCACCAAAATAAAGGGTACCCTCGACACCACCCAGTACGTTTTGACTCCGAAATTCGGCGGTGGTCGCAATTAGGCGCGATAAATACCCCCGACATTCGATCCAGCGGGTTTCATTCGATTAATCGGTTGAATCGTATAAGGAATCCGATTTAACGGGTCGTTTCTTTTGACTGTTTATGTGAAGTTCGATGGACAGTGATATTGGGAGGTGTCACTTTATTATTATTAAATCTTTATTAATTAATACATACAATCATTGTTTCGTGTACATTTCTTAGTATAAGACAGACATATATCGACATAACATTTACTACTAACGAAACACACGAAATAATAATAATTAAAAGAAAAATTACAAAAAAATATGGAAAAGACAAAAGGATTAAGATACATTTTAAGTGACTAATATGTGTGTTGTGGTTGTAACTGGCCCTGGCTCAGCATTATGCTGTGGAGCAGACGTGTTCCACAGCGCTGGTCATTTTGCCAGAGACCACAACAGTTAGTTTGTAACTTAGTTGGGTGGGTTAGTATAAGTGTTAGTTTTGTTTTTGTTCTAATATTTGTATGTAGCCCCTTCCATATTTTTCAATTTTTCTTTATATTGAGAAACTCATCCATTTTATCCCTGCTAGTTCTATTACGTCATCTGTCCATCTTTTATTTTGTCCTATACATCTCTTTCCAGTGTCCATCTTTTATCCCGAGCTCTAGATATATGACCTGCCAATTTCCTAGTTATTATCATCGACCTTTAAATAGAAAAGCTTCTGATCTCATAGTCATATCTTCATAATCTTCTTAATCACTCTAAACCGTTTAAGTCTTAGAGTGTACAAGTGCATCTGCAAGTGTTTTGTTACGAACGTTTCTTATTTTGTTTATTCAACTTTATTAAGATGCTTCTTTCCATTCCATGCTGGCAAGACTTTTCTTGTTGTTTTCTTGCTGAACCTGAGGTGAATGTGAGGCTTTATTCTCTTACGGTTGAGAACTGATTTCTAAATTCCTTAAGCATATTCAATATGAAGATTAAAATCTTGTGGCGAGCCCGTATAGTAATTGATCTGATATTATTCGATGTTTGAGATGTTATAGCCCGCATGAATGAAAGCTTGGCCACATATCAATTATTTTGACACCAAGTATTATGTCGTTACAATAAGTGTTAAATTTTTATGTCTCATTCAATTGTGTTCTAATTTAAGAACTCATTTTAACTGTCTTTCGAATACTTCGCGAATATAACGGAATAAACAGTAGGTACTTGTCCGGAGCTGGATATATTCGGTAGTTGGCTGATTAATTTTATAAAAGCATTGTTAAGTGCCTATCTCATACCCTGCTGTTTGCTTAGCAATAAAAAAAGTGAGTATAGTATTTTAATTTTTTGTAACATTTATGTTTATCATTATTGTCTTATAATTTGTATATATTATGTTATTTGTTTTTATATAAATGTAACGAAGTGTAAATAAATAAATGCGGCTACATTGTTAAGACCTCGCTCTGCGTGCCACAACAGAGCGTTTTAAGCATCTTCTGCTGCACACTAACTGTGGCGCCAGCTGGATAGGTATTTCCGTACCAATACGACTTGGATGAATATCATTCGCCCAAGGGCCCTGTTAGCAGACGTGTTTCTCATTTAAAAAAATCATAACAGGTCCGTATGGTGAGACCATAGCTCTACTTGTTGTAATGTATCATCGAGCTTGTAAAAGGTTAAATTCTTCTAACGACATTGCTCCACCTTTTCTTAATCTACCGTACCAGTTGCACCGTTGTCAGTAAACGAATGGGCTTTCGGAACAATGACAAGTCCCTCACAAGGCGACAAAAGTAATATTAATAGAAAACAATAGGAACAATGGTGCTCTCTGTCAATTAGGCCATCATTACAATGGTATAAACGTTGGATGACTATCCAAATGATAGTAACATTTTGCTAGATATAAAATTGTTTTCGTTCCTAAACAATGATGTTGCATTTCGCTGTCATAAATCATTCGGCAGACATTGGCGCCATTTTGTTTGTCGCTAAAGTTGCTTCTAGGTCGTATACGTAAAGTGATATTCGATCGGTAGATCTAAAACAGCGTGATAAATATCGTAAAACCGATTTCAATAACAACTGGTGATGAAATTGAATACATCTGAGTCATGTGAACGTCTCAGTATTAGAAATTTTAATATATTTTTATACAATTAATAATAAAATAATACTTTTAGGTCTGGGCCTCAGATTTCTGAATCTGTTTTATGATTATTTGTCAATTTAATAGGGAAGTATGTGATGAGCCACCTGTGCCTGACACACGCCGTCGACTTTTTGGGCCGGTTTCCTCACGATGTATTAATTCACCATCAAAGCGAATGTTAAATGTGAACATAGAAAGAAAGCCCATTGGTGCACGCGATCGAACCTACGACCTCAGGGATGAGAGTCGCAAGCTGAAGCCACTAGGCCAACATAGTTTTTTTTATACATTCGTTTAGAAATTGAATCTGTTAGGCGTCTCGCTTCATCGCGGCGTAAATACAATTTGACAGAAAGAGATGAACAAGTTACAAGAATGCTATTAGACTAATTTAGTTTTTATGGATTTTTGTCACTACACATGTTTTTTATAAAACAGGGGGCTCACGGGCAGGGGCTCACCTGATGTTAAGTGATGCCCATGAACCCGTTGCTAGGTTTGCAAGTGCATTGCTTTATGGATCTGTTAACTCGAAAATGACTATATAAATTGTATAAAAACAAATTATGCTAATTCATTATTTATAAACACACACTAATAAACAAAAAATATTTAAATTCTTGAAAACCCTATTCATACAACTCCTATTCACTGAATTCTGTCACTCCTTTATTGTGCAAAGTATCTGTGTTTTAGAACTCTTTACCTCTTGATATCAGAATTATTTATGCAGTTCTTGTACTTTACCCTATCTAGGTGTTTCTTTCTATTGTTCCATACTAAGGTTGCCTGGAAGAAATCGCTTGTTAGCGATTTGGCCGCCCGTTGTCTAATAACTTATGTAACCTGCTTTTTTGTATGTATGTTTTTGTATAGAAGATAACTAAGTATAATAAACATTTAAAAAAAAAAATTGTAGGGTAAAATACAAAAACAATTTGGTAACTTAGAAAACTGGATTGGCTGATACGATCTTTTGTCGTTAATATGCACTGATTGAAATGTTAAATGGGTGAATATATGCTATTTGAATTCCAATGGTTCATAGACAAAATTTATGTTAAACTTATTATATTATTGTTTCTGTATGCTTAAACAATAAAGAATATGGTCTTTTATTTGGCCCACATAGTGTTTTCACGATAATTGTTTAAGTTAAGGCATTAATAGTCTAAAATAGTTATAAATGTATACTCCTCTGGCCTCCCCCATTACAAGATTATAGTGATTTTATAGCCAGATACTTTAAATACGTATGCCATTATGTTTTTTTAAAATATAATCATATGCTTTTATAAACATTAAAATATATTTTATTAAAATACACTGTAAAAATATTTATTAATATACCGAAAAATTAACTTATTTCCATGTCATGCTACAATAATGTCACTTCATCTGGCGAAACTCAAAGAAGTAAAATTTTACTTAAAACCGCATAGGTATGTTTTGGTTCTTGAACTATGCGCGTACAACGGTGTGAAGTTAGAAGCAAGCTAACGACGTTGAGCAAAACTACATTAATTTTGCGTCAGTTTGCGATTTGCTGTAGGAAAGCGTGTTTGTGCCAGTCGTCTGAGTATTTACTCTGGTATGTCTATGTTTTTGTATTTTATCGTTACGAAATTGTATATTTGCACAATGCAATGTTATTGTGTGTAGATGTCATGTAATACGTTAAACTGTTGTCAGAAAAGCGAGTGATGTTGTTTTTGTAGGTTATGTGCGGTTTTGTCACTTCTCTGGCGTCACTTCTCTGGCAGATTTCATGCCAGAGGAAATACATAAGCGCCAGAGAAGTGACGATTTTTTTTTCGTTATTATTTAATGTTTTTAGGCTTCATTTCATTTGTTCTAGATACTCGAATATAATCAGACATCATGGCGAATGTTAAAAAGAAACAAACTAGGGAAGAGAGGCTAGAAAAAAAACGTCAAACTGAAAAATTACGCTACCAAAGAATAAAAAACGATCCGGTTAAAAATGCCAAATTAAAAGAAAAAGAAAGGCAGCAATATAAAAAGAAAAAAGAAAAGGGACAAATTAAGAGCATAAATGATATGACTGAAAGGGAACAAAGGGCTGTTAGAAAAATATGGAGAGAGAAGACTAAAAAGCATAGAGATCGCGTAAAGATACAATCTACCAGAAACAATCCACTAACACCACCTGCGTCTGATAATGAAGACCAACCTCCACTTCCACAAAACAATATCGCTCTGGCTGCTAAAAGGCGATCAGAAATTCAGCGGAAACTACGAAATCAACTTATAAAAAAACAAAAATATGAAATTAAACAGTTGCGTCAAAAGGTACGCGACTGTCAAAAGAAACTACGGCGCATCGGAAAACAGAAAATGACTCCAAACTCAAAAGTGGCCGATCTTTTACAGAATAATAGTAAAGAGAATATAGAAGAGGTGAAGAAAAAATTATTATTTAGTGAGGTGATCCAAAATCAACTCAAAGAAAATATAAATTTGACAACGAATGATAATGAAAAGAAGATATTTAAAAAAGTATTAAGTGGCAAAGTAGTCAAGAAGTATAAAGTGTTGAACCAAATTAATATGAAACCTATAAGACAGTCATCTACTGCAAATAAAAGTTTGTTAGATATGACACGGAAGACAAGAAACGATAAAACGAATTCGAAGTTAGAGAAAAAAGTCGCAGAGTTTTTTGAAGAAGATTGCAATAGCAGATTATGCCCAGGTAAAAAAGATAGCATTACAAAAGGTAAAATAAAAAGACAGAAGAGATTATTACAGGACACCATGAAAAATCTACACACCAAGTTTATAAATACAAAAAATATAAAGTTGAGTTACACACTGTTTTGCCGCCTACGACCTTTTTGGGTTGTAACCCCAAACATCCACCAAAGAGAAACTTGTTTGTGTGTAACTCATGCAAACATGGAGCTAACCTTGGCTTCCCTAAAACAGGCAGACATCATAGATTTTCCAAACTATCAGAGCATGCTTAATTATTTATGTTGCGACCGATACAATGAAAAATGTCTTATGCGAGAATGTCTTAACTGCAATTCACGTTCCATATGTTATCGTGAGTTCGACAATTCTGTTTTGATCAAATACTCTTCATGGCAATGTATTACAGAGGACATTTTAGATACTAAAACCATGAAAAAACGCAGGGTTCGAAAATATAAGAAAATAACGTTAAACTGTGCTCCAAAAGACATTGTGATGAAACTTGAAGAAAACCTTGATATTTTTTTAAAGCATGAAGCGAATATAGTGCATCAATATGAAACCATTAAAAGACTAAAAGATAACTTAACCGAAAAAGATGCTGTGATTCATATGGACTTTTCCGAAAATTATAATACAAAATATTCTTCAGAAGTTCAATCATTCCATTTTGGTGGGTCACGTACGCAAATAAGTTTGCATACTGTGGTCTTATATACCAAGGGAGAAACAAAATGTTTCGCCACAATGTCAGAAAACCTAAACCATAATGTACCTGTAATCTGGGCTCATCTAAAACCTGTCATGAAACTCCTTCCGTCCTCGGTAGAAAACGTTCATTTCTTAAGCGATGGTCCTGTTACTCAGTACCGTAACAAAGATATGTTTTTTTACTTACTTTGTAAATTGACTGAAACCTATCCGAATATTTATGATTTTACCTGGAACTATCATGAAGCCGGTCATGGTAAAGGAGCTCCAGATGGTATCGGAGGGACATGTAAACGAACCGCTGACAAAATTGTAGCTTTGGGAACTGACATTGCTACGATTGACGACTTTGCTACGGAATTAAATAAATCTTGTCCCGGCATTAAAATTTTTGTGATACCCGAAGAAGAAATTGATTTTCAAAAGAAGATAATGGAAGATAATCGACCAAACATCAAACCTTTTACTGGTACACTAAAAGTACATCAAGTACGAGGAAACTATCTCCGCAATACGTTATACATGAAGAGCCTCAGCTGCTTTTGTAGCAATTTTTGTCCTCACTTTCACTTAGGCGACATTAAATACCCCCAAAATAAAAAAAACAAATTGGATGTTGATGCAGTATACACCGATTCTGAGGAAGATGTGCAAAACAAAATAGTTGCACAAACATCTACTCATGTGATTAATACTATAGACAATGCAGACACTGCTATGACTGTCAAGAACGGAGATTTTGTACTTGTGGAATATAATATTAATAATAAAAAATATAGATATGCTGGCGTATGTTCGTCAGATTTTGATGAAGAAGAAGGATGAATGAAGATGCTACGTTTTTTAAAGATCTCCAATGAAGATGCTACGTTTTTTAGAATAAATGACAATGACGTGTCTGATGTTAAATGGGAACAGATCTTGACCATATTACCAGTGCCAAATATACGTATGAAGGGTAACAGAGTATTCTACAAGTTTCCAAAGCCAGTTGATGTGTTTGAAAAGTAAATTGTTCATTGTTAATATTGAAGTAGAAAATATTTAGTTCCGTAGAAATTATTGATTCTGTTCTTTGCAAGAAATGGAAGTTTTCATTACTTTGCACTGATAATTTTTAAGTTTGTTTAAATAATTTTGAGACTGACAGATGTATCATTAGATAGTACTATTGTTTTGTTTTAAGAACGAAGTTCATATTTTTGCTATAATTTTATTCAGATTAAAGCGCCTTAAACGTGGCTTTTAAGTTTATGAACGTTTTATAATTAAAAACTACCAAAAAATATGTACTGTGACTTTCATCTCAGATGAGACTGATAAGCAGAAATGATTAATTCTGTTATTTGATACGGGTAATTGAAATTTAAGCCTTAACAAACCATTAATATTAAAAATAAGGTTGCATTTAGAAACTGTAAAGACTGAATGTATCTTGTATATTAAAAAATATTCAAATACTATAATTTATATATGTTTAATTTAATATTAGTCCCCTTTCTTAGCTAATAATCAATGGCCTGTCACTACCCTGCCTTAATTTGTCACTACTCTGCCAATAGTGTCACTCCCCTGGTAACACATTTTCCTCTGGTGCTTATAAAATTAAAAAAAATGGAAAAATCTTCTGGCCCTCATCATTACAAATTACAAAATAATGTCAAATAGAGGAATAATCAATATTGAATGGAACAGATTAAATTTCCTTCAGGGACACAAAAAAATCAAATAGCGTATATTCACCCAAATATCAAATAAAATTTCGTCAGTTAATATCGCAGCGTGGGGCATGTTTGCAAATAATTGCAACTGTCGTAAATACTAACTTTTATTACTAAACCTGTCGCGCATAAAATATGTCTTGTCGCATTGTATCAGCAGGTTATCGCTGATATATTGGAGCCGCGAGGCGTCTAATTAGGTGCAGAAAGAAAAATCATCAGAAATGTATCTTACACAGCTCATGCGCAAATGTAATTGTATATTTACATATTTGCGGGAACCGATTTTCTTTACTGTGACTAACCAAGGTCCTTATTGTAACAAATTATACCTTTAAAATTTGAACATAAGGAATGCAATAAAGATTTGACTTTGACTATACAAACATTTTAAGTAATGATTTTTGACACTAATAATGTCTACTATACTGGAAATGTCACATGGTCTTACTAACTTGTACACTGAAGTATTTCCGAATCAATTCCATCCTTCAAGAGCGTACCAGTTCTTAAAAGGCCGCCAATGCACTTGCGAGCCTTTTGGCAACGTGCCCATGCGTGGCGGTATCACTTAACATCAGGTGTGCCTCCTGGCCTGGCCCCGTGTTCAATTAAAAAAAAACTAGTATTGTAGGGCGGTGTTACAGTCCTGGTTAAGTGTTGTTTTCTCCATGCCACTTCAATAAATTATTTTGCATAAAATACTTATATTTCAGAAATTCTCTTTACGAAATTTTAATTTTAAAAATAGAATTTCTATTAGGTAATTCCCTTCTCACTCCCTCTCAATCGCTCTCTCCCTTTTCTTCGACAAAAACGCTGCACATCTTCGTGACGCTAATATTATTATTATTGCCTTTCATCCGTAAAAATTTTACTCTCATGCGCCTAAAGAAGTTTCACTTCAAAAAAACATGAAATATATCTGAGATTTCATTTTAATTGGTCTATCATTTTGTGTAAATATTCAGTAGTTTATCTCCATAAAAACTGCATAGAAAATTGTTTATGTAAGAACTGTAGTCGGAATTAAATCAACCTCATTTATATCGATAATTTGTGTAAATGGCTGTTGATTTATTGATTAATTGCAACAATAATAATGATAATGAAGTCGATTAATGATTGCGAATCGGTTTTATTGCGCCGCTATTTAATTAATCGATATTGCCAATCGATTATTATTATAGGCGCCTATTTGTATGTTATTTGATGAATGATGTTGAATAATTTATTGATTACTATTTGTTTTATATGTTTAACTTCATGTTTACAGTAAAATAGCGCTACAACCATAAGTCTTGGGTTCGGATTTCTATCAGTTTCGAGACCGTTTTTTTCTAATAGGCAAATAGGTAGCCTTCTGTGCCTGACACGCGCTTTAATTGTGTTGGGTCGGTTACTGTATGACGAGTGTTAAATGCGCTCATAGAAAGTCCATTGGTGCACAGCCGGGTTCGAATTTACTACCTCCATGATAAGAGTCGCAAGTTCAAACCACTGAACACTGTTCTTTTTTATTTACTAGCAACCCCGGCCACGCGTTGCTGTGGCTAAGGTTTTTGTTATATTACATAGTAGTAAACTATTCATGGGAAACAGTAGGAGAACACCAGGCATGGGGACCACCATGCTTTTTGGTGGTTACGCTATTAAATTGTAGCTTATGAAACGTTGGTCAATACAGCGCCATCTGTTAAAATTGTGACTGTCAAATATTACACAAATAATTTGCAATAAAATAATATTCCGGGTTTAAATTAAGATGTAAGTTAGCCTATCTATTAAGGTAGATCAAACGGCACACGGTGTGGAAATTTGATTGAAATCGGTTCGGTAGTTTTGGAGTCCATAGCGGACAAACAACGTGACGCATAATTTATATAAATTAGGGTTTAGTAAATTTTGTAAAACAGAACTAATTTAGTTTATATGATTATTTTACTACATAGCTTTTATACTTAATGCAGACGACGTCGCAGGTATCGGGTAGACTCATCTAAAGAAATTATCGTAAATTGAAGAAATTGAAAAATCGCCACTTCGCGTGTTGACTTCAACCGTTAATGGGTATTAAAAATAAATTATTGACGGTAATTTCGACTGCCGTTGATTAAAAATTTCTACATATTGAAGAGAAAACTTATAAAAGCGTAATTATAAAGCTCCCGCCCGCTGTTTCGCCCGCGTATTTTTGCAACCTTTCCAATAATAATGGTTATATTTCATTAAATTTACATAAAATCTTTTTTTCTTGTTCGGAAATCAATTTACGCCGGGTCAACTTCTTAAAGTGACGCAGGGAGTGTAGGGGTCGGTCTGTGATGTGTTATGGCCCCCCATAATAACTTTACCATAATCTTTCTCAGTAATTTGGTAATGGTGAACGTACAAAAATATGTTCGTTAGTTCATGTGTTTATACTGGTCATACAAACAGACGTGGCCATACATACATACTAATGGCGCTACAAACTTTTAGGTTTAGGCCTCAGATTTCTGTATCTGTTCCGTGATAATTTCTTAAAGGCAAGTACGAGTAGGTTATCAACCTTCTGTGCCTGAAACACACCGTCACGTTTTGGGTCTAAGGTCCTCACAATGTTTTCTTTCGCCGTACAAACGTATGCTAAATACGCACATAGACAGAAAGTCCATTGCCAGGGATCGAACCTACGACCTCAGGCATGAGAGTCGCACGCTGAAACCATTCGCCACTCAGACGTGGCCACAGAACATCGACCGGTCTTTCATAGTGATACAATACAAGTAGATAATTAAAATCAGTCAGCGGTCACTATGTGTGGCTTAATCAGGTGATAATTACTGGAATTACTTATTAGGGAGTGGCCAATCCGAACTAATTATTCAGATAATTGGACCACAGTATAAGGTTTTCTATATGGATGAATAACAAAAGTTTTCATTGTAAATATTGCTCTGAAAGGAATTTTTTCGGAAGGAAAAAAGAAATTTTTAACTCGTGAACAATTTTTAGTATGTATAACGTTATTTATAACGACCACCGGCGAATTCTAATTGAAAATTAACCCTTATACGCCTCCTGGCGGGATTATTTACGCAATCCTTGCCCATCTTGTCAACACTACAATAAATTACTATTATTAAGCTGACATTTTAAATTTTGTTAAAATTGAAAATTTGACCAGAAAGACCCTGCGGTGATTGGAATGGGTTCCGGGATTTATGGGATCCGTTTTAGGGTGATTATAGTTGAAATGGCCAAATGAAATTTATTACCACGTTTGATGGCGTTTAAGATTTGCTACCGCGTGTGATATCTTTAGATGTCTGAACCTTTTATATCTAAGGGTCGATAATTATCAGGAAATGGGCAGTTCATATATCTAGAGCTCGTGTTAAAAGATGGGCACTAAGAACAAAATGGACTGCACCTACTGAAAAAAGATGTATCGACAAAAGAAAATATGCACAGATGACGTAATAGAACTAGTAGGAATACTGGATGAAAGATGCTCAAGACAAATAGAAATGGAAAAATATGGAGGAGGCTTTTACCCTAAAAGAGGCCATACAAATACTAGAACAATAACAAAACTAACATAACAAATACTCATATTAAGAAATGTAAACTAACCAATTGTTGTATGGATTCATTAATAAATATTGAATAATAATAATAAACTTTGCCTTGGGATTGTTCCTATTCAAAACGTGTTTATGCTCTGTTACTTCCAATTTGAGTCTATTGCACGATCCCAAAAACATCTAAACTCTATACAAACACGTCAGGTTCGGTATAGCTTTTAAAATTTACAGAAATGCAGAGTTAACTAGATTGTTAATACATTAACTGCTAACTGTAATTGCGTGTTGACATATGTATACTCAAATAAATTATTAAAAATATTTTGGAAATCAAGCATTATAATGTAGCATTCTAATGGTGATATACTTCTGGTAGTCTTTTCGTTTTGTAATATTAGTATAGATTATTCATAAGTGGTTATCGGTGCCAGCCTGTCCTTTAGCGTTAGCAACAGTAAAGGCAGCACGTCATCCCGTCCCATTCCTTGTATAGGTTAGTTTTATTGTAATGGCAAGTGTTGCAAATTAATAATAATAGCCTTTATTCAGATACATTTACATTTAAACAATTCCATTTTAATCCTCTTCTAGTGTATCTGTGTGCCCTTTTTTGGCTTAAGGCCTCCTTCAAATCCCGCCATTCCTCTCTGCACGGTCTATCCACCTTCTGAGTTGTCTCCCTCTTTTTCGTTTGCTGTAACTTGGGCACCACCACTTTTGTAGTTTTTTGCTCCACTTTTCTGTTTCTCTTGCCATGTACCAAGTGTTGCGAATTAAGAAACAAAAATCTATTGATAGGCACTAAGTCCACCTAGACTCACACTAATAAAGAACCTATAAGAAAACAGCGTATCTTAAAAGTGTGTTTGATCACAATACCGGAGTTGCTTATAAGAAAAAGGTTTATTAATTGTAAGTAATAGATTACGGAAACTCGATTGGGCCCTTCAGGTGGGCAGGTCGTTGACATCGGTGAGGTAGGGCTAGTTGATGATTGATCAGGTCTCTTATCAGTGGACTGTCGCCTACATGCGGCACTTTCAAAGCATTATTGTCTATTACCGGAGACACGTGCTAATGCACCCAAAATTGTAATTAAATATTACTGAGAGTGAATACGAATAATACACTTATTTGCCTCTTCACAATATTGCATTTTGCGGGTTTACAACTTCTTTGTGAGAGACTGGTGCCTATAATATGACTATAAAAGTCCTTTGGTCACCAGCTAAGTGAAGTTGGTAACTTAAATCTAGAATATGACTGGGTCTAGAAATAATATAAACTAAGTCTGGTTTTGAAGACAATGTTATTAAAGGCACTGCACATTCCTAGTAGTAAGTGTTAAGATAGAATCATGATGTGAAAATAAATAAATTCTTAAGCGCCAAGGCCATTTGTAACTCTTCTAATTAGAGTCCTGATATTTTTTTAAATAAACGCTAACACACTTGACAAAGACATTAGCCGTAGTCTGACAATTGACTTACAATTTGAAGTATTTTTATTTTGTTACAGATTGTACAAGCACACAACACAGATATAAAGGAGATGTAAGTACTATATATTATATAGAAACATTAAAATCTTTACAAATATATTATTCTCTCTCAAGACATGCGAGATTGCGCCTACTAGGCGAATTAAATATGCGATTGTGTGCCAACAGGTGCATTTTGGTTAACAATAATTGACTAATTAATCTTTTAATTGTATGAAGATTTATAATTAATTTGTCATTTCAGATGGGACATTAAAACGCTCCTATTACAACTTCCAAGATTAAGAGCCGTTATAGATTTGACGAATACAAATCGCTACTATGATCCTCAGGTAATTTTCCTTCTAGTGGAATTTAGGAAGCTCTGGACGGATACACTTTTACATCTATTATAAAAAAAATCAGTGGCCATACAAACTTTTTAGGTCTGGGCCTCAGATTTCTGTATCTGTTTCATGATAATTTGTCAATCTAATAGGCAAGTAGATAATCAGCCTACAGTGACACACGCCGTCGACTTTTTGGTTTCCTCACGATGTTTTACTTCACCGTTCGAACGAATGTTAAATGCACACAGAAAGAAAGTCTATTGGTGCCCAACCGGGGATCGAACCTACGACCTCAGGGTCATCCCTGTCGTAGTGTCGTAGAGTCGTGCGCTTGAGCCTCAGGCCAACGGTGCTGATATTATAATTTTTATTAAAGGTCAGGATCAAGCCACAGTCCCGAAACTCCATGGTATAGAATTTTTGTGCGTTTTTTAAATATTTTTCTTTATAGGGCATACACCATTGGCGTATAGGATAGACGCTTTGTTTCGCTTCTAATGAATGTTATAAGCCGCTGCTTTCCGAGTCCGCAATATATCGTGTACAATAGAAATGATTTTTGCCAACGTAATAAACTAAGCCAGACTTAGGAATAACGTAATAGTAAAATGTAAGCACATATTGTCTGGTAGTAATATTTAACGACAATTATGCACAGTTTTAATGGTTGTTTTATAGTCTTTTGTTTGTAGAGTCATTCGTTAATTTTTAATTTATTTTCTATTAGCCTCAGTTATTGAAATAGAAGTATCTTCAGTTGCTAGCGTGTGTAAGACAAATTCTCAGTGCAGATTTACGACTTAGGTTTTCTAAAGGATATAATTTTCTCTATGTGGAAGTAAATTTTAGTGTTAGATGTTTTAAAGTTCATGCCACTATGGCAAATATTCCTCACAACTTTGTATCGAACAGGGCTAGTTGCTTTGTATTGTGTATTTAAGATATTGGGGTTTCAAATCAAATCAGTAATTCTAATTAAAGTTATATAAAAAGAGATGTTAGCTACAAAAATTCATCACGAATTTGATTAAAAATAACCATAAAATATTGTGTATATTATAACCCTAAGTTCACTTTGACATATGTCTAATTATGACAGCTTATGTGTCGTCATTTGTTTAAAAAAAACAAAATATTTATTTTAAACAAAAATTTATGTAATAATGCCGTTAAACTCTGTGTCAGTCTTTCTAATCGCCAAGTGTTATTATTACAAATTCTTTGTAAGGAGCAAACATTGCTCCGTGCTCCTCATGAGATCTTGAAGCAATTTTTAATAATAAAAAATAAACTTAAATCAAGATTCGTATTGTTGCAGGAATTGAAGTCTGCGGGTGTTCTGCATAAGAAAATATTAATGCCAGGTCGCATAATTCCGCCCGAGGACAAAGTGACCGAGTATGTATAAAGCATAAAGTATTAATTCATATCTTATTTGTTTATCTAGTTAGTGCTTTTATTGAAATATTTTTAAGCATGTTCTATATATATGAAGCAGTTCTATAAATTCAATATGAAGCCTAAATATTGTTTCAAACAAAATAATATATTATAATTAAGTTTTGTTAGCAAAAACAAAAAATAAGTTTAAGGTATTTTAAATGTTTTTTTTAAGATTTACAATATTAATATTGTCTATCAGACGACGGTTACTTGAGTGATATTCATGTCCAGACAACAACCGCCTCAGGGAAATCGCGACATTACGACAAAGTGCCGCGTAAATCAGAAAGGGCGCAGCTATCTATCAAAGCAATTCAACATCTTTTTGCATTGGCATGTTTTAATTTGAAGCGTCGTTTTGGCGCCATTCGTAGGTCATGTTATAAATCTCAGCGGTTGCGTGGGCGGTGGGCTTCGAGATCGTACCATAGTGCAACATACGTTGGATTCAATTGAACCCGGTCACATCGGGTTTAAGACATCCGCCCACATTCGGAATTTGAATGGTATTTGTTGCCGCTCAGGTGTCTCTACAGATGTCTCCACTGTAACAAGAACAAACATTTCATTATTGATGCTTTAACTTCGATTAAGTCAACACATGAATTATATCCGCCATTGTGTATGTAAATGAATTATGGCGAACACGAGAGAGATATCATTTCTTTTACTAAGAGCGTTAACTTAAGATTATCTCGGTCATTTGTCTACTCTTTTGTTATATGCGCCACGTAGGCTGACTTGCCATAAATAACGATCGGCATTTCTCAGATAGTTCGGTCCTGTTATCGCACTAGAGACGCTCGCATCTGTTTGTCAGCTAAGGATAGACAAATGCGCCCCCCGTATGGCTACCATGAAACGAATGTTTGGTGACAGCTACGTTTTGTTTATTAATGGTCCCATAATGCATATTATTTACGGTAATATCGCTGATATAAATCGTTAAGACAAAAAGTTTTGAACGATTTAAAATACCTGTCCAAATACTGGAATAATGTTTAATTTTTTGTGATTGGTTGTTGTATAATGGGACTGGTTTCTAGTTCTAACAGAAGGACTGCGATCATTTAGAAGCAAATAAAGGCATCACCGGACCTTCGCTGACCTTTCACTGTTCGAGACGAAATGATCAGACGCGCATCGGTAATGACGCTCGCGTGCCTTGCCAGCGCCTTCATTTATCACGGCCATATTTTTACTTGTTTTCCATGTCGACTGTCCACAATCGTGTCGTCATTACAAACCAGCCCGTGTACTTACAATCACCCCGACTATAAATTGTGACCACCGTTGAAGTAAGGATTGTCAGATTAATAGATTTTTATGGTTCGAGATGTAAAGGATTATACCGTGTCTTTCCGCCCCGTTATTTACATGTCACTAATGAATACTTATTACGTCGTTTTTTATCCAATTTACATACATTCGTGACATATAGACGTATATACATGTTGAATCTGTTAAAATCGATTACTTCAATGTTTGCTCATGACATTCCGTATCAAATGCATATGCTAAATCCGTTTTGAAAGTTTTTTCATCAATCGGCTTTGTTTGTGTTTCTATTAACGCGTGCTTGAGATATCTGTTATGAGACAATTTGAATATTAAGTCATTTTGTATTTTTGGTGGTTCTCTCAGTTTGTCTACGGAAAAACCGAAATTTGTTCGACTTTGAACAGGATTGCTGTGACTAAAAGTTCTACAACCTTCTAACGATGTTAGCTTTGCTAGTTCATTTACAATGCTTTTAGAAGTGTTTTTTTCTCTATTCGATACTTGTAAATGTTATTGTTCATTAACAATTGTTTTAATTCTTTGCAAATCTTTTTGACTTCTAAATTACTGTTAAGAATGAAACTTTGAATATTCAGAAAATGTCTAAGGATTTCGCCTACACCAAATAATCGTAACATTAATCGGGTAATTCAATTAAAGTTACATCGCGATGGCTTTGTTAATGTGAGTTTTAATTACATTTCCCGAATTTATCAGGTCTTTAAAGCGTTTGTGAGTCAGAAGTTGACATTAAATATTATCAGTACGAATTCAAATTAACTCGACTCTCTTCTATCGTTATGACCATTGCGTATAGAAACAAATTGTCGGCTCTCTATAATTTCTGTTATGTTATTTTGTGCCCATTACTTGGTTATAGCGTTTCATTCATAGTAATAACTGATCTAAATATCGTCAGTATTACAGTTTCTATTATATTGCTATATAATCATTGGACCACACAAGTAATAATTGAGCCATTGGGCGAATAAGTATTATAATGACCTTTTCTGTGTTGTTCTTAGTTTTGTATAGTCGATTAAATTATGAAATGTTTAATGTATCAGTTCATGAATTAGGGTTATTATTTTTGATTGAATTCTCAATTGCTTAATATGTGGGATGTTTATTAAGTATTGAATAGGTAAAGTATACTTTTGTTAAATGTTATTTAGACTTTGTTACCTTAAACACATATATATGTCGCAGCCAACTAGCTTAATTAGCCGTTCAATCAACAGCTTAGCCTCTTAACTTAACTAAAAAACCTAAAATTAAATAAAACTTAAACAACTTAAGTAAAATTATTGTAAAATATATCAATATTTTTATTAATGTTAGTAATTAAGTTGTAAGAGTAAGACACATGAAATTAGGAGCTTTCATTTTATTGCCATTTTGACAGATAATAAACATATTTAATTATTTATTTATAAGTCCTAAAACAACATGTAAATGTATGATTAAAATATACAAGAAAACGGGAAAGTTCAAACAGCAAAAAGTAACTAAAACAAAATGGAAACTTAAACCTCATTAAAAGCGTGATACAAACAACTACGGTCAGTAGGAAGATTGTTGTAAAATACTCGTATATCAATACTTTTATTAATGTTAGTAATAATTTGTTAGAGCGAGATAGCCACTGGACCATTAAAAGTAGCAGAGTGAGCCGTAGGTCCGTATAGAAAACTTTTAGTTCTAGTAACTCTAGGATTACAAAGAAAGGAAAATTATACAAATGCGAAATGCATGTTGGAGTATAAGGGTATACTCTGATATATGTATGGTTTGAGGCCTCAGTTTCCGCACTTAGACTCCCTATAGGTCGGTTGTGCGTAAAGTCCTGGTGAACTAAGCTAGCCTAGCTCCTTCCAAAAGCACAGAAGCCTAATGGGTACTTCAAAGGCTTCACGGAACAACCTCACTCTTCCGAGGATTTTTGCACCTTGTTTAGCCACAACCTCGCATTCCAGGACTACGTGGGTGATTTCTCTGCGCTGAAACAGCCTCAGCACATAGGACTGTCTGTCGCGCCAAAAACTGTATATGTATATTGCTCCTTGGTTATACTTTCTCGCATATACCAAAAACTTTCGCAAAAAATTAACACTTATTCATGCGCTTGAGTCAGAAGCCACAAACACCTTATGGGGATAACGTCCATTAATTTTGGTTTATGTGTCATTGGCGCCGAGTTTGATTGATACCGCTAATTAATTAATTCAACATGTTTATTATGTGATGAAACATTTGCGGTCAATTCAATGACTTAATGCATTAAAATATTTTAATGGGTCGTGGTTTTGAATGTTACTCACTAAATGTTTGAAATGATAATTACGAGTTTTGGGTTTCATTGCTTTATTTATTTATAAGTAATCTTACAGCTACACAAATATTATCAAATAAAACACTTAGACAATATACACAGCCTAAACAGATTACATTTTTTAATCAAAATATACGAAACAGAAAACATAAGTCAATTATGTACATTAATAGATGAAAAAAGAGAACTGAAATTAAATAAACGACAACTCAATTTTTAAAGAAAAACTAAATACTGCTTAATAAAGTCAAGTCGCTTACAAAAACATTTCCTCACATCCTCTTTGGTAACAAAATGTCACCATCTTCATCTAAAAAAGGCAATATTATAATCGTGTTATGGTAGAGATTTAAGTTAGATTCAGAGCCTTAAGTAAAGTGTAAAAGTAGAAAAATAATTATTTGACAAAAGCAACAAAAACCACCCTAGGAGTTCAGGCCTCTGATTCGAATTCTTCGCGAATATAAACCGGCTTGCTTTAAACCCAAAAAGTCCACGGCATATGTCAGATATCAGCTGATATGATCAGTCTCCTGTAGTCATGAAACAGATACAGAAATCTGAGGCCCAGACCTAAAAAGGTTGGAGTTCCACTGATTTAAAAAAAAATTACAATTTGTAACATATATAGTATATACCGTTGATAAAGCAATACAAATGATGTGGTGAACTTGAATAAATAAATAAATGATTAAAAGAGTGTGCGCTTTAATGCGCAATTGTATCTGGTGAACGTTAGATATAATGTCAACAACAATAAATGAAAACGAAGCCTTAATCAATGTTTGTTGCGGTTTTATGCGTTTTATTATCAATGTTATAGTAAGCGGCGTATTTTGTTTCCTATTATGGTATTATAGACAATTTATTCTCAGAAATTATTGTTATGATTTACGACATGTGACGAGATACTTCTGTGGCGATAAAAAAATCAAAATGAATAATAATCTAGCAGCGCTCTTTTATGGATCGAAATTTGTAATTTATTATCGCTGACTCTACGAACCAAAATGTGTCTTGGAGAAGCGTCCACTGCTTCCTATCCTCGGATCCTGCCAGCTGCTGGCTTTCAGATCCAGCAGGTCCTCCTGATACAATCGAATTTGCGCATATTAAGACTTTGGGGCAGATACGGTGTTCAAATACACAACCATGTAGTGAGGCTTATGTTTGGTAATAATAATAATAACCTTTAATTCAGATACTTTTACATTTAAACACATTGCATCTGATCTTAAAAGCAATTTATAGCTTTCCTTATTTTGGCCAATACCTAGTGATAAAAAGATAAAATTTTTACTTCGCCAGAAATATTTCCCTATTTAATTGACTAATTTGAAGTTACATTCAACGTACGTACTTAAAAAAGCCCAATGTTAGAACTTTATTTTCCTGTTGTAGAGACCCGAATCTTTTTATTTTCTTTGTCTATCAATTTTAGATCCGATTATTTGGTAGCCATTATCCTTATTTGTATGTATATGTATATTATTATTAAAATACACACAGATTATACATATGATAATACTTTTTCTAAATTAGTAGGAACTAAGTGTAAGAACAGTGTAAATACTGAATTTATTGGTAGATATATATAAAAATCACTTAAATAAACGCGTTTACGTTACACACATTCAAAATTGTTTATTTTTACTATGTACACAATATATGCCTTTCCGTAAGTTATGGTAATAAATATATAAACATTTTATTGTATATATTTGCGTTCTTCGTATGTATTTGTTTTATCTATTTCGTAATCCTACAGCTAACAAATAATATATTTGTAGACTAAATTCCTTAAAGAAGATGAAATACATAATATTTACAAAAAGGTTGAACATTTACAAAAGGGAAAAAACAATAAAAATATTCAATTTTACCTAAGTAAGGTGTGTATGTGGGGTATGCTCATGATACAGGTGATTTTGCGCTATGCATATTCCTAATACTCATTTCAACCATATTCCGCGATAGCTTAAAATCAAGGCTTAAATATTGGTCATTTTATGTCCGGGCTGCGCGATACACAACTGAGTTTTTTGTGTAGTTAGTGTTGATGTAAGGAACATGAAACAAAGCATTTTTAAAACCAAAATCGTATAAATTTGATGGCTGTTTTGTTACGCATAACTGTATTCGAATTGTAAAACTATAGCTTCAAATTATTAACAGCTAATAACAGTCGGTTGTTAGCTGCTCCCCGCCCCATACTTCGCACGCCATAAACATCACTTGGAAATACTAAATTACACACCATACAGAACATTAAAACGCCAATGCATTTTGAATCGTAAAAACTGTGATGATCCTTCGTGTTAATATCTTCATACAGACTTTTAATGATTATCTCTTTACACATTTGTGGAGGATGTCGCTTACACTTTTCACGTTTTAACCTTTGACTTTTGACAATTAGAATGCAGTAGATCGCATGGGAACCTATCCTTATCGCTGGTTGTATCGAAATGTCACCCATTATCTCAGTTCTCTTGTGTAGGATACGTGTACTTTCGTACTATGATTGATGTTGGAGTTTCTCTGGACCTCAGCTTGCTTTACATTGAACTAATTTAACTATTTTGTTACATTATCGTAAGATGATTGTTAATTAGTCACAATTTATTTATTTATTTAAAGTCCTTAAATATGTAAAACATAAACATAACACAAATATACATTAAAAAATAGTAACATAAACCTCATTAAAGCGTTATACAAAAAATAAATTTAGGCATGTAGAAAGATTGTTGTAAAATATACCAATACTTTCATTAATGTTACTAATTAAGTTGTAAGAGCGAGACATCAATGGAATTAGGAGCTTTCATGGGAAGTATTATTGCCATTTTGAAAGATAATAAACATATTTAAACAGCATGTATTCTTAAAATATATAAAAAATATTATAACAAAAATTTCAAACAGAAAAAAAACTAAAACAGTATAGAAACTTAAACCTCATCAAGAGCGTGATACACACGATTACGGTTAGTTGGAAGATTGTTGTAAAATTATCAATACTTTCATTAATGTTAGTAATTAAGTTGTAAAAGCGGGATAGCCTATTCACTGGAGCATTAAAAGTAGCTGATAAGCGAAGCCGTAGGTACGTATGTATAAAAGACTTTGCTATGTCAATGAAGTCACGTCGGAGTTTTAGGATATCTAACTCGAAATAGTCCGAACGAGCTTCGTACGTTCGCAATTAAGACTGGAATCTTGTTACGGTCGAATAAACAAGATCTTGTAAAAAATGTTGTTTGTTACACCTGTAGTGCTAAAGAAGAAATTGATAAGTAATAGTAGTGAATAAATTAGCAACACGATATCCGATAAGAATCAATAAGTCATGCTATGCAGGCTGAATCCGTACTGCGTCTGGCAAATCTTTAACAGTCGTAATAATTGCAGCGATGCCTGTACATAAATTTTCAAGTAACGCCACACACTGGCACGCCGGTGCCGCATGAAAAATATCCGGATTATAACTCGGGAGCGATCTAGGGAACAGATAACGCCGCTAGATATAAATTATCTTACAAACGTAAGTCCCAACTGATGTTAAATAAGAAACGTGTAATTCACTTTGCCCCATTCTGCCCAGCCGAGTAATAAAATACACAATTCTGACAGTTTTTTAAATAATGACGTCCGAGCTGACCAGGAAATGCTTAGAAAGTTTAATAAAAAGTTCAGTTAAACTCGTCCAATCTTCGAGTCGATCTAACAAGAACTTAATAATATCTGTACAATCCATACTTCATAACTCTTACGACTAAACTCGTTAAAAGTTGGAGGATCTTTTTCGATGAATTTCGTGACAAAAACTAATTCCTTTCGGTCATAAAATTCTCATTAATGGAAACCAATCTAATGTGTCTAAAGGTTAATAGTATCGCAATTAGGATAAAGCGGTATAATCTTAATATAAGGATCGAATAGGAAAGTATTTTTATTTCGGATTATCTTTCGTGACTAAATTCCTTAAAGAAATCAATAAAACAGATTGTAATTAATACTCTTCAGAGTTGTTTATATCTATATGTATATTACTCCACAGTTTATACATATGTTAATATATTTTCTCACTTACTTTTACTTACTTAAGTTATTGGTAGATATATATTATATATAAATCTCTTTAATAATCGTGTCTACGTTACACTTATTCAAAATTGTTTATTTTAACTATTTATACAATGTAAGCCTTTCCGTAAGTTATGGTAATAAATATATAAACATTTTATTGTATATCTTTGCGTTCTTCGTATGTATTTGTTTTATTTATTTATTTCGTATTACTGCAGCTAACAAAATATATATATATATATGTAGACTAAATTCCTTAAAGAAATAAAACACATATTGTAATTAATACTCAACAGAGGTCGGTCATCGACATCCGTCGTTTAAAACTAAGTAAATTATCAGTTCTAAAACCTTGTAGATATTTTGTGAATAAATCGAAACGTGACTTTACGCGTAATTAAATTGTTTACTCTTTTGCGCCACACGTAGTTTCATAATTTTGTCTTATTGGATGAAGATTGAATTCTTAGGAATTGTTTGGTGATGACGTGTTTTATTATACCAAATATTCACATAATTTACGTACAGTATTTTCCCCTTCAACATAATTGCTTTTAATTAACGTTTCTTGCAAAAAAGAGCTTTACAACTTGCTAAAAGCTTCGTCTTTGTGCAATCGTTTGAATTCAAAATGTGATTCTACTAAAGAGTATTTGATTCGTGTAAATGAGTTTCAAGAGGGTTTGCGATTTCTACATCACAATATACAATCAGTTTATCAAGTTATGCTAAATTTTCTAAATGACAGTGTGGTCGTCTCCCCTAACTAAATTCTCTTGTCATCGGCGCCACGGTTCGGCAAATATGAAACGTTGAAAACAAACATATATCATAAATGCACCTGAAACAATCGTTTTTGGGACGCCCACTGTTCGTGCGGTTTTAGGTGTAAAAAATCGATTATATTATGGCGACACGCTGAGATCTATACATAATAATTCATTCCGAGACGGGACACCGTGGCTCCTAGCATTTTTGTAAATTAAATAAAATACACCGAAATGACGTTGTTACGTATCATTTTACATTCGTTTTATTCGTGTTTCACTGTATGAATTATGTGTCGGAATGCTATTATAACAGCTAAGTTCTTTGTTGATTATGCTTATCTAAATACGCTTCGTGTTTCGCGATGTGTGTATGGCATTCCGACAGGTGTAAGTAAACTGTCCTTGGTAACATGGTGAAAACATTTGGTTTCTTTCCAGATTCATGGACACTGTGGACGAGTTTCTGGAAAAGGATGACGGTGAGAAATTATATTTGTACAGTTCTTTAGCTAATATTACTTGCTACGGACGAACCTTCTGTATTTATATTTGGTTCTTTGTTTTGTGTTGTTTATTATGCGAGTGTATGAATGTAAATTCTTTAAGTCAATTTTATTAACGCTCGCTCACACAGAACCTTTAACCTTCCGACTCCCAGAACCAACATCGGGTTCCGCGAGCCTCTTCACAGGATGTGTTCTGCTTTAGATTCTGTCAATAACATCGACTCTTTTTCGCACTCCTCTACTGCTTCATTTAAAAATAATTTAAAACAACTATTAATGTCCTAATCCTTGTATCTTTCATCTTTATTATAGCTTCTAGTATGTTTGTCGTTCTCCGGATTTATACATTTTCTGCTGTCATGTTATGTTTTGCTTTGCTCTGTATTATATTTTTTGTTAGTGAAACTTTTTGTGGATACATCCAATGTGTTTATTTTATGATTAATTTAAACAGGTTGAGTACACTCGCGTGGTCATACGCTGTTTCTATAATGAACTCGAAGTAGGTTTTGTAAACTTTGATGTAGGCTCGATTCGTGCGTGGGAAGTCATAGCAAGGTGTTAATGCATGCCCATTGCCTAATTGTATTACAAGACCACCATAAAGAGTGTCATTACTCCGCTCTTTTATGTCACTAATCGTTATTCTATTGTCGGCGCCCAAATAGAAACTTTCAAAGATTTACGGAACTATTTGACTATCTGATTTGCGTGTTCGAGTGAACCGCCCAAGCATTTCTTTACAAAGATCAGTTCAATTAAAGCCTGTTCCAAATTAAATGAGATGCAACGTTAAATACGTAATGAGTCGCTGTGGTCACACCTCTATTCATAGGCGACGTAAGGCGTACGAGGGGTCCACAACGATTGGTTTATTAAAAAGTTATAGCAATCAAAACTAGTAGATTCGGTGCGCACGTCTGACTTTATCGGCAGCTACATATTTAATTAAAGTGACACAAATCGTGGTTATCGACAAACTTCTCACGGTCCCGAACTTAATTCTCTATGTTCATTAGGTTCTAATTATAGACAGTTGTTTGTCGTGATGGCCAAAACTAGCTTTTATTAGATTACGTGGGTAGTATCAATTAATTGTAGCTGTCGGCGTCTTCATTGGTGACTGGTTGTCGGTGTCGCTAAGTAGATTGATATTTGTATGTATGTAATTAATGTGAGGTGTTTACGTCTTGAAATATATTTGCAAGCATAGGCTGGTATCATTGTGGATTGGCAGAACAGAATAATATAAATTAAAATAAATCGCAAAATATGTTGCTAAGCGCAATCCTCACAGACATCAGCTCGGCAACGCACTCGCGAATCCTCTGGCATTGAAAGTGTCCATGGGTTTGACTTAACATCACGTGAGCCTTCTGCTATTTGCCTTGCTTCTTCTAGTTCTATAAAAGACATATTAATAAAACAGATGCACAATTTACAGGTCAATGTAGGGTTGTAGTGCTACTGCATTATTCCTCGTCCCGTTTGCCCCACCTTTTATTTAAAAAAAGAACAGCAGGACCGATTGGAGGAGTTTTTTTGACATTCCTTAAACTCTAGAGGTTTATATGGAGAGAAAAATTGGACCAAAAAACTAAATTTTCTGTTATTTCACAAATTAAATAATAAGACAAAAGTCGTAAAGGACTTTAGGCATTAGCGAACTTAAACACGCAAAATAATTGCCGTCAGTGTATAATTGTGGGTGGGCTTTCATATTCCAAATTTAAAATTTGAACTTTCGAATACCTTATATCATGTTACCGAATTCTCGTAATGCGAATGTAATAAAATAAATGAATTATTTAAGTTCTAAAAATATTTGACGCCGCCGGCGCAAGTTGTCACGCATTGCATTGATAAATGATCTATGATACCGTTATGGACAGATGACTTGCTACTTAATGCTGTGAATAATAAATCAATATTATTAAGAATTTAGTTGAAAAAAAATTGCCTAGTAGGTAAGAATGAGGTTTTTTTTAAATTATTGTAAATCTGTCTAACTCAAAATGTGTCGTATTTTTACAACAACCTCCTTCGTTATGAAGTCGGTTAGTATCGAGTTAAAAAAAACCTTTTAAATTTAGTTGTAAATATAATAGATTTTTTTTTAAATTTTTGTACCTTTGTACTAGTAAAATTATTTGTTTAAAAATCCTTATAAAAATTATAAGTTTTAAAATAATGGTTTAAGTTGAGGTAAAATTTTTTAGCTTTCAAAGTAATTGTATGTATTAAAACTTTCGATTACACAAAAGTATGTAGATCGTAAAAATACGAAGCGATAAAACTTGTATTGCAACGGTTATCTATCTAAATACCTAATCAGTCACCATCTAAACCGCCCACGCGTGGCGCCAAGTGGAGTGAAGCAACTGGGCTCTCATTCTCTAACACGCTATATTTATATCACACTGTGATAAATACGATTTCAAAAAAGTTAAGGAAATGGGCCGGTCACATTGCCCGCGTTTGTGATGACAGATGCCTCAAAAAGACCCAGTGGAATGGTCCAGTGGGATGGAAAATGAGAGGTCCCTGGAATAATGGGATATGAGGGACAGTGTGGAGGGATTGGACGTGAGTATGAGAGACAAGTGGTTTGGAGGAGGCCTTCCCTACGTCGGAAGTCGTGTACTGATGTTAAACATAATGACATGGACTTAATGTAATCCTGATTATGTAGTCCTTTTTTGTAGTTACGGCTCATACTTTAAGGTTAAACTACAGTTGATACTAAGCGCAAAGTATGACTTCCGTATGTAAAATCTGATAGGTATTTGACTTATGTCAAGACAAAAATAGTGTAGTGTGTAGCACAGAAGAGTATTTTGATTGCTTAAGACAAACAGTCGAATACGATATGATATCAAGATTAAGGGTTCTAACGCCACTTCTCAAGGTCATTTGCTTGACATATCTGGTCGCTGTGTAATAATTATAACATTTTATTTAAACTACTAAACAGGAGAAAACATAAAACAAAAGGACAATAAATGGGCGGTCTTACTGCTAAAAGCATCTTCCAGACAAACCAGACGTAAAAAATAAAATGGAAGTCTTATGGCATTACGAGAATAAACCCCAAGTTTCTCTAAATTATTTTCAAATTAATCGATAATAGCTCGCATTAATTAACTAAACTCGGTTTTTATTAGTAATTCGATTTTTTATATGTTTGCGATTAATCAACGCTTTCATTTACATAATTAAATTTTAATGTAATTAATCTGTTTAAGTCAATTTAGATAACAAAGGTTCACTTAAGCGTAACCAATGTAAACTAACTCAGCGAGGCTACCACGAAACTTCTAGTAGCGATACTTCGACACTACTAGAAGTTTCGTATAAGCAGCGTTGGCCTAGTGGCTTCAGCGTGCGACTCTCTTACCTGAGGTCGTAGGTTCAATCCCCGACTGTGCACCAATGGACTTTCTTTCTATGTGCGAATTTAACATTTGCTCGAACGGTGAAGGAAAACGTGAGGAAACCGACATGTCTTAGACCCAAAAAGTCGACGGCGTGTGTCCGGCACAGGAGGCCATTATACCTTTTCGGTTGACAAAGGATCATTAAACAGATAGAGAAATCTGAGGCCTAGACCTAAAAAGGTTGTAGCGCCACTGATTTATTTACGAGTCCTATATAAAGACCTCCTCCAAAGATATTGTAAGTTTTTATTACATTCTATGAACTCAATTAACGCTTCAATTAAATCAAACAAATGATAATTGCCGGCACGACAAAGCGATTAAGTCGTTAACAAAATGCTTGGCAAGAAACTTTGACATTAATACTTTCGGCAGATCTTAATTGTCAATGATAATTCATGTTCACGATAATCTGTGCGTGTCTTCATGTTGGCTAATATGTATAAAATAGGCTCTTGTCTATTTTATTATTCACTTACGACTCGAAAAGCGAAGTTTAATTAGGACGAAATCTTATACGTATAATGATTAATGGGTAGAAGCCGCGCACAAATTATTTAAAGAAGTCTATTGAGTATGAGGGTGTGCAATTATTTAATCAGTTACCCTCTGAAATTCGTGTTTAATCAATTCAAAAGTGCATTAAAGATACATATTACAATGAGCCTAATAGACTAAAATTGGGATAGCTGATGGCGACGCGTATTTCGTTCGTATTATATAAAGTTTCTTATGTAAATAAAAATACATTTTTTGTTATGAGAAATAAAGTTCTTTACACATTATTTACTTAATTATATGACCTAACCTTTGGAACACGTTTGTTTATGTCACTGATGATGGACTACTATGGTTAAAATAATAATAACTCGCGAGCCCTCTGGCAATGAGTGTCCATTGGCGGCGGTATCACTTAATATCAGGCCTCTTGCCCGTTTGGCGGATGTTCTATAAAAAACATCCACATTAATTCCAATATAAAATAAAACATACATATCAAATGAGTGCTGTTTTTGTTATTATACTCCTAGTCTAAGTTAGTTATTGTTTTTTCCATTAGTTCATGTTCTGCAGGACTTCTTTTGGGTAAAAGCTTCCTCCTGAATTTTCCATTTGGATCCGTTTTTAGCTCCTTCAATTAATTTCTTCTCAGAAACCTTAGTGTGTCGTCAGCCTATTGCTTTTGTCTTCCTACGTTTTTTTCCTGGAATTTTCCTTAAATTTTTATTTTTGTGTTTATCCTTCTTAATACTATTGTAGCGCTTCAACCCTAGGTCTTCTTAGCCATTAAAAACGCAATATTTATGTTATATAATATATAATCCGGACTTTGACCGAGAGATTTTTACGCCGGCTTTTTCTCTCGGCCTACACCCTCTGTCTTCTTTGCCGATGAGCAGGATGCCTACAAATTAAAATTTAATGACGTGGAATAAGTGGCACATGTATCTTATGTTCCATAATAAACATATTTAATTTTTTATTTTTTGAATCTTGACCATACTCGCAAGTAAATCTTGCTAAGTCTCCTATGGCTCATAGCATTAAGGTTTAAAGACATTTATTCTCATAACAGACAATAGTCATTTACTTGAGGACTTCTACACTAAAGATACAATTTATCACGTCGTTGGTCATTGTAGAGCTTCAAGGATGAATTAGCGAAGTAGAATTTGGGTGAACTTTCATTTACGTAGATAACTGGGATCACTCAAGATATGATCTTTTAGTCTTAATTTAAATATTGCCAGGCTGTCTGCACTTTTATATTTTGCAGAAATCTATTATACATTTTGGGTCTAAGACGTGCTTTCCTCACTTTGTTGCCGAGGATCGCACGCTTGGCTACTAGGGAACATGACAAAAACATATTGTTACGATAAAATTTATATTTTATTTTACACAATACTTGAATTTGACTCCAACGTCTTTCGAGACATCAAAGGTCTTCCCGAGGAAGTATCAAACCGCGGGCCCCGGGTTCCGTTCGCCACCCTAAGCATGACTTGTGGTAGGGGTAAGGGGTGCGAGTCAACGACCCCGAGATGCAGTTTCAAGTAAACAACGTGACTTTTGTGATTTATTGTATATTTGGGAAAAACAACAGTTGTATGTACCTTCTAGAATATTCCATAAGTTTTAATAAGAACAGCGGGAAATGTTTTTCAAAACCAAACACTACAAAAATCTACATTAAAAAATTACTCATTTTTATTTGTTGCATTTATTGATTAAAACTCGTATTTTCTTGCAATTTAAAGTAAATTGTTAGTATGTACATAAGCCTTTATTGTTGTAATTACTTATACTAGTACAATAGAAATGTGCAGTTCTAAAAAATTAACACTAATAATTAATCGGCAAGTCGGTTAAATTCTGTTATACAGCTTGTCCTTGGACATAGGCCTCCTCTAAGAGCTTCCACTTTCTCAGTTAGTAATTATATACAATTTAACATAAATCAATATTTTTTTAAACAAGTGTAAAAAACCGATCATCTCACCATTCGTTTGATAATTATAATATTTATTTATTTTATACATAATCTTAAATAGAAAATAAGTTGGTGTGGTGGAAACACAAACTGGACACAATTAAATACATAAAAGCTTTTTTATATCATTTATTTTTTAGCAAAGGGCTCCTACTGACATTTCTATCTGCACTGTGTCCACTCTCTGCCATGTACCTGCTGGTTTATTATCCTGGTCTATACATATTCTAAGTTATCTTCCTAATTTGCGAATTCTTGCTCCACTTTTCTGTTGCTCTTGTCATGTGCAAGTTTTTTAAATACTGTAAGTTGTTTGTAAATACGGAATTTAAATGCGAGAAGACATTTAATATGCAACAAACTTATCTCTATTCTTACGATTATTATTTGAATTTATCAATAAACGCGTATTCATATAGTATTCGTCTATAAGCCTAGCATAGGTTTACATTGAAAATTTCACTGCTGCAATAATTTTAATTCACACACACACAGGTTAATACTGTCTTAAAGTAACGTGAACGCTAAGTAAATGTTTTTCTCTTACAGTATCGTTAGTCGGAGTCCATTGCACGCATGGTTTGAATCGCACAGGCTATATGGTGTGCAGATACCTTCGGGATCGACTCCGGGTACCGGCATCTCTTGCTATTGAGAGTAAGTACTATACGTTATAGCCACGATAACAAATTAATAATAAAAGTTAGCTAGAAGATGTGATGATTTGTTTGACTTGACTACAAAAATAAAAAGCATTTAAGGCTGCAAACTTACATGCTTAATATTAAGTAAATGTGGCTAAAGTAATATAATACCTCCTTTCGTAGTTATCTATTTATTTACAGCTTGTCCTTCGACAAAAGCCTAAATTTATACAATCTTGACATTCTCTAGTGGGTCGAATCCACGTTGGACCTGCTACCTTTTTTGTATCGTCCTCCCATCTTCTTATCAGCCGTTACGATTCTTTTCCATTTTTGCTTCTATTCTCTCATATTATCCGTCCATCTCAACTTTAGTTTTCAGTATATGGTGTATGCGTCATTAAATTTGAATATATAATTTTTTTATATATAATTATAGAAAAAATGCATCCCAAGATAGCCATAAAAATTGTTATACGATATGTTGTGGCGTGTTAAAATTTTAAAATGTACAGTAAAGTATAATGTTTTCACAGAATTCGAAAAGGCACGTGGTTATAAAATAGAAAGAGAGAATTACATCGCAGATCTTCTTGGCAAAACGCCGCCCCCACCCGATGTAGGGCCAAAAACTGACATAAAACCATTGGTTAATGAAAAACCATGGAGGCCATACAGAGATCATACAATTGAAGAGATTAAACCTAAGAGGGATATAAGAAAACGTCACATTTCTAGTGAAAGAGATAGTGAGAGGAAAATCACAGATAGATCGAGAGAAGATAGAAGACAAATTACATATAGATCACCTCTTGCATATGAAGAAGAAGCGGATGGTCACATCATGCGGTACGGGAAACGGAGACCAGATGGAAGCAAAAACAGACATAAGAGGAAGAGAAAAAGCAGTAGTGATGATTTTGATTTCAGATATGACTATTAGTACTCTTTGTTCGATAATGACGTAATAAGGACGAGAAGAAAAATTTAATGGTAAATATACTTAAATGTTGGGCAGGATATTCAAACTCCGACACTACGTACACGACGGACAGTTTAAAAAAAATATGTTCTCAAAACTTTAATTAAAAATGTTAAAAAAGGTTTATTGATCAACTCAAAATGGTTGTGTAGAACACAAAATGGTTTATCTAAGGCAGTGTTTCCTAACCTATTTGTGCCATGCCTAGTATATATAATAGTACTTTTCTAAGATTCTTATGCCCCAAACACATAATTTTTAATATAAAAAAAATTGAATTGTTCACTTACGAAAGTTAAATGATAGGTTTTATGAAGAAATTCTAGGAAATTGTTAACGAAATACAGTAAGCACATTTTTAAAACAAATTATGTAAAACCAAAATTCAAATCCCAAATAATTTTAATGAACTTTGGATTAGCCCCCTTAACGATCAAATTTCCCCCATGTGGGGTGTGGTCCCGACGTTGGGAAACACTGATCTAAGGTGTCATTCTCGTAGACCTAGAATCACTTTGGGTCGGTACGCAAGAGTTAGTTTATAGTACTATCTAAAGTGGGCTGACATACTGTGGATTCGGAGGTACGTAGTCGCCGATTTTATTTCATTGGATATGTTAGTTAGGTTAGCTAATATAACACTATTAGTAATTAGATAAGAAGGTGTTAAGGTGTTGCGTCAAATTAAATTCGTATTTCTTTCTCGTTGAAATACACTAAAAAGTGACTTTGAATATCCTGCCCTTTACGTGAATATCAGTACTAGTAATAATAATTTAAATGTCTCATTTGGACCACATTTATTAGCTTTATTTCGCGGTTTTAAGCGAAACAATTGTTTGAAGGATTGCTTATATTTATAAAAAAGGCATATGATACATGATGTATATATTTTTTATACATTTGTAACTTTAATAAATCGATTTAATTTATTTATTTCGTTTAATTTCTTTTCACTCTACGTTTTATCTTAGTTGCTTATTTGTTTTAGACTTTATTGTGCTTAAAGTTGTATTCATTCGTATAACAGCTAACGCATAATAGCAGCTTTCGATAAGAATAATTTATAGATTTCCTTCTGGTATTAAAATATAAATGATATGCTACCACATTTTATTTAACCATATCCTTGTGTTATAAAGCTTCCCCCTTATGAATGTGATGAAATCAAAAACTATGGAACTAGAAGCTAGCTAGATTTCTAAGAAAGGTTTAGGCTTATTCATTAAGGTTTTTACGTAATTTATTGAAATACAATTGAGGTGTGAGACGTCGCAAAAATCTTGTCAAAATTGTATTTTGGAGAAGTTGCGGTCTGAAGCTGGAGAAAAGTAAAAGGAAATAAAAGAAGTAAGTATTTTGTATTTTTGTTAAACATAATAACTTCTAGATATGCTGGAAGAGGCCTTAGCCTAATATGGGGTACTTGTCAAGAATAACATTAAAACTAAAAATATAATTTATTAAATGTTAATTGAAATAGGATAACATAAATTATTATTAGATTAAAATTATATCTGACTAGCTGTTCCCTGCCACGCTTCGCTGTGGCACATTGTGATTGAATGTTTGAGAAATGAGAAACAAAGAAAACATTTAATATTAGTGTTATTACATACTTATGGAAAAATAATGAAAAAATGAAAAAATAAAAAAAATGATAAGGAAATAGATAAAAACAATCCTTGATGCGACATATTCATTATCATGGTAAAATTTCAGTTCGATCGGTGGAGAACTTTTTCAGTTTTTGAAGTGTACAAAAACCAACCTAACATTTTATATATAGATGTGAAAATCTAGAAACTATTTTACTTTTATTTATTTTTCAAGGCAGTTCAATCATTTTTCTGAATGTATTTCGTGTTAAAATTACAGTAGCAACCAGAAAAATTGAGTCATGAGAACAGGTCTAATTATGTTAGAATTGGTGGGATCACGTATTGTGATGTGGATAGCTTGCACGTGATTGATACAATCGAGATGTAAAGATTGTGGATGGAGCCTGACTAAGAGGCGCTTATTATGTACCACAGGTGCAAGACTAGATATTCTTTTGCTAAGGGTGTTTATCATGTTTATTTGTTCTGGAGTTCTGCTTATTTAGAAGTAAATGATTACTGGTGTATCTGGACTACTTCTAACCCTTATCCTTTCCTATGCCCTACATAGGAAGGATCATATTTCTACGTCTGTTCCATCAATTTTAAAGGTCGATCGACCTTTTTACATGCTAATACGACATCTTTGACGCACAGGAAATCCAATCCAGAATGTTTCGATTACGCCATATTAACTACTAAGTTACGTTTATAAGGAAGCAGGAATTTCTTATACGAAGTCTGAAGGTGAACTGAATTTCTTCTATTCTATGAAGGAATAATCAACGATTTATTTACAAAATTCAATGGGCTAAATTACGCAGAAGTATATTTTAATGTAGCTTTTGACAAGATCTTAAGGGCTTAGTTAATAGTCAGTTATGAAAATGAGCACAGCCGATTTTCACCAAGTGCACTGATGCTCTTAAGATTGTGGTTACGAAATGTGGCGTGGAGGAATTTTTGAGACCCTTTCCATAATTGGCTAACTATAACAATAGCAATAGCGTTTTTTTCCAAAACTTAATAATGAACTTACAACATAAAATAAAATAGAATAACTTTTAATGTTTTTTCACGGTTCAATTCCAATTAACACACTCTACTTTTGTCTTCATCTTCGCCAACTATAGGGAAAATTAAAAAATATTTACATGCAATAGGTATAGATAACAATCTACAGAAATCTTTTTAAAATGAATACAGAATAACACTAATATACAATAACAATAACAGAACCATGAATCGCATGAGAATTTGCTACAAGTTTGCAGGTTTCAGAAATAAATCAAAGCGAAGATGCGACCGATATGAACGTAGCTCAGCGTGTCCCACTTCCACGGAACGTATTTTATGTTCTACTGACTTATGTCAGAGCTGTTTACTTTGTAACGCTTCGAACTGCTCAATATATCAGTGAGCACTTCCACTGGTATGTTACACACATATTTGATTTATATGTTGTCGATGGTAGCTTTCCCAAGTCAAGGCTAGTCGCTTTTATTGCTCTATTGTTCAGCTTCTATGTGAGATTATACACCAAGCATTACAATTCAACAACTGTGTATTGTGTATTGGTTTCTAGTGTTCGTCTTGTAATAAATTGCAATATACTCGCGTGTGGTACGACTCCAGCGAGTAATTTAACTTAGGAAAGTTTGCGTTAAACAATGACGTATTTATTGTCTTTTGTCTTTGTTGAACGAAGTCTTACTTTAAGAGTATTTACAGGACTATTGGTACTGCATTAAATAGTTTCGGTAATGGGATACCTGTAAAGACAAATTAGTGGGTCGTAACGGATCTGTTAACCAATTAATAGTTTATTTTTGTTTGTTAATATTCCCTACATCATATACATATCTACAGTGTATGTTACACGGTATCGTATCTAAATAAATCAAGTATGGTAAAAATAAATGTTACAAAAAATAAAAAATATTACATTTCCATTTTAGATTTTACTAGTAATAAAATTGCGTATATCTGAAAGTCATTTAACAATGCTTTTTTTAATTGATACACTACCGTATGTGACAAACAATAAAATAGCGAAAACTATATTTATTTCTACAGATGATAAGATAAACAGGGTATTCCAATTTGCTATATATCACTTACTTTCCGTAAGCGATAGTTCCTTAAAAACAAACGCAAATCGCATACAAAAGTGTATTGTTCGCATTAACAATTCCATTGTACATATTGTTTGTCCTTAGGACACACCATCAATAGCATTTACCGACAAGAACATAAAATCAGTTATGTGACGTTAATAAAATGAAACATCTTAACTTAGGTTATCTTTTTTTACCTGCCGATGGATCCTTGACGGACGTGCATTTAATTTATGTCTATTAGTTGAGGCTTTATTTTAATGTGCTCGTTTGGTAAGGTGACGTTTTGGGCGCCTGATTTTTATCAATCGTGAGGACAAGCCGATTCTGTTAACAGGAATTCTACTAAGTTGTTGCTAAAAAAGTAGGCAGGTGAAAAAAACTTGTGCTTTTTATTAAAACGTCCGAAATACTAATAAAAAATGTATTAATTTAAATAAATTGCAAATCTCCGTAAGAGCTGTCTAGAAGAAACTGAAAAAATTTCAACATAGGCAAGGAGTCTGTTGAAGTTTCATTGTAAAGTATCAAAAGATGCTGCAAGCCGAACTGGTGACAAATGAATGTTTGGCTAAATAAGTTCTTTTGCTGAAAGCTAGTAAAAGGTTACAATTATAAAAAAACTTGTCTACTTTTTACTTGTCATCTTTTGTATGCAGTGGCGGATTATTATATAGATAGAATCCTGCAACAAATTTTGCCGATGACCTTCCCCTCTCACTTGTCATTCTATATTCGGTGTAGCAAACTTCTATATTCTAGAATAAAATAGCTAGTTCGCCGCTCCCCAACCAGTAATCGACCTCTGCGCCCTCAGCTTACACTTTGTATGATTTCCCTCTTTCCTCTTCCCCCTATTAACCCATACATGTCAGTCCTATTACTGGTTGGAGGCTGCGAACTGTTTGGTTTGTGTATAAATCCAAAAATTGTTGGATTGTAAAAATAATCTAGGACACGACAGGCAGAGGCAAGGGCGGCAAAAACATCACAGTCTATACCTTGAAAATCCGCCTCTTAGTTACGAAATTTAGTAACTGCTTTATTAACGAATAATTAATAGTTGAAGGACTCTTTAGCTTTCGTTTGGAACTATGAACTTGTTTAAATCTTTACTAAAGCTCTCATCAATCATAGAAATCTCTCCATAACCGCTAGCCTGTGTAATAATTGAAAAAGTAAATTATGATAAGACATTTAAACAATGCGCCAATAAATATACTTGTTTGCTTTTTTATACTGGCAATTAGTTTCGATGTTTGATGAGATGTGTAAGAATGCGGATATAACATTTATTTCATTGTTTATCGATTTGATTTACCTCGTTTATAGCCATTATTTAATCGCCTTGTTAGTAAAACATACGGATACAATTTGTGAATTAAGAAAGCAAAGCGCCAAATGACGTAACACAAAGTGTGAAGTTAATTGTGCGTTTATATAATGAAAGCTTTTCCATTTTGAAAAACCAATGGCACTGCAACCCTTGGCCTGCCTTGCCTTCTGTGCCCGATCACACGCTGATGTCTTTTTGTGTCGAAGCAACAATGTTTTCCTTCACAGTACGATTGATATCCAAAAGAAAAGTCTATTGGTGCACAGGCGGGGTTTTTACCCACTAGGCCAACTCTGCTCACAATTAAAAAAAAGGTTTTTATCTATTATTCATTAAATTAATACGAAAATCTATTGAGTTAATATTAGCATTAGTTTTTTAAATAGGGGTTTGAGTCTCCACTCACCGGATGTAAAGTGTTACCGCCGCCCATGTATACATTGCCAGAAAGCTCGCAAGTGCGTTGTCAGCCTTAATAATAATAAACTAGTGATTCATAAATGCCTTCCTGACTTTGAAGTTCCTATAACCCCAAGTAGATAGATTTTTGAGCTTTTATCAATAATTTTCTAAAGTAGGCGGCACATTTCGGCGGCGGCTCCGCTTTTTTGATGCCAGCATGCCAGTTAACTCACGATATCTTTCTTTACCGTACGAATGAGTATTATAGTAATACCAGCTGACCCGGCAAACGTTTGTTTTGCCATGTATATTATTTCTACGAAACATTTTTTTAGTTCAATAAAAATACAATAATAAAAAATAGGTGTTGATCGTAGAGGGGTGAAAATTAGGGGTTGTATGTATTTTTGTATGTTGTATAATAAAAAAATAAAAACAAATAAGAATCTAAAAAATACCAAAAAAAAAATTGGGGTGGACACCCCTTATCACTTAGGGGTTTAAAAGATAGATAGTAGCCTAGATTCTCAGACTTACTGAGTATGCATACAAAATTTCATAAGAATCGGTCAAGCCGTTTCGGAGGAGTATGGGAACGAACATTGTGACACGAGAATTTTATATATTAGATTCATTGGTCAGGGTTCAACACACAGCTGTTAGGACACGTTTAACCGCTGCCCCAAATGCTTTTATAAAAGTCTACAAATGTAACTTACGTGGGCAACTGAACGTTGCATTAAAGTAAATAATAATAAAATATGTTTAGGAGTTTTATGAGTAATTTAACTGATAAATTATGAAACGCGAAATCTGATATCTTATCATCTCAAATTCAACTGCGTAGGCTGATCACATAGAAGTTTTTCTAAAAACTTTATCACACTGATATGCTAATGTGTTATAACGTATTAGATTGTAATTTTACTTGATAGTGATAAGATACTTCATACAAGTTTGGATAAAAATTATCTATATGAAGCCTCGAAGAATTGATCACTTGAAACGAAAATATTACCGATAAATATATAGGTTAGAAATGTTCAGGTAAAAGTTATTTGAAGTCGTAAAAAAACCGAATTCTTTAAAACTGTTTATTTTTTTATTTATAACGGTACACATCCTAATACTAACGTCCTCATTACGTTTTTTTAAAGTCAAATAAAAATAAATAAATCAGTGGCCCTACCTATAATCAGAAATCTGAGGCCCAGACCTAAAAAGGTCTGGGCCTCAGATTTCTGATTCTATTTCATGATCATTTTTCAATCTAATAGGCAAGTAGCCTCCACTGCCGGACACACGCCGTCGACTTTTTGGGTCTAAGACATGTCGGTTTCCTCACGATGTTTTTCTTCACCGTTCGAGTGAATGTTAAATGAGCATGTAGAAAGAAAGCCCATTGGTGCACAGCTGGGAATCGAACCTACGACCTCAGGGATGAGAGTCGCACGCTGAAGCCGCTTTTTTAAAGTCAGTTAATAAAAAAACTTTGAATCGAATACCATTAACTCATTCGATGCTGTCGTAGCCACGATGTATTTATTTATTTACGGTAAAGATAGAGTAAAATACTAAGATGAATGTAATGAATAATTCTAAAACCTGTTTTGAAAAGGTTGCGATGTTACTGTTATTGTTCTCGTACTCTGATTTATTTAATGCGAATAAAACTGTTTAGGGATGCTGACAATAAATGTATTATTAATGATAATTTGAGTGACACATTATAATTAATATTAATTGTGTAGCGATAAAATAATAAAAGAATTGACTATAATGATATGGCTACATTTATTGTAATTTCTATGTAAAATTGTACATTTTAATTATGTAAGACAAATTTGCACGCCATTATGTGTGGCAGAATATGCGAACTTTAGATTGTACCACCATATCATTTTTGTGCCATATTCTTGCAAATAAATTATTATTATTAATCTTTTACAAATTAAAGACTCATACAATATTAAATTTAAGTATCGCATAGTTTAATAAACCCCTTGTACAACACAAATAAACCTCGATTTTTTTGCAGACTTATCAAAATTATTTTAAATTAATTTAAAAACATTGTATTGTCCGTACATAATCTTGGGTCTATCTCTGGGCTCTACCCAGTTATCAAGCGATGCAGGCTAATAAAATCGATAGGGCAGGAAGCAATTTATTAAAAATTGATCGTTTGATCATAGCTACGGGTAAAAAATGACACGGCATTGTTATGGTATTATCCTGCCCGATTTTTGGTTTTGTTTTACATACCTCTCGTGAACTTAAGAGTTCTTATGTGGGGTTGCGACAAAGGGTTTTAGGATTATACTCTAAGCTCTGTCACCGTTTTGTTTGAATGTGATTATGGAGTACGTATTCCTGCACCTTTGCGTATCAAAGTATGATTTATACTTAGAAAAGATCAAATTTGAATAGCCGAGTAGGAAGACGATTTAATTGATGTTTATTAAATGAGAAATAAATAAAAAATCTGATTGTCTTGTTACAACTAAATTATTTTGCTGTTTCATATTAATTATATCTAGGCATAAATTTTATTCTGATAGTGCCTTAATTATACCAATGGTGCACCGTTTTATGTCTGGGCCTCAGATTTCTGTATCTGTTCCGTGATCTCTTCTAATGGGCAAGTAGGTGATTAACCTTGTGCTTGCCACACACCATCGACCGTACCATTCACCGTACGAGCGAATGTTAAATGCGCACATAGAAAGACCATTGGTGCAAGGCTGGGGATCGAACCTACGTTTTCAGATCTCATTAGAGTTGCACGCTGAAGCCACTAACACTGCTCTGTTGGTTCACATTGATGTCTAATAAAATTTTATGAGTTACTTATTCTCTAATTATTTTTTTCTGCCAACTTACAGAATGGCCTTTATTTAATATGAATTGTTTAAAATTCGCATTCGTACTTTCTGTCCTCAGCCGGGGATGGAATACGAGAGTCGCCGTGAAAGTACTCGGCCTAGACAAGTTCCTTAATTATAGCCTAGAAAAAAACATAGATACAAAGGCAATACTTATAAACAAACTTAAAATCATCAATTGTTCATCTCAAATGATAGTTAGATAAATTTGACTCTGAGATATAGATGACTGGAATAGTAACTACTTAGGTATTCGATGATATGGGACCAGTAAAAGCCTATAGAAAATTTCGTTGAGAGTTATCATCGTAATCTTATTAATAGACTTGTAAACAAATTCCAACGGAGGAAATAAAGCATTTTTTCGATAACGTAGTTTCGTTGATAAGTATAATCTATTAGTAATTAAGAAGTAATATATTGTCGATCGACGTATAGTCCCTGATTCATGTGGAATTCTTGTATTATGGTGTTGTTGACATCAAAATATTGAGGGGAACGTGTTGGGAAACTTTCTTGGGTAGGGACAGTATGTTTCAACGCAAAATATATAATACAAATTAACAGATTAAGTTTAAGTCACTGTAGTTGCAATTTATGTTAGTCTTTCCAAATAGCAATTTATGTTACCTTAGGTTAGACTTTTGGACCGAGGGGTTCCAGTGCACAAGTGCTAATTAAAGATTTAAGTTGGCTCCTGGTAGATAGATAGTACAGAGTTGGTGCTTTCCTCGCTCAACAAATCACTATCGCAATACAGCGAGGAAATGCTGCCAGCGTTAAAGGCAGTGTACTGCCACAGAGACCAAACTTTTCAAATTTGTTTTAATGTCCGAGCATTCATTTTCAATTATTTGTATTACTATGCAGGTTATAATAATAATAATAGCTTTTAATTCAGATACTTTTGCATTTAAACATGTTTCTACTTCAATCTTCTTTTAGGTATCTGTGTGCCCTTTTTTGGCAAAGGCCTCCTCCAAATCCCGCCATTCCTGTCTGCACTGTGCCACTGTCTGCCATCTACCACCTGCTGTTTCTTTAATTTGGTCTATGCACCTTCTAAGTTGTCTTCTTCTTTTTTTTAAACTGTACCATGGGCACCAGTTAAGTACTTCTTTGCTCCACTTTTCTGTTCCTTTTGCAATGTGCGCCGTCCCGCCCATTTCCACTTTAGTTTATTTATTTTTATTGTAACATCGTTAGTTGTATTTCTTAAAGCGGTATACTTTATTTTGTCTGTTCTTTTCTTTCCTATCATACATCATTTCATCGATCTTTGACACACCTGTATCTTTGTTAGTAGTTAAAGATCCATATGTTAGTACAGGTAGTATACAAGAAGAGCTTTTGAAGAGCTTTCTTTTAATTACCCTGCTCGTTTTCTTATTTTAATGACTTTGTAGGTTAAGAATATTGTAAATACTTTATTGTGTATTAAATTTTAGCCAATCAGTGTACATTTTAGTAAATTATAGTTAATCTTTTGAAAAAGACGTGATATTCGAGTTTGTTAGCGAATTCTTTTATTTAAAAGCCCATTCGTGAAACTATTTTCGTGTTGTATCGTACATTTCATCTACAAGCAGCGAGACCATGCCACGACATGCAGTTTAAAACAATCGAACATCAAGATGTCATGATCTGAAGGAACTAAAAACCAATTATTCAGAGAAAATTATTTTTTTCCCGTTAGGTTTGCAGTTTAAATTAAATATTGAGCGTCCCCTATGCATTTTATGTGTAAGCCGCAGTAAGCACAAGCAATTAATTAATTTTATTATGTTTGTAAGCTGTCTCGAAGATGCGTTTTGCATGACTCAAACGTCAGCTTTTACCGAAACCGCGGACTTGTTAAAGAAAAATGGAATTTCTGGTATTTTAATAAGGTTCGTTTTTGTTGAATCAAATTTTATATAGTAAGATACAGTATGATTCAAGATATGGAAACCGATTCTGTGTGTCAACAATTTGTTATATATAAATACTACGTATGGCATAATACTTTACACGGTGTTTCTGAAAAAACAAACCCACTGGCTACTCAGTAGAAATTTTATATAGAAATGGGTGGTATAATATGGGTGATAAAATTTAGTATAATAATTTTCGACACTTTCAATAATTTAATTACAGTTAAATTCCTAACATATTTTCCTTTTTCCCACCCTCTAAGTCTCGGAAATCTAAAGTTTTAGATTTTGTTCATATGAACAAGACTTAAAAATTAGTTTGCCAAAGAAGTTTCACTTCTGACATGTGTACTTTGTAGGCACATACCTTTTCTTTTCTTACAGTGGTTACCTGGAAGAGATCGCTAGTAAGGGATAAAGCCGCCAGTTGCCCTCCTTTTTTATTAAATTATTTTAATTGTACCGTATTACTGCAACGAAGTGTTAATTAATAAATATTTATAATTGTTGAAACTTATGGTCGAAAACTCTCCCACATTATAAAAGCACCATGCTTTTAATAATCGTCTTCCCCTCGAAAGCATTACACGGCCAGAATAGAAGTTTTCGCCTGGATATAGTTTGCTTTAATATGACGTAAACTTTCACAAATGTCGTTGTATAACTTATTGTAACCCTGTATAATTTGCGGTGTTTTCAAATCAAAGTCGATCGCTTACGTGGATATGACCGCAAGTTTACGAGCCGTATTGAGAATTGGATGGCGGAACATCAGAGAAATCACACTCTCATGCTTTGCATAAAAGTAAAATTTCTATATTGATGATAGATAACCAAGTTCTTCTGGATTTCGAAAATTTTCATAATAGCTTTTTTAGTTACGTGCAATAAATAGGTCTTTGATTCTAAAACCTTTAAATATAAGCCTTTATTCAGACATAATTTTACATAAATTTAATCTTAAACTATTGTCTCTATTGACTCGGTGACACCGACAACCCATATGTTTGCTCAACATTGCCAAAGGCCTCCTCCATTTCTTTCCACTCTGCTCTTTTCTGAGCTTTCCTTGTATATTTCCATATTTCCCCAGTTACGGTTTTTATTTCGAAACTGTCTACCTTATTTTTTTCTACTAATACTACTACATCAAAGTAGCTCTAATGATAAAAAGCCTACCCCTACCAATTTATACCCTCACTTTTACACCATCACACAACACACCCAAATTAGGTATTTTAGTTAAATGTATTGAATAATTTTTATCGTTTTTTCCCTTTTGTAAATGTTTAAACCTTTTTGCAAATATTATGTATTCCATCTTTGGCTATATCTTTAGTGTAATTACGAAATAAATTACAAAAGAAAAACAATATAGTTATTCGAGATTGATCAGATGTTATTCAAGTTGTTAATGTAGACCATAGTAACATAAAATAGCCTCACAGTTGGATCATATCCACAAAAGCATCGAGATCAAACGCTTATATTAAAGTGGAAACCGGCAATATTTTCCGATTTGTTGCAAAGCTGTTGAAATTAAATCGACCATTGGAATATATTGGACACAATAGTGGCAACGACTGTTTAGGGCAATCTCTATTCTTATTGCAATGCATTTGGATACCAGCCATGGAATATGTACGACGAAGCTTAGCTTGGATTTGCGCTTGTATTTTGATGGACTGATGTAATGTTTGATTATGAAATCTGTATAAAATCTTTGTCTGGAAATGTTTGAGCATATGGATTAGGCCTTTATTAAAAATTGTATTCTATGTAAGTACAAATAAATGGAAAGAAATATTTTTTTTTATAACACTAATAATCCCAAATACTTTTACTTAAAATCTGTCTTCTAATAGTAATAATAATAAAAACTTAAATTATGAAAAATTGGTTGTGACTAAATTCGTCTATCGCTTTCTCCACACTAGGAAGTCCTTGTGTTGTGACTAGAAACAATTAGTCAGTGGTACATGGTACGCTTTTTTGAGAAAAAGTAGATTTAGAGTTACAACTAATCAAACACAAGTCTGATAAGACATTAAGTATGTGTGAATGTGTGAGTATGCGAATGGATGTGTTTGTAATAAAGGCACGAGATTTCTAGAAATTCTTTAAGTATTATTCCCGTACGACCGGCTAGTAATATCCGTTACTACTATAAAACTTACTTAGTCTAAAATCCGAAATGGAATTAGTTCCTTGTGCGCTTTAAGTCCCACGTGAGTTCAATAAGTCAAAACTAATTTTTTAGTGAAATTGCTATATATTTTAAATAAAGTTTTAGTTTTTTTAGATAAGAAGCTGGTACATTGAAGATGCAGATGTTAGGAAAGCAAATGAAGAATCTTCATTTCTGTACATACACAGTCGTTAACTAAGCGGACCCTTATTGAGACATTACAAGAGTTCATCAGCATTTGTTGTTTTTAGTTATGTATTATAAAATATATAACATTTTGTGTGTATGTTATTAATCGTTTGTTTGTTAAAAAGTATAAAGGAGTGATATAGTCAAATTGTACAAGTTTCTTAAATATAGTCTTAAATAAACAAATAATACATCATTTTTCTTTACTTCATCATGAACCAACCTAAATACCATTTTAAATTTTAAAAAAAACCTTTTCCGATCTGGCCTTCATATTTCTGAATCTGTTTCATGATTATTTGTCGAGCTAATAGGCAAGTAGATGATCAGCCTCCTTAGCCTGACACACTCGACTATTTGGGTTTAAGGCAAGCAGTTTTCCTCACCTTTTCCTTTACCGTTCGAGCGAGTGTTAAATGCGCACATAGAAAGGGTACATTAGTGCACAGCCGGGATCGAACCTACGACCTCAGGGATGAGAGTCGCGCGCTGAAGCCAACACTGCTCCTTTTTACATTTAATCTACAAAAAGACATAATCTTTAGTGCTTATATAACGTGAAAGTTAAAAAACAGTTTCCACAATAATAAGCACTTCCCAGATACAATTAAAAACGCAATCAACAATGCCATTGGCAGGCCGCATCCAGCGAGCGTAAAGATGACAATTTTGGCAGAGTTTCCAATTGCACACCATACGGAACTGCACCGAACCCCAAATTGCTTACCGAGACGCCCGACAGACATATTTTATGTACATTTCGCGAATGTCGCTTCGCATATGTGAAATCTGTAAATTACGAATTTGACTACCCATTAGCGAACGAAGAAAAATTGTCGGAGCACGAGTTCAAGCTGCCAAAATGGGGGAAACGGCTGAAACGAGTCGGTTTGAATACTGATTTGAACAATTGAATTACTTAGACCTATGCATAATGCGTGTTTAAATTTTGACGTCAGGTTTATAGAACAGGGGGCATACGGACAGGAAGCTTACCTGATGTTAAGTGATACTGCCGCCCATGGACACTCTCAATACCACAGGGCTCGCAAGTTCATTGCCAGCCTTTTAAGATTGATTTGCTAATTTCTATAAGGACCCTAAGGTCGAATTGGTTTGGAAATACTTCAGTGGGCAGCTGGTTCCACATAGTGGTGGTGCGCGGCAGAAACTGCCTTACAAAACGCTCAGTTGTAGAACTAAGTTCAAAAGCTCAGTCGAAGAAATTCAAGAAATGTCCACTTTAAAATTGAACGGTAGCACTTATTGTATTCCACATGTAATAGTTGCATCGTCGCGGGCTTTATAGCCCATATCAACTTTGTTTTGTGCGGTTTTGCTTTTATCATCGTCATTATTCATCTCAATTCGCCATTAAGAGTCCTGAAAATATTTGCCAATTTGCTAAATAATGCGAATTTTAATACAATTCATATTAAAGCTGTCTATGTCCATGCTTTGCGTTGCCAGAAATAAATAAATAGAGAATAATTATTTATCATTCATACGTATCATCCTATATCATATAATTTTATTATCAATATGAATCAACAGAGCAGCGTTAGCCTAGTGGCTTCAGCGTGCGACTCTCATCCCTGAGGTCGTAGGTTCAATCCCCGACTGTGCACCAATGGACTTTCTGTCTATGTGCACATTTAACGTTCGCTCGCACGGTGAAGTTAAACATCGTGAGGAAACCGGCTTGCCTTAGACCCAAAAAGTCGTCAGCGTGTGTCAAACACTGGAGGCTGATCACCTATTAAAAATGATCTTGAAACAGATTCAGAAATCTGAGGCCAAGACCTAAAGAGGTTGTAGCGCCTCTGATTTTTATTATGTATAATTTATGTTAGATGTGGCATTACGAAAAAATAAATTATGATTCATTAATGCCCCAGATCTTTACTATGTTATGGCGTATCTACTAACGATCTATGTAGATTTACAGAACATTTCATACCTCAAATTGCGATGTATGTTAATATAAAAGCAGGTCGGATTGCCTGCACTTTGTTTCATTTAACATTTCCTGCCTTTGCCGACAAATGACTAGCTACAAAGTGGTGATTTTCCACGGGTTTGAGGTGCGGTAAAATTTAGTAGTATGGAAATACCTCGAGGGACTCTTCTCGACCTACTCTGAAAGCTACAAAGGGGCTGCTAAAATGCCTCATCGTTTGTGGTTGGTTGTGCAATGGTAAATAAAATTGGCAATGAAAAATAGCCGGAAAAATCAAATTTTTGAAATTAAGAATTGTTCGAGTGTAATTACGTCATTAACTCAATCATAATTTTGAATAAAAGCCTTGCATTTGAAGAATAAAAAATGTTATTTGTGTTTTTATCTTAATGCCCTAAGTATGCACTTACGGCACAACACAAATCTTCATTCTAAGTTTTGAGCCTTTGATACAATAAGATTTTAGTGAAAACATTTATCACGATAGCATATATTACTGATGAAGAAACTTCGTTTTAGAATTACTGAAGACATCCTAAAAACATATAATTACTTATTGACTTGCGAACTGGTCGTAAATGTAAATTTAGAATAAATGTTACATTTTTTTCTGTTGACGTTGTACGTGTACTTAGTTACTTTTTTGAATAAAGTTATTTTGAGTTCGGCTTTGAGCTTTAGTTTAAAGTATAGATTATATCTTTTAATTTAAACATGTAATAATCTATATGAATAAAAATGAATCCCAAAACTCGAAGACGGCCGGACCAAGAGTTCGAGTTTTTATTTATTTATTCCTCGAACGAAAAAGAGAAATCTTGTAAACCCTAAAAACCGGTTAGTCCCAGTATCTATGGAAAAGCATTGCAAAATGTTACATGTATGTTGAATAGACCTAAAAAAAAATATATTAAGGCGAAACGAAGTTTGTGGGGAACGTAAACAAGCAGATACTTATAATGATTTCCATGAGATATTTGCCGTAACACCATTTTAGCGCTGCAATTATAACTTCGTGATTGTGCATAAAATATACGATTAGCGGCATGTTTCTTAAAATATACAAGTTTATTGTTCAAACTTAACATTTTAGTAGAACTACGCTGTAGGTATAGCAGTGTTCCTAAACATTGTATAAATAACTTATTACACACTAGTATCAGTCATTCAAATGATTAAAATAAAAAAATACCTTCGTCTTCAATACTTTTGTCAAAATAAATTATTTATTAGTCTTAGAATAGATCGTAATGTTAAATGATGTCTTTGTGCGGAGACAAATAAAAAAATTTGAAACCGTTGGTCTTGGCCTCATATTGCTGTATCTGTTTCGTGATAATTCTGTGCCTGACATCTTTCGATGTCAACAAGCTGTCGACTTTTAAACGCTCACATATAAAGTAAGCACTGCAAAGAGTCCACTCGCCCAGTCGTGGTTAAAAGTTGTTTAAGCCATTAGACCAATATCTGTTATTCACAATTAGCTCGCGATTTCCATAAAGAAATATGAATTAGTAAGTTAGGAAGGTTTTTATACACCCCCGTGCCTTGAAAGCGACGGTCATGTCATCCTTCTCATCGGAGTAGGAGAGGTATAGAATATAGAACCTTTATATCCGGTATTCATAGGTGGTCAGAACAGAGACACGCCGTCGACAGAAAACATTTACTATGATACTAGGGGCCAGTCCCGGCTTCGTACGGGTGGACATTTATTATTTAAACATTTTTGTAGATATTCTATAATATTGTGGATTTTTTTTTTGTTCTATCATAAATCGTTTTCGCAGCGCATGCGATGAAAGATATTTTATAGGCATTTTTTTACATTTTAGTAGGGATACTTATTTTTTTCTTGCAATTAAAATAGCCTATATTAATCAGTGATAATGTAGCATTCAAATGGTGACATAATTTTTAAAATAGGTCCAGTACTTTTTGAACCAATTCGTAATAAAGAGAAAATATTTGTATGTAAGTATGTTTGTATACTTTCTCTTTATAATATTAGTAGAGATAAATGTCGTCTCCTACAGTCATTATATAAATAAATTCTGTATTGCCGTTTTGAATTTCTTATAATAAGTGAACCAGGAATTTGTATCGGCTCTATAAATAGTGGCCCAAAGCGGTCAGAAATAAACTACTGTTTGTCTTAACAATTTCACGTTCTTAGAACACATGCAGGTAGATATTTTTTCTACAAGGTGTGAATACAAACTCGTGATTTTCACAAACTTTTCGATCTTAAGAATTTGTATGATGTTTGATAGTTTTGTAGTAGACCTTTATATGGTAATTTAACTACTTTCCGAGCGGCTTGATCCCGCATAGTGATAGAAGTAGTAGAAGGTAGTGGAAGTAGTGGAAGCGGTGGAAGTAGTGGCATTTACCACGGAGAGTGTTCAGAGTTATTCGGATTAATACCAGCAGCTGAGTTTCATTATTCGTATTACCTCGACGTCCAACTGAGAGTTTGAGGCAAAAACAGCCTCAAACTCTCAGTTCCTCATGTGGAACAGTGTGAAAAGTATTTTCCTAGGGTCCTTCAAAAAAAGAACGTACCAATTCTTAAAAGGCCGGCAACGCACTAGCGAGCCCTTTGGCAATGTGAGGGTATGGTCGGCGGGATCACTTTCCTTCAGATGAGCCTTCTGCCCGTTTGCCCTTGTTATATAAAAAAAATGTACATATATTTCTGTTACACCACTTAAAACAAAAAAGATTTCTCCTCGATTCCGGAGGGGATTATGCATTAATTGCTAAACACGAAACTGAAATACTTTTTAAATATATATTACATTCATAAATAATAATTCATTGGACAAAAGAAACCCTAATTTGCTTACTTATAAAGAAGTTCAACCATTCAACCAAAGATAGCTAAGAGAATTATAATCACACGTGTTCAAATAAATCAAAAATGCTAGTTAATAATATTAGGGTTATGTACTATTTATATCTAAACATAAATTTAACTATATTTCTCAAGTATTTAGTTATTCATTTGCTTATTTCCTATTTTGACAATATCTCAATATTAATACAATAGAAAACTAATTAATGTAAAAATTAAACTAAAAACATAATATAAACAAAACAAAAAACCTTTTTATAACTAATTATAAATTATGCAATTCTTGTGAATTCCAGTAGAAGATCATGTCAGCCTTTGACACCTTGAATGCGTTTATCTTCCATACAATTTGTATACTACGAATACTAATCAACGTACATGCTTTCGTTTAGTTCCGAATATGCCCACGACGCGCTGCTGTAGTTTAGTTTGGTTTTTCTTTGCTAAAAAATTCATGACTGATAGGAATTAAAGCTGTCTTTTGTTTTAACTGAAGCACTGACCTACCTCTTTACATTTCAGCAGCAGATACTTAAAGTAATTTATATTTTATTGTTTTAATTATGCAAAATAAAACGTCTCAATTGCGATAATTCTATATTGTGTCACGCAATTTTTACATAAATCTTACGAGGGAACAGACAATGACAATATACAAAACTGCATAGACTAACAGACTTCAAGTTAATAGTCTTCAAACATGTAGGTACATCTTATACGGAACCATAGACATTTTCTATTCCGTTTCAATTCATGACTCACCGCATTGTGTGCTGACCACCCCAGTTATAATTTGCGTGCAAAATCATTTTACCGGCGGATTTAATATTTTTTCATTCATCCCGCCCATTGACTGAACTAATCCCTTTGAGACATCTTTAGGAACCCGTTATGAACACAATGCGTGGCGTTTTGAATGTAAAATATGATATTTATAATTTATTCATCTAAAAGTTTCGTGACACGTGTTTGTGGATCGCACTTTTTGATGATACTGGATTTTTGGTAGGTATGAAAGTACTCGTATGTATGTTGGAAAGTATAATTCATGATAATTAAATACTTAGGGCTTTGGACTGACTTTTGTCGCTCACTCAAAAAAAGATTATGGACTTCTTTTCGACGTCAAACTTTATTAATACATAAGAATAACATAAAAATAATAAATCACGAATTTTTATCAAACTCTTAGTAACTTTAGTCCCCCCCTCCCCCTCGCGGTTATTTATGCGCTTGTTATTTTGAACTCTTGGTAATTTGAAATTTATCTCTGGTGAGTTTCAAACTATCGAGAGTTGACTGTTAAAGATAAGCAATTCTAATAAACAATTGGAAATACATTAATCAGGCATTTTTGAAGTCTAACCACAATCAGAAATCATAGTGTCATCAATTAATATATCTCCTATTAAAATAATTGAATTCAATAGGTACAAGAAATGTTGACTCATTTTGCCTTTTTTATTTTTCCACTTCGATATTTCATTCACTGTTTACTACAGACATATTACGTCAGTCTATTTTGGGAGCCGCCCTAGGGTCGCCCCAAATATAGTTGGGCGGGCGGCCGTCAATGGAGAAGTGCTGTTCCAGCCATAACGACGCCATGCTGGAGTTATTTTTGTAGCTTTCACCCACGTTCGTTTATATTCTCCTGGTACTAGTATTGATTTTAGTACACTGTCTTATTAATACATTAATGGGATGATGGGTTCTTTACTGTTAAAAATCTATTAAGTATACTCTTGTGTCAGTCAAGTCAAGCTTTCTTTAACTGGTTTAGTTTATAAATAAAATCAAACAATTATTCAGAGCTAAACTAAAAGTAACAATACAGTAATCGAGGATTTTACTTATCCTAATTAGCTATTTAAGGATAGATACAGTTGCTACTTTAAGTTTACTTTAAGGTAACTTAAAGAACATTTTTTTAGGTTATATTATTGCATTACATGAAAAATGCTTAGAATACGCATAATCCTAACGATGATATCACAATATATGTGGTTTGTGGTAATGGACTATTAATTCATATTCAGACCTAATTGGTCATTATAGAAATAGAACGCAATATCTATCAACCGCCCACTGATGCGTGGGCGGATATAAGCCACTGTAACTTTGATGGCACCCCCATCCCGTTTGGGCGCCATGAAAACTTAGATGACTTATCAAAATTGTATGCGACTTGCCCACACAATAAGCAAAAAATTAAGTATAAAACGAATACTTGCTCATACGGTGAACTTTACAGAACAATTATCAAGGAGACAGTATATCGAACTTTGAGGCCAAGACGGCCTGACAATAAATTAATGGCCTGGGTTGTAATGACCATAAAATACATACAAACATGCAAGGCATTAGTCGGATAGCATTGTAGTTTCTATTTCGTTATTATTTATTATACCTAATGTACTTAGAAAAGATTTACGTTTACCAAGAGGTGTTTCCTTTTAGAAAAAAATGCGTATAAAAACTCAGTGGCGCTACAACCTCTTTAGGTCTTGGCCTCAGATTTCTGAATCTGTTTCATGATCATTTCTAAATCTAATAGGCAAGTAGGTGATCAGGCTCCAGTGCCTGACACACGCCGTCGACTTTTTGGGTCTAAGACATGTCGGTTTCCTCACCATGTTTTCCTTCACCGTTCGAGCGAATGTTAAATGCGCACATAGAAAGAAAGTCCATTGGTGCACAGTTGGGGATCGAACCTACGACCTCAGGTATGAGAGTCGCACGCTGAAGTCACTAGGCCAACACTGCTCTAAAAAAAGCGTATAATATCTTAAAAAATTGCTCAAGATATCAATGTTGTGTTGTACAAATCATATATTTATTACATATTATCATATATAATATAATACTTTATCTTGATTTACTAAGGAAATAACAAAGGCATTCTATAATGAGTATATTATAAATTTTATTATTCATTACTCATTTGTAACTACTGTGCAATAAATTTTTATTGTTTTTCTCTATGATACGCTAATATTTAAAACTGTTTTATTGACTACTCATTTCTTAGATTTAATCTTTGTTCGCAAGAAATTCAATCTGTTATCCCTTGCGTTAGAAAAAATTATATTAATATTAAAAAAAATACTGTATAAGTAGACTATGTATTAAGGTAGACTTTTTTTATTAAAAAATAATTAAAATCTAATAATATTATCTAAATCATGGTAACATTTTGAAAACCATTGTGGTTTGTATTAATGTAACAATAGCAGTGTTGGTGGCGCCTTTGGGTTTTTAGTGGTTATGCACAATTGCGTGTCCCACAAAAGCAGTCGCGCCGCTGTAGGGTATGCGCAATTTCCCCAAGTAAAAAAAACAATAGCAGTGTAGTCAATTTAAGTTACCTAGATTCGGTTCCCGGAAAAGTATCGTATTTAGCCCATTGGCACTAAATACGCGCGCGGTATATTTTAAATTGTCGCCTAAAAACTACTATCTGTTTAACTGACGACCTCACATATGTTTAAAGTCAGCTTTAGTTTAATAAAAGTATATAATCCAGATTCTGGAAAATTTTAGCGAAAAGTCAAAGTATTATATTACAAAACAACAAAAGTAGGCCGTTTCACAATTTGCATTAGTTCAAAGGCCATCATGTATTTAATTAAGTAATTAATGCATATTTGCATTTTCAATCAGTATAATTTTTACATTATACGCATATAATACATGAATTATGAACCTTTAACGCCATAATGTTGCTTGTTGTATGTGCAGTGAATTTTCAGTTCAATTGGTTAATAAAATGTATGTAATTTACGGCTAAAGATGCCATGACACATTAAGGCAACATCTGGAAGAAAAGAGGAATTGTATAAATTGTATCTTCCTGTGTGGAGTAGAAAATATGTGAACTATCTTGGTTCGAGAAAGGCAAAGGTTGCCTTTGAGATGTGGTGCTGGCGGCGATTGCTCAGAATGCTGTGGACTGCAAAGCGCACAATACATCGATTCTGACCTAACTCCGCATACGGACTTGCCTGTCTACCGGCCATAAAATGCGCAGAGGCGATGAGAACTCTGACAAACTGATCGTGGTTGGTAACACAGAAGGCAAACGATCACGTGGCCGTTCACCAAGCGGATGGACCGATCATGAAAGACTCATCGTCCTCAAAAATATACACTGTCATAAGAGAGGTGCAGAAACCGGTGGAAACAGATAGTCCGCTCCAGATGCTTCCTTGCTGACCACGACGTTCAGATATGAGCTACCGATTGAAGAGAGAGAATTTACGTATAGGGACAATTAAAAGAGTTTAAAAAAATTAAGTGTGTGTGTGTCAGCTACGACGCACGCGATGGAGTTTACTCCTTACGAACGATAAAATGGCGATAATGTTCTGTGGCTGTCGACCATATTTTCATACTAAAGGTGGTAAGAATATATGTTTTTATAATAGAAATGTTTGTAGTAGTAATAAAACGTACCTACATCATCTATGCCCAAATAGGATTTTCTTTCTGTGACCAAAGTTACCTTTATAGTAAGAGAAGAATAAGAATGAACAATCTTTTTAGTTTTAATTTCACTGACCATTACTATTGACAAAACTCTATGGCACGCTAGATAATCTACTGTTAGCGGACTAACGCCATTTTGTAGCAGAAACCTATATAAAGCGTGGCAACACCGGCGTTGACTTACTTTTATTTCTAGACTTCGTGCGAACGGGCTTGTTGCTAACCTAACCTCGGTAGATTTTAAAAGTCTAAAGTACCTACACGTTCTTATCTTTTATGTTTCCTAATATCAGAATTGGGATTTGAACTTTTCGCTCACTTCTCTTTTGTTTTGTTTTGAGTAATCTTTGTGGTTTAAATTTTCCTTCTCTTTGTGTCCGTAATGTACGAAGTCACGAGTGATTAACATTTTAAAAGTGCTCTTTGTTTTAAAGTGTTGTTTGTGTTTGTCATGAGAGTGCAACAGTGTCGCATTAAATTTGGGATCGTCTAGTCGGCAAGGTAGACGAGAGATGCTTTGACAGAGGACGGCCGAACGGTTGAAGAACAGTCAAATCAATCAGGACACTGTCGTTAATGTGGGTCGTAGACCCCCCCTTGTAAATTCCAGAAGGATGATCTGGTCTTTGTTATTAAGAACATGCAAAGGTATGGGTTTCTGTTTTAAATTTTTGTGGTGCTAATGTGTTTAGACCACTTTGAGAACATACAAGTGTATGGGTCTCTGTTTTAAGTTATTCTGGTGCTAATGTGTTTAGACCACTTAGAGAACATGCAAAATGTATGAGTCTCTGTTTTAAAAAATTGTCGCTTATGAGAGCACTAGGAGCCACTGTCGATACGACGGTGTATTGCAAATACTGAGTTGTCTTTATTTGTGTTAAGTCTGAAGCTATCTAATTCTGTAATATTTGCTTTTTGAAAGATCAATGGACAGGGTAACCAGTCCCAAACTCACGATCTTCCTGTATACATTTTAAAAAGATCAATGGACAGGGTAACCAGCCCCAAACTCACGATCTTCCTGTATAAATTGTAAAAAGATCAATGGACAGGGTAACCAGTCCCAAACTCACGATCTTCCTGTATAAATTGTAAAAAGATCAATGGACAGGGTAACCAGCCCCAAACTCACGATCTTCCTGTATAAATTGTAAAAAGATCAATGGACAGGGTAACCAGCCCCAAACTCACGATCTTCCTGTATAAATGGTAACAAGATCAATGGACAGGGTAACCAGCCCCAAACTTACGATCTTCCTGTATAAATTGTAAAAAGATCAATGGACAGGGTAACCAGCCCCAAACTCACGATCTTCCTGTATAAATGGTAACAAGATCAATGGACAGGGTAACCAGCCCCAAACTTACGATCTTCCTGTATTAATGGTAAAAAGATCAATGGACAGGGTAACTAGCCCCAAACTCATGATCTTCCTGTATGAATGGTAAAAAGATCAATGGACAGGGTAACCAGCCTCAAACTCACGATCTTCCTTTATGAATGGTAAAAAGATCAATGGACAGGGTAACTAGCCCCAAACTCACGATCTTCTTGAGAAATAAGTAGACCTTTATACCTTATATCTACTCTTATGGTGATACTAAACTTGTGATTGTTTACACAAGTCCTTACACATGAAAGTGCTAGTTTGTTTCAAATCTTGTAAGGGTTATGAATAATCTTTCACTCATTCCTTGGAGTCTGATACTTTAAAGTTCCTTTCTATCTTTCATTACTTTGATTGTTTGTATTAAACCAAGTAAATATGTTCAGCTGCTGACCAAATAGACGACGCAATACCTTCCCAGAACTGTAATGTTCTAACGTTCTATTCTACCCACAGAGATGACAGTATAGACGCTGGAACATCAAATCCTGACGAGGACGTCAGGGTGTCAGGAGAGGCCGTGTTAGCGGACTAACGCCATTTTGTAGCAGAAACCTATATAAAGCGTGGCAACACCGGCGTTGACTTACTTTTATTTCTAGACTTCGTGCGAACGGGCTTGTTGCTAACCTAACCTCGGTAGATTTTAAAAGTCTAAAGTACCTACACGTTCTTATCGTTTATGTTTCCTAATACTACTTTTATTTTTTACACCTGTCAACACTGACAATGTTGTAACGTGGCTGTCAAAACGTGAATTCAAAATAGAAAAGTCTGTGTAATGTATTCCATCTCATTCTTTTACACGTTCAATCCATTTGTCTCTTTCTACATAACGCCTCAACTTTTCGTGTTACACTTGGATTTTACTCCTCATAAAATTTCCGTACAAGGCCTTATAACTCAAATCGTTTCTTAAGGAGTAAACTCTATATGTTTGTCTCTTTCTACATAACGCCTCAACTTTTCGTGTTACACTTGATTTTACTCCTCATAAAATTTCCGTACCGGGCCTTATAACTCAAATCGTTTCTTAAGGAGTAAACTCCAAATATAGGTAAATAATTATGTATATTGTATATACATAAGTCGTTTTTGTGTTGCACATAACCAGATAAATTGCTTGTTCTAATTTATTTATAAAAATCTTAGGTTTATTATCATTAAAAACAAACATGTCACTTACATCAGAAAAAAAAACTATTAAAAACATAAAAAAAACTAAAAAATATCACGCCACTGTCGTGCGCAGTTATTGCATTAGAGTCCATCTACCAAAAACCTTCGCAGGCGTATTTGAAACGGGTCCTCTGCTATTTACCGTATCTCAGGAGGCAAGCTGTTGTACAGAATGACTCCGAAATAAAATATTTTTGCGACCGTATTCAGTTCTGATTTTAGGTAGGTATATGTGTTATGTCGGCTACGTGTAAAATTGAAGTCAAATTTAATGACTCCTAAGTTCGCGTTTTTTTAATGGCCAAGCTGAACATATTTTTACCTTACCTAACCCAGGAACTCCCAGGAGTAGAATTGGCCTAGTGGCTTCAGCGAGCGAATCTCATTCCTGAGGTCGTAGGTTCGATCCCTGGCTGTGCACCAATGGACTTTCTTTCTATGTGCGCATTTAACATTTGCTCGAACGGTGAAGGAAAACATCGTGAGGAAACCGACATGTCTGAGACCCAAAAAGTCGACGGCGTGTGTCAGGCACTGGAGGCTGATCACCCACTTGCCTAGTAGATTTAAAATGACCATGAAACAGATACAGATCTGAGGGCAAGACCTAAAGAGGTTGTAGCGCCGCTGATTTATTTTATTTATTTTAACCAAGGAACTCCAAAGGAAATGACAATAAAATATCTAAGTAAAGTTATTAGAAAAGTTATATCAATCTCAACAAATCTATATACAGCATTTGAGTCACCATCTTCACTGAGACAAACCTCCCTCTATTGGCATTTCGCCAGATTCCAGTCTCCCATTCAACTTGGTTACATCAGTAAATACTTATGTAATCCACTTTTATCGATTTATACAATGTGGAGTTGTGTGGATATTTCTGAGTTAATACAAAGCGTTCTATACAGTATCTTATTTGTTTGAACATAGAAAAAGAAGGGTCTGATTGTTAATTTCAGTGGGATCAGCATATGATTTATTTACAGCATATGTATTGCCCTATTTCAACTAAAAATATTATACAAGTTATTTTTATAAAATTAACAAAAAATGTATTTATATATATTGTTAGAAAAAGGTATATAAATATCTACGTATAAATGTATAATATCCATTTATCTATTCTAATTACATTTTTAAATCATAGTATATTACCGCGCTTCACAAATAGGTCGTTATTTGACGAAGCTTCGAAAAAACTATTAAGCTGCGAGAGTAAGCGGGGAATGGGAGCTTGTTGCTGGACATTGCGAGTGGAATACAAAGCAAAAAGGTTGTTTCCAACAGCTGTGATAATTGTCCGGACAGTCTCATAATCTCTCCCAGTAAGTATACGCTCGTTATTCATAATGCTTAAACCAAATTTGATCAAAGCTAACGAAGTTCTAGTGAGTCATACCTTGGAAAGGAATTTGTAGGGTAAAAGTAAGGAAAAGAAGTTGTACCTTCTCATAAATGATGTATCGAAAATCGGTACCAATATAAAATATGAAGTTACTGATTGATAAATAAAAAACACTTAACAATAGCGCTCCGGGGACAGAATGGTCTGAAATTTATAAGAGTACCGGTAAATGCTATTTATTCTGTGACTGCGTCTACTAGAGTCTAGTTTTATCTAGACTTTTCTCTTTTGCTAAAATTCGTTTCATGACCTCTAACCTTTTCAGTGATGGAAAGATTCAGCCCACGCTTGATAGATATGGCTTTTCGCCAAATAGTTGCTCCAGAGTGTTTTCATTCATAAATTCGCTTTCGATTTGTCTGCAAATATATTGTTTTTCAATATTTGCACTCGTCTTTATTGTTTTGGCAAAGATCTTATGTGTTGTAAGAATACTCTGAATCCGGTATGGTTGTTAAACTTTTTTCATTTTATCATTGAAATTGTAATTTTTTAAATTATTTTTATAAAAATATCTAATTGGTTTAACGTTATTTAAGTTCTTCTGTGTAGTAGGAAGCAAACGGGCAGGTGGCTCATCTGATGTAAAGTGATACCGCCGCCCATGGACACTCAGATTGCCAGAAGGCTCGCAAGTGCGTTGCCTTTCAAGAATTGGTACGCCCTTTTCTTGAAGGACCCGAAGTCGAATTGGTACGGAAATACTTCAGTGATAGTAATCCGTCTTTGGCGATTCGAATCGCTCGTCGTTGAATACGGTCAAGCGGCAGGAGCTGGTACTAGGGAGCTCCCAGCCAGAGGTGAGAATAGTACTCCATGTGGGGCCGAAGTTGCAAGTGGTGACCCGAAGTGTCTCGCCCTGCTGAGCACACCAAGCTTTTTGGAGGCTAATTTAGCCTTCCCATTCAAATGACAGCGAAACTGAACGTCATTCGATATGACAACGTCCAGTATTCCGATGCTAGCAAAAAAAGTTAAAGTTATTTCGTTTGTCTTTTTAAAATTATCCTAAGAAAATACAGTATCCTACAAAACCATGCTCTGGAGGTCTATAAATAATAGTGCAGTAGTAGAAAAATATCATCGATCTTTAAATAAAACTCAGCAATTGCTTTACACAAAGTAATGCAATGTTTTCAAAAGCGGTCTAAGTTAAAAGTTATGTATGAAGTTATTTCGAGATAAGTCGGAAAATTCGCAGACGCGTAAACAGTCTGGATGTTTACGTCTCGTTCCGTTTCCGGAAAACATTTCAACGTGAACGTAGAACGGATGCAAACAAAGTGATAAAAATCGTCAAAATGAAATCATACGCCCCATTAATTGCTTGTGAACTGACTCGACACCTGGAGACAGGGGCGGTCTGTATTTGCAGGAGGCCCAAGAGTATTCACAATTACTGTTCTTAATTATTTAGTAGCATCACATTTTAGTATTTGAATTATTCTCAGAGACGCTTTTATTGAAGCGACGCCATGACTACCTAAATCTCACCATCAAATATCATCTAAAATGGAGTTTAGAATATCTGAGTTTAGGAGATCTTTCTTCGTTTGTGATTGGTCAAACGAACGCTATGATGATGCATCATGTCGCGTGTCAACGCGTTACGACTAGAGATATCATTGACCAATCAGAACAAAACGGAGCGTAGAATAGTTTTGTCTTTCTAATTACATTTTAACCTGGAATTTTAAGTGGAATTTTTCATTCACTCTCTCAGTTGTAGTATTAGTTTTTTTATAAAAGTAAATAAATCAGTGGCGCAACAACGTTTTTAGGTTTTGGGCCTCAGGCCTATCTGTTTTATGATCATTTGTAAATCTAATAGATGATCCGCCTCCTGTGCCTAATACGCCGTCGACTTTTTGGGTCTTAAGCAAGCCGGTTTCCTCACGATGTTTTCACAGTTCGAGCGAATGTTCAATGCGTACATGGAAAGAAATTCCATTAGTGCACAGCCGGGGATCGAGCCTACGACTTCAGGGATGAGAGTCGCACCCTTAACCCACGAGGCCAACACTGTCACACATTGTGTTCCTTTATTTTTTTTTATAAAAACATCTTTAGACTCATCCATGAAACTTTATCTTAAAAAAACAGAATTATCTACATTTATATTCCAGCAATTACGCTCCTGGCATCTATTAGTGCTGGCAAATTGCTTTTGTTTTAATCGAAGCTGTCTGAAGTGTGCCGTGCATAATTACCAAGGCAGTGTGTAATTGCATTCCTATAAGTGTGTTGATTAAGTGATATGTAATTACCTGTGTCCTTATATCACACCTATGATTCTTATTGCATTGAAGAATTGATTAGTAATATTATCGCTAGACAAATTGAGGAAAGGAGAATGCTGAGGCAATTTAAATATGTTAATATTTGAAATTGAAAACCATTTATTAACACAGATATATCACACATAAAAGACTAGAACAATTTATTATTATTACTTAATGTATTAATAATTATGCACATAGAACATGCAGTGGCCATGCATGTAGCAATGGTGTCTGAAAAACTTATTTCACCATTAGATCCTTGAGTAACACAGGCCATATTTATTTCAAAAATGTATAAAAAAAGGCAAAAAAGAGCAGTGTTAGCCTAGTGGCTGCAGGGTGCGACTCTCATCCCGGAGGTCGTAGGTTCGATCCCTGACTGCACCAATCGACTTTCTGTCTATGTGAGCATTTAACATTCGCTCGAACGGTGAAAAGATCGTGAGGAAACCGGCTTGAATTAGATCCAAAATGTCGACTACGTGTGTCAGGCATATAGGAGAATACTTTCCTATTAGATTGACAATAGATCTTGAAACAGATACATAAATCTGAGGCCTAGGCCTAAACAGGTTGTAGCGCCACTTATTTATTTTTTTATATAAAAAAATGACGTGTTAAATTGTGTACAATAAAGAGCTGCATTTCGTTTGTTGTTTGAGCCGAAAGCGGGGGACAATATCCCTATGGGCTGGATGAGTCTAACAGACTGATCTTTAGACCTCCTTTCTTATGCTAATTTTAAGTATAGGGGTGTTAAGACATTTCGCCAACATTTCTAACTTCTTATTGAAGTGAAACTTCTTTAGGCGCATGAGGGTAAAATTTTTATGGAACGTCACGAAGATGTGCAGCGAGAGAGAGTGAGAAGGGCGAATTACCTTAAAGATACTCTATTTTTAAAATTAAAATTTCGTAAAGAGAATTTATGTATTGTATATTTTATGCAAAATAATTTATTGAAATCTCAAATGACGAATTGTAAATTAAAATGATACGTGTCATTATCGAAGAAATAAATTTAAAAAAATATTATTTGTATTAATTTTCGACACTTTTAATATTTTAATGACAATTAAATTCATTAAATTTCTAACATATCTTCCTTTTCCCCTTGCTCTAAAGCCGGGTCCACATTTGTAGCATGTTGACGTATCACGATCAGTCGTATCGTATCTAGTGTCTGTATCATAAATATGGACGCTCATTTTGTCCATGTCGTATATTTAAGGCGTATCTTGTAAAAAACGCGTCCATACTTATCAAATGCTGTATCATGTCAGTGTATCGGCTTTTAACTTTACAAATATAGACGCTTCACTTTTCTTCCGATGTATCATGATGCGCGTGTCTTTCAGTGCACCTTTCCCTTCTCGTAATGTTCAGTCATGTCTTCGTTCCCAAACGGTTTAGCCATGTCAGCTCACAGTTTGGCGGTGACTAGCGCCTGTTATATTATCATTAATAGTATTTCAAAAAAAGTTAAATCTAGACGTAGATGGCGCTGGAAGTGTTTAGAAACCGAAACAAACATGGTGGAAAACCATTGATGCGAGATTTAAAATTTCAGCATACCAGCGGAAAATACAAAAAATTCACTCGCATGTCACCCATTGATGTTGTGTATTCCCTTTGATGATCGCGAAAAAACCGACACAGGATGGTTCGCGGTGTATCAAGTATCGTATCGCGATACAGTATCGTGATACAGTATCAAAATACGTCCATACCACCGATCGTGATACGCGTATCTGATACGAGGTGTATCAAGATACGCGCTTAGTGCGGATCGGGCCGTATCCGATACGGCATGTATCATAAACGGGTATCATTTTGCGTCCAAACTAACGATCATGATACGCGCCGAAGCCACGCAACGGAGATACGATACACCGAAATGCTACAAATGTGGACCCGGCTTTAGACTCGGAAGTCTAAAGTCTTAAAAATTAGTTCGCCAAAGAAGTTTCACTTCTGACATGTATACTTTGTATGCAGGTACTTTTTTATTGTTCTAACTATAGGTATAACAATGACATACAAAATTATATATATATAACAAAATATTTCTTGATTGAACTTAGAATTATAAAATATTTCGCTTTCATTAAATTACCTTGTCTTGTTTATCTCAACGTCTAGAGAAAGTTGTCGTTAACGTGATTAAAAAGTAATGATTAAATATTTTTATCGTAACTTATTACGTATTCATTGATTTCGAACATTATCTGGTGATCATTAGTAGATTAATGATAATTTTATTAAGAAACTGCGGGCCTCGACACATTAATAACAATGATTTTGATATGTTACTTTGACTTAGAAATTAAATTTTGTATCATGTCTTTGCAAGAAAGTACTAAGCTATAATCTATGGACTGGTTTTAATTGAAAAAATATTGTGTTGGATTTCTTTTTTTTGATTTATTAAGGATAGTCTATACGGTTCATAACATACCAAATTAAGATTTCATTTTCTCTTCTAAGGACTGGTTTAAATTGAAAAAAATATGCTGTGATTAACTTTTTGAATGCAGGCATAGTAAAGCCAGTTGTCAGTTAGAGGGTTCTACTATGGAAGGGCAAGTGTACTACCGGACACTTTATTAACACGTTCACTGCGTAACAGGCCGATATCGGCCTGCCGCGGTACTTCAGCTGGTGCGGACGAAGAAATCTATGTCCCTCTCGCTGGTGCGTAACGATTATCTCAGGTGTTTGTAAAAATTCGACAGGGACAAATGTATATTTCATCTTGCGGTCAAAATTGTAGGTTTTCCCCATCAAAACATAACGGCAGGCTTTTATTGACCTACCACGCACTGACGCTGCTGTGCATCCGCTGAGTGCGGCAGTGGGCCTATTTCAGCCCGCCCTCCCAACAGGCAGCTGGCGACCCGATACCGCACAGAGCGCGCGCCCGGCCAGTTAGTGTTGTGCTATCTAACTGATCTAACGTAGCGTTCGATATAATCAACGATGGCAAGCAATACAAGAAAAATACAAATTTTGGAAAATAGAGTAATTCGCCTTGCAGTTATTGACAGTGATAGTGACAGCAGTGAAGAAATATTTTCCACTAAGAAAAATAAAAAGTATTTCTGTTTCCAAGCCAGGCATACATAAGTAAATAAATACATTTTTCAGTTCTTTTACGATAATTCTGTTTTATTTTCGATATCCCCTTATTTCTATGTCCCACCACTACTAAAAATATATTCTAGTGCGGTTCAGGTCGATATCGGCCTGCCGCTTTTCCTACTTTTTTTCTCATTTCCTGTTTGCCAGATCCCGGGGCGAATCAAACCTAAGGAAGTTGGGTTCAAGGTCATTCTAACAATATAAAAAAAAATGTATACATTATGTTTCCACAAAGTTATAGCAATTTAATCTATCCTAGTGCTGTTGGGTCTAGAAAGACCTGCCACGCACCGGCGGAAATATCATTGGGGGCGCATTTTGGCCCGCCGCCGCACCTGATGAAGAATTATGATTTTACTTGCCGCAGTGAACGTGTTAATCATACAATAGTTTAAAATTTTGAGTATCACCAAAAAATTCGACTAAAATATTTTTCATAAATTAACAAATAATTTCTTTGTGATGTGACCTTTTCTCGACGTACTACCGATGATTATTAGCTTTGAAGTTTCAATATCATATGCTATGTTATATATGAATAGGTAGTTTAAAATATATCCGATTAGGTTGCCCAATATTAAGATTTTTCTTTCTATTGCCTCCTTTTGATCTTTGCGACCCTAGTACCGGCCACCTTTATGTCATCTTTCCATAATATCCAATCCAATTTTTTTTCTTGTAGTGCCAACATAATCCTTGACTACATATATATGTGATAATCAAGAAGGATTATCTTAATTTACATAGTCACGTGTCATCATATACATAGCTACTGTACGTGGAGACGTTTCATCATCGTCCAGTTAAGTTGATTGATTTAACTCGATTCAGCGTCAAATTCTAATGTCACCAATCAATCAATTTAATTTCTTCATGACTTGTCGTATTCACTAATTAACTGTTTTAGCGTCATGTGCCGGTTCACAATTGATTGCCTTTTTATCAGCAGATAGCGCGTATCGTAAAAATTTAAAGTTTTATATTAAATCGTCTGTGTGGTGAGACGAGATTCTTAAGAGATTTATAACCACATTTTCACCATAATACCTTTTTGACAGACCGTACTTCCCCTTTTCTTGAAGTTGGGCAGTTGGCACCTGTCCTTTCGTCTCCTTCGTGATGAGTGACGAAAGGTTATCATCTATATTTAGACGTAAAAGTAATTTTTGTTAACTGTTATTTTTATGTTAACTTTTATATTATTTTCTGTTCTTTTCGTTTGATAACTTTGCTTTATGTTTAGATATGTAGTCCCGTTTTGGGTAATATGTATTTTGTAACCTAGTAGGAATACCGATAATCAAATATACAAAATATCTAAATCTACCAAAATATATCCATCTATACTAAAATTATAAAGAAAAAATACTTGTATAATAAACTAAAAAACAATTGGAACGATTTCAAAAATTATTTCACTTATACAAATAAAATCCAAAAACGTCAGGCCACCAGTAACAAACATAAAAATACAATACTTTAAATGCTTATTTAAGATTAGATTACTTCAATGGTCCTCTTGTTCAATACAAATGCCCTTAATAACTGATCTAGCACAATCAAGTTTTTGTATTGCGTTTTGTAATGGTTAGCCTCCAAACAATAATAATAGGATTGGTCGTATCATTATATTTTTAGCAGTTCGCTTCCTCGATGTTTATTTTAGCCTTGATTGAGCCATGGATGTAGAATCGGCGGAATGAAATAAGATAATAATTAGAGTATATTTAGTTTTAACAAGAGATACATTTTGGAGTTCTACAGGAATGTTTCAATTGTATGTTAGTGAAGTATACAATCAGTAATTTTTAAGCATGCTTTTAAAGTCTTTGTGCGAAGCAGTGCAGTGTTGCTGCTCGTGGCTTCAGCGTGTGACTCTCATTCTTGAGTAACCCTACGACGCGACGGTTCCCGATGTGTATTTAACATTCGTTCGGACAGTGGAGGAAAACATCGTGAGGAAACCGGCATGCCTGAATCTAACGACGTAAGTTATGCACAGAAAAATGATTATCTGTCTAGAAAAACAAATGATCACAAAAGAGAAACAAATGAGGTCTAGATCTAAAAGGTTGTAGTGCCACTAGCTTTTTTTAAAGTGTTTAATACAATCTATATATTGTATTAAAATTTAGGAAAAAGGAACATTTTAAAACTATAGTAGAAAAATCTCACAGTAGGAGAAATTACTTAAATAATTTACTATTTCTAGAGCAGTGTCCCAACCTGTTATGTGCCATGCCCCACCCTTAGCCTTATTAAAATTCTTATGCCTTTTAACATACATAACTTTTAATTTAAAAAAATATCGTGAAATTAAAGAAACATAAATGATACCTATCATATTTTTCCTTTATCGAAATGATAAGGAAATTGTTAACCACACAGTGAAACATGTAATGAAAAAACAAAAATTCATTCCAAATAATTTTAATAAGTTTTCGAATAATTTACTTTTAATTTAACCATCAAATTGCCCCCCTGTGGGGCGTGGGCCCCACATTGGGAAACACTATGATAGAGGACGATGTTTAGATGGGTTGCCTGGAAGTACCTTTGGGTAAGGTCGCCCGTTGTACCTTGGTTTTTGATTTTATAAAGTTTATTGTAATACGTATCATTTAATTATTTCGCAAAAAAGTGTTATATATAAATATTGTTAAGTTTCGTAGCTCAATGTTCACTAAATAATGTAGATAAAGCGGCACGCTGTCTGGAACATTTATTTCCGTACACAATGCAACTTATTTTTTGCAGATATACCTATGGTCTTATCGGTTTATATAATCGAGTCCTTAGTTTAATGCCAATAGCATAGATATATATACAATAGACTCTAATGACATCATCAACTAACGAAACTAATGTTAAATGTTATTTTTCATTAGACAGAGTAAAATTTCTTGTAAATAATCTATAATTTATAAAAAATAATTAAAAATACTAATTTTAATACTTCACATGATAACAAAACGGTCACAGATTAGTCGAATCGATGATGACATAGCATCTAATGTTTTGAAATATCTGTGTTTAAGTAATTTAAGAATGACAATTAACACGTAAAAAAGTTGAAGTTTGTTCACGTGTCATAAGGACTGGTGCGACGCCATCTTGCATAGAAATGTTTTGGCGGGTTTTTGAAATATTGAATGTTTAATTTGAATATTTGAAGAAGAAACTCAATCAAAAATAACAATTCTGTAGCCATTGATAAATAGGCTTTTTAAAATATGATCAAATAATAACTTTCAACACTTAAATATTGGAATCGCTACGGAAGGTACGTAAGCTGGGTCTCAAGGACACAACAGATAAACAAATTCGCACCGTCCCATATAAAATAATTCAGAGGTCGTAGGAGTATTTTAGGAACGCCTAATTTTATAATTGTGTTTTATTAGCGTGGGCGACAACTCCATCAATAAATATCAATACGTTTGTTTTGTGTAAATGTTGAACACTTAACTTGAATGTTTACTTAATTTATGATAATCACGTATTTGCGTTTATCGACAAAAACTCGCCTTACGTAAACATCTACGTAATGTATTCGTGGAGGCACAGCCTCTTTGGAGCAGTTATGAGATTCTTCTCTATTGATGTAGTCTATCTTAGCGAGATACAGTTATGGACAAACACACATTACTTTTTAATAGACTTTCTTGCTTATTTAATCCCACGAGAGTCTTGCTTTCCGAAATTAAAGAACGCCTCCTTTGGCTACTTTCACTATTATAGGAAACATTTTAAGAAGCGTGAAGACTTTGACTTTATTTAGCAGTAATAACAATTTAGTTTTTTCTTTAAAATATTAATATTATATGTGCTTAATTGATTATGTTTTCTGTTTCATATATTTTGTTTATCAATGTATTGGCTTTGTATATTGTCTAAGTGTTTTCTTTTATAATATGAATATGTATAGCTGTAAAATTACTTATAAATAAAGAAATACACTGGTAGGTAGAACGAAACACGGCTTTGAAACACTCCGATCTCCATTTGTCTCAAGAATAAAAACCTAAGTTTTTAAAACATTGTTTAATATTAATACAGTATTCATAGCAACTAAGCTTTTAATTGACATTATAAAATTGTTAGATCTACATCTCGCTTGGTCCTGTTGGGTCTTCTGCTGAGGAACTGTGATACTTCCAAGATCGATAGCTATGTTTTTGTATGCAGTTTGATAAAGTTATTTCATTATACGAAGCGCTGATGTCGTATTCGTGTGGTAAAAAGAGTCGGAATTGGTATAGGGAGTTATAGACCGGGTAGTGAAGTCTATGGGTAGAAACTAGAAAGCTTACATTGACCCAAGCAATAAGTCCCTTGGCAACAGGCTTACCCTGTAACTTCCATAACGTTACTCATATTTTGTTTTCAACTTGCGGCTTTTGACGCCATAATTTGAAATTGGCAATTTTTCTTTATAATATTTTTGTTTAAATGTAATAAATCTTTTAAAGAATTCTTTCATTATAGTGACAAATCTCCGAATGACAAATATATTTCGCGGTAATAATAAAAGGGTCGTGATAAATGATGTATAGACATAATTTTGGTAAATCTATTACAATTGAATACATACTAAATGTATTTTAATTTGTGAATTATGGTTCATTTGACGTGTATTGTGACAATAATTCGTATCCTTTTGTACGTCTGACACGTGACACGTATGGCAGCTGACAAAAACGAAAAAAAAATATAATCGAACTAGCGGTCTGGTCGGACTGCACGTGGATTGGTTTTTACATTTAAGCTAGCATTTGTTTCTCACCTAGCATTTGTTTGTAACCTTGAGTTAGCGTTGTTTTAATGCGTTTGCGTTTTATGCATTTTTCGTCCGTAAAATACTGACTCAATTATATGAACTAAATGTTTCAATATGTAATTTTCAATAAGAAGGGTGTGATTGGAACCCTGTATACCAATGTTGGTATCTACCAGCAATTATTAAAGCAGACCTTTGGTCAGTTCACTCAACGGACAAGTAAAAATATCTGTTAATCGTTATCATTCAGTCAATTTACATAAAACCGTAACTTAATTTTCCTCAGGATGGACTGACGGAAGGACTCTTTTTGAAAAAACGTTACAACAGTCCGCTTGGTTTTGAGCTAAAATTATTATAAGTCACGTTCTAATACAAGAATTGGAAACGACAAAAAAATCAAAAGCTAAATGTACTTCATATACGTATTGAAAACACTTAGACAATATACAAAGAAAAAGGTCAATCGAGTACATTAAAAAAAAAATAGAAAATTGAAGTTAAACATTGTACGTTTATGAGTTACCGTACCGTAATTTGTAATATTAAAAAGAATCTTATAAAATGTTTTGGTCCGTACATCTGCCAGATGTAATTTTACAGTTAACTCCCTTTTCTGTTCACAATCCATTGTGGTCAATTACAATCGAACAATTTGTAATCGAGTTACGATTTATCGATTCTGTGACGAATTCTTTGTGCGGAAATCGAGCAATTACAGTATAAATTATTAGTTTCCTATTTATTTAGGGATGAACGGTTGGTCATTTTGGACCCCTCCCTATATCTCGATGCGGTAGGTAAATCGATTATTCTATTAATTGGCATATGGCGTACAAGCGGACGTTAAATTTTCGTTAATTTTCACTTTAATTTAACTTATTTATAAGTCAGTATTATTGCAAATATTCGTTTATAAAAACTTATTGAGAGGGTGTCTGTCTTGACTCGACAGCGCGAATATGACACCCTCTCAATAAGTGACAACCACCGACAACAAAAAATACCTAAGTAAGTGCAAGAGCACCATTTTGATCCTAACTTTAATGTGTCGAACAAAAATATACGGAGTTACTATGTAATATATTACATAAAAACAATATTGCAGTGGATTAGTGCGTGCGTCTCTCATCCCTAAGGTCGTAGGTTCGATCACCGGCGGTGTACCAATGGACTTACTGTCTATGCGCTTTTAACATTCGCTATAACTGTGAAAACATCGTGAGGAAACCGGCTTGCTTAAGACGCAAAAAGTCCTCCTACTTGCCTATTAGATTGACAAATGATCACGAAACAGATACAGCCATTTGAAGCCCAAACCTAAAAAGGTTGTAGTGCCACTGAATAATGAATTAATTAAAAAACAATGTACGTTTAAAAAGTAATGTATAAAAATAAGCTTTTTTTATTACAATAATTTTCATATTTCTCTGTTTCCCTGGTACTCTTATGCTACTTATAGGCACTTGCAAGTTCATCAAATATTATGGTAGCTGCGAATCGGACGTCGGTTTTCCACCACACTTTTACATTTAAAAGACGACGTTATGAATGATTTTACACGTTTATAATAACACATTTAGCAACCTGGAGTGCATGACTCGCAAATCAGAAGCACACTTGGACGGACGGACTTGTTTTTAAATACAATACCGAGGTGACTACGAAATGTTTGATGCTAGGGATTATTATGCAGAATCATGCGAACTTTAGTTGCATCCGGTGTATTTGACTGCTTAAGTTTGCTTTTTAAAATATATTTAGTTTGCTATCACGAATCCTTACTATACACATTTTTGATAACAATTAATATTTAAACTATGACAGAGATAATGTAATAAGAGATGTCGATTGTCATTTGTTTTATTAGAATGGCAACACCAATCTGGCAGGTTGTAAATTGTCAATGTCAAAGTCAATTTGTCAGTAGAGCGTTGTGCGTAAAATAAAATCGCTTTGAATCTACGACATAAATAAAATATGAAAGTGCAGAACAAAGATAAACTACCCCAGGGGTGTACCACACGCACTCGCGATGGAGAATCCCCCTCTGGGCGTCCTCCACCTGGACGCTCAGACTGTCCTTCGTAATCTGGAAGGAGGGGCAATTTAGCGCTGCCTTCTGGCAGTTTGAGTATCCATGGGTGACGGTATCACCTAACATCAGGTGACAGGTTTTTTTACCTTCTATAATACTTAAAATTGATTTGTTTCAATTCATTACTTACAAGATTTCGATTTCAATATATTCTTTCAAGTTGAGAGCAGATAACTTATACTGCCCTAAAGATGCAAAAAGTAACTATATTAAGAGTTTGTGTTCATAGAAATTATTCATAGTTTAAAATTGAATAAGTCCTAAGCGTATGTGAGATAAGGGGGTGTTCCAGTGAAACAGCTTCACTCTAGTCATTTCCGATAACAATTTGTAAGGAAATGGTTGCAGTAAACACTACTGTATGTCGACTTAGTGGGCGGTATTGCGATATTATTAGGATTATCCTCATATGGTGTAGTTTTTAAGATATGATAGGTGGAATAAATTGTGGCGTTAGAATTTGTTATTTTCTTAAATAATTTACAAATAAAAGGTCACGGTAGTGAATTGTTTTTTAATTAATAAAGACGACTAAATTTCTGTAATTGTAAAAACAAATTTGTAACATGTGTTTCGCATTAGATTTTGCGATTTCCTCGCCAATTTCACATATATGCAAATAAATATAAGGTACATTATTTCCGTCGTCATACATATTATAATAAAATCTTTTCATTTTCATAATGCGCACGGCTATCGTGAAGAAAGCCCAGGCTGTATCCAATTTATTAATTAATTTCAATAGCGACTTATATTATCTCTTATAAATAACCCCTATGAAGTCCAGCGTCGAAACTAAATTCCAATTTTCCAAAATATTAATGCCGCAAACTTGGTCGAAAAACCTTAAATTTACCACAATGATTAAGATTTAGTGTCACTTCTTATGGCTTTTTTGTTCTACCACCACAAATACGTACGGAAAACATATCACTTACAAATGTTTAAATAAACTTTATATGCAAAAGAACAATTTTGTCACAAAAACTAACGTTTTTTATCACTTCAGATTGAAGGCCATAGTCACCTCGATAAATACAAAATGGCAGTATTTGTATGTAATTAGTCTGTGCAACTGTTATGAGGCTTCGAGAAGAACAAATATCGAATGTAAACACTCCAAGGAGCGATGACTCGCCAACGCATAGCGGCCGTCGTTCTTGTTTTTATATGACAACCGAACATTCTCTTACTTGAAGTTTTTCAAATTGCCAGCAAAAATATTTGTTATTTTCGTAACTGCTTGGAGCCCATTCTCCAAATACCAGAATTCGATTTCAATATATTCTTTCGGGTTGAGAGCAGATATACTTCCCTATAGACTAACTATGTTAAGTGTATCTTAAGTCAAATTATGTAAAATTAAAATTAATCTTTTTTTAATTGCCTTCCAGAAAATTAAACTTTGCTGAGTTTTCAACTAGAACATGCTTTTTTGGGTTAAATTTCTCTGAACAAAGACATCATTTAACATTACCATATAGCCTAACTTGATACTACTAAGTAATTTAAAACTAACCTATTTTACTAAAAAGTATATTTAACAAAATGTAGTATCCAATCCAAAACACTACTCTTGCATGTCAAAATGCAAATTTCATCTAAAGATTGCATAATTACCAGGTAGTTTACCTCATTGTTAAAAATAGTTTGTTATTGTTAAAACCTTAAGAAACATTATAACTTTAGTTTTATAAATTTTATAAGTTTTTAAAAAAGCAAAATAGCTGAAAAAACGTGTCTAGTTGTAAGTTTGTTACATTCCAGGAAATAATGTACACTGGATATGTAGCACTATAAATTTTTGTGAAACAAAATAAATAATTTTTGAAATTGAAATTGAAATGAATAACACTACTCACAGTGTCTATTAAAGGGAAGACACTCTGTTCTTGTGTTATTTTTTTCCACTTACAACTGTTTAGCACTCAAGACCAATGCTGCACTCACACTGATTCACTAATTCGAATGGGTTTGTCCTTTTCAATTTTCTTACTAGGCCCACGGTTTCAAGAAGTTGAATAGCCTCCACATTCACGTGTCGTTCGTGGGCCCCAATGTTTTTGACTATTGTGGTGACGTCACATTAAGTCCCAACGGAGGTGTCATTGCGAATGTTCCAGGGAACATTTGGGAACATGGAATTTATAAAGATACCATTATTAAACATACAATTTTTTTTAAATCATAGTCAAAGAGAAGACGTATGGCCAGTAACGTTGGCATAACAGGCATAGTCTAAGGGCCAGCACTCAACATCAGATGAGCCATTCGTTTTATAAAAAATAGACTTAGTAATATGTTCACGGATTTTTTTTATATTATATAAAATATAGTTAATACATGAGCTGTGTTGGCCTTGTGGCTTCAGCATGCGACTCTCATACCTCAGGTCATAGGTTCGATCCCTGGCTGTGCACCAATGGAATTTCTTTCTATGTGCGCATTTAACATTTGCTCGAACGGTTAAGGAAAACATCGTGAGGAAACCGACATGTCTTAGATCCAAAAAGTCGACGGCGTGTGTCAGGCACTGGAGGCTAATCACCTACTTGCCTATTAGATTTAAAAAATGATCATGAGACAGATCCAGAAATCTGAGGCCAAGACTTTAAAAGGTTGTAGCGCCACTGATTTATTTTTTATTTTAAAATATAGTAAATACATAGATTTAAGATAAGCGTTAAATACCTTAATATTTTATACACTTACTAAAAATACAGTTATGTAAATTGTATCTTAAAATTTTATAGGTAATAAATTATACATTACACATCGATCACCATAATTTATCGAACGATTTTATCACCACTTTTTATTAAATAGTTATTATATGAACTTTGGAATTATCTTAGCGTAATATGGCTATTTTTATGTTCTTTCGTATTGTCAATCATACGATTAATATAGAAGATAAATTTATAAGATAAACATTAGGGTAACAAATGTGTCAACATTGTACGTATTATTATAAAAATATATTTGACGATAATACCTCGTAATCGTGGGATTATCTCCGCCCACTATCTCAAGTCTGAGAATCTGTGAAATCACACATTTGAACTTTATTTTATTACTGGTTCTTCCCGCTGTTACTTTGGTACTTTCTAAAGTTTAGATGATTGTGTTAAAGCTGTATATAATAAGAACAATCGTGTCGCCTTTAAATCACGTCTGTGCAATGGAATTTTCTTCCCATCTGCGGATATAACACTCGCTCGTAAGGAAACTCGTGAAGAAGCCGACGTGCCTTAGACCCAAACATCGACATGTATATTGTATACAGCTAATGAACTACTTGCCTATTTAAAAAAACATGTGTGTGTACTTATGTACACGCTTTAGAAGTTATTCTACTTTGGCGTAACAAGATGAAAATCTTTTTAAAATTTTTATCTTCCGCCTTATTCTACGTTTGTAGAAAAAACTACAAACAATAGAAAAAAAGGTATTTAATACATTGAAAGTTATAATTATAACGCATTATCTAGTTAAATAAAGTTAACTTAAATATCACAAAAAAAATATTTCTACATAATTAAAGAAATGGACATTTTTTATTTTAAAATGTTGACTATGCTAACTTCAGGGTGTCGTTTTTTTGTGACGGCGTGCGGGTGTCGGTTTTTTGTGATGGTGTGCGCACGCATCGTAAAAATGTATTTTGATTGAATATGTTTTTCGAGCTTCTATTAATGCTCTGATAGAACGCAATAGAAGCGTAACCGCTTGAATTTATTACTATCAAGTTTTAAAAATTATAGTAAGTTTAACCCGTTACTTAATCTGATTTCTATATAGAACTTATCGATATAGAATATGTCGTTAGACACTATCAATGTTTAGGAATAGGCAAAGAAAATACTACATATATTGGGTAAATGGAGATCAGTTTTACAGAATATCCCTGCTGATTATGGTCCATAAAAATATGAAATAATAAATACCAACCACTAAGGTGAGGCATTCGAAAGCTAGTTCTGATTAGTTTTACATCGAATTAACTAACTGAGAAGTGCTACACACATGATATCAGGATTATAGACTTATTAATAAAATTAGATCTAATGAGAAGTTTTCCTTTCAGCTATGAATGGCCTTTTAATCAGTACCTAGAATTGGTCCATGTCGTCGTTTCAGCCTGTTGACTACCAGTCCTGGACTTTTAGGACGATAGGCTTCTCCCCAAGTTTCCAGTACCTACCTTATCCACCCTTACCAGGTCATCTGTATCTGTATGAGAATTGGTTGCGAAAAGTGGGATTAAAATTGGTACATAGCCCCCTAGCTAAACTACTTCGGCAGGGTTGAGATCTTAGTCACTAAACTATTTTTATAGTAACTTTAACTTAATTTATTTTATTTTTCTTTTTTCACAGTGGTTGCCGGTAGAGATCGCTGGAAAGCGATAAGGCCGCCAGTTGCCCTGCTTTTCATTTAATTATGTCAATTGTATTATGTTAAATAAAACAATAGAAAACTATTAATATAAAAATTAAACTAAAAAGAATATAAAAAACACAAGTAAAAACTTAAAATCGTAACTAATTATTAATAATGCAATTCTTGTGGATTTACCCAGTGTGGAACTAAATATATCCGTCTCACAAGCAATAATATTTAAGGTGCGCAAGATACGCGTAAATGGTGCTTCTCTGAGAAAATTTGTAAGCGCACGAGGCACTGCAAGCAATTGCGACCGGTTACCACGCCGAGTGTGATTATTTGGCACACGCAGCCCCAGTCCAATATTTCCGGATTATATATTTGACCTCCTCTAGTAAGGTCCCTTCTTACCTCTCCTATCCTTACCTACGATAACCTATCTTCGCTATGGGGAATATGGGTGAGGAGAGCGCTTATAGTAGCCATGCTGCAGAGTCATGGATAAATTACACAGTAATAAGCGAAAACTAGTTTAGATTCTTATTCAAATATTTTGATAACTTACATGTGTAGCACATCGTAAGGTGTGATGTTATTGATTAGACACGAAAATATTGAATACATTAATTTTATTGCTTAGTATTAAAATTAATAAATGCCGTACGAGGTTCCATGCGTGTACTGAATAAATTATTGTCAATACGTTTATATTGTTTTATTGGTTTGAAATGTTTTACATTAACGTCAAATGATGCAATCGCCGGTAACATTCTATTTGATATATACTTAAATTTGTTTAGATTATTTTTGTTCAATTCAACATCAACATCTACAAATAAATAAAATAAATAAATCAGTGGTTAAATTTTTCCGACGTTTCAATGTTATGTCAATAAAAGACAATACTATGAACAGTACTACTACTAAAAAGAGAATAGAATTTTATAGATTTCCGGAGTGTTATACTATCTTACTCTTAGGATCAATCTACTACACCGTGGTAACAATCAATCAATTAATCAGTGGCGCTACAACCTCTTTAGGTCTTGGCCTCAGATTTCTGAATCTGTTTCATGATCATTTTAAATCTGAAAGTGATCAGCCTCCAGTGCCTGACACACGCCGTCGACTTTTTGGGTCTAAGACATGTCGGTTCCCTCACGATGTTTTCCTTCACCGTTCGAGCAAATGTCAAATGCGCTCATAGAAAGAAAGTCCATTGGTGCACAGCCGGGGATCAAACCTACGACCTCAGGTCTGAGAGTCGCACGCTGAAGCCACTAGGCCAACACTGCTCAACTTCTACAAATACTTGTACAATTTTTGTCCAATACTCGTAATTACCGCTTCATCAAACGATTAGGTTTTAAACTAATACTGCTTTCACCGGGGACGACAAGGTCCTTCACTTCGCTCCAGTGAGCTCCCGTCCCTTCTGACAAGCCCCCCAAGATGGCTCAAATCGAGGTCCGATTATAGCAAGTCTCTTTAGGCTAATAACGAGATTCCTTACAAAACCACCACATTGATACATTATATTTCTTGCATATTAGTCTGCCTATACTATGGTTCATATAATAAAATAACTAAAATATGTCTTTAACACTATTCGTTGATATTAACTTCTAAAAGCCATAGCGATACCGATTGTATTGTTTTAATACACGTTCGATATAGCACTGAAGTCGCTATCTTGGTAACACACGGTACAAAAACTCCAGAAGCTACTTTATACTAGAGCTACGCTGGGGCCTGCATAGCCCTTGTATTCTTCCTTTTTTTTTTTTTTAATGTAAAAATGGGCAAATGGGCAAGATCTGATGTTAAGTGATACCGACCATGGACACTCACATTTCCAGTCCGTTACCGGCCTTTTATGATTGGTACGCTCTTTTTTTGATGGACCCTAAGTCGAATTGGTTCGGAAATATTTCACCTGGTTTCACATAGTGGCTGTGCGCGGCCTTAAGAAACGCTCAGTTATGGAACGCCGGACTTATCTCCCGGTTAACCAAATTTTAACATTTCAAATGATATAAAATTTTGATAGACTGTTTAAAAATAAAAATACGTATACGTAAGCCTTTTTTCTATTAAGTACCTGCCAAATGTTTGACGCAATAAACCAAAATGGTGTATTAGTTACATAGCAATAAATTTAACATTTATGACAATATTAAAGAACAATAAAAACACAATAAACGATTGATATTGCTATAAAACATACACGTTTTATATTGAATTTAGTGAATACATTTAAATTGATAAAGTTACTAGCTTATGACTGTGTTCGTTTACTTAATACGATAATTCTATGGGTTTTAAAACGAGAATGCGCTTTAGCTGACTTTTGTACGTCAAAAATATATTGTATTTTGACATACGGGACTAAATGTTTGCTAAACCCGACTATAACCCTTCCTCCGCTGGCTTTGGGACCCAAAACGTGTCATGGCCTCCGAAATGAGAATCTTCAAACACTCAAACATGTGCTACCTCCAATCAATTGCTGGCTTTCAACTGTAGCAGGTCCGCCCCCACTAGACCCACGGTCTTCGACCACTGAGCCGGCTCAAGTAAGCCTTCATCACCGACTTGGACCATGCGCTCAAGGTATTCGCCTATACCACTACCAACCACCTACTGGGCTGGGCTACCAATTCTTATATTTCGGAAATTTTTCGGGCTGTCCATGACCCGTCCCTCCTCCTTGTCGGCCCCAGGCTCTTACGCAGTAATTTCCGATCCGCCACCGGTAACTTATGCTCCTCTTTCACGGTTTCCAAGCCTCAAATTCAAAATAACTTGATTCATATAGTTAACCACTAACCAAGTACACTTATGAACAGAAAAGATGTTAAATTGATTCTAAATTTACATTTACTACCCTTACCCTAATAATAATTAGCTATTTGTTTGCTAGAAAGTGATACATGAAATGGATGAATTACAAAGAACTGCACAATTAGCTACAACTATTGAAAATTCCAAATATGTATAATTACGAGTACAACTTATTTATACAATTTCTTTGAAACTTCTTTGAAATTTTGAAAGATACAGCATCTTCATCAGCAGCTTTCAAACTGACTATTGGTCCTATGGCTAATGCACTTGTCTGCAACTGTTTTGCTGATTATCATCAATTTGTTATAATCTAGATCCCTTTTCGATGGCTTTCGTATCACGATAATTGGACAATTTAAGCGCTTGAATAATGCCACGAGGCTTAATTAATTTATTATAAGCTGAATATCTCATATGTATGTTATGGCTATAGAATCTGTGGTTGATTTAAGTCTATTGGCTTTGTATATTTGACACCAAACGCAAACCAACAGAAATTCAAATATTTTACAATCGGCGAGACGGGTGCAAAAATGTGGTGATCATATTGTGAAATTAAATGTTTGACAAATAAGATTTGACATATTGTTGTGTTTTTATTAACACACAAAGAACATATGCGTGTTATAAGACAGACAACCGCAAATATAGATCAATACTAATTTAATACAGATTTGTATTGTGTGTGTAATATAAAAACAAATGAACCGATTTTGAAAGTTCTTTCAATATTACAATGATACACCAAATAAGTCATTGTAAATAAGAAAGTATCAATCATTATTAAGACAAATAATACAACAATAGCGGTTACTTAAATGAATGCTCAAAATTAAAATGAATTAACAATACCTTATACATTAGGTATGGACAAGGAGATATTAAATTATACCTAAATACAGGTATAATTATCTAAAAAATATATTAAAATAAATAAGAAGGAAAATTCCTTGAAAAAAGGCTTAATATTTCAACACAATATTTCGTGTACAATAAAATATAATGTCACGAACCGTGATTAAACACGAAATGTTTAAGCCGAAAAAATTACCATTAATTTAACAAATGTGAAGTTTGTTACCAACAGTATAAAACCTACATACGTTATGTCTTAACGATAGCGTAATATATACTATTATGAAGACATTTATCATCCCCATTGCCAGTTAGGGCTACACTAAAACAAAAAAAACACGCGCATTAATTTTGCAAGTAAAACGCAATTTTTTCTTCAATTCGCAAAAAATATCTGGTGAGCTAAATCGTCGTTTATAATATATCAATGTGGTTGGATATATACTTATTATATTGTCTATGTATAGCTTAATAAGTATATAGTATAAATAGATAGCTATCCACCGTCTGTACTCTTAAAATTAAACTGTTTTAATGTTACGACAATGCGCAGACTCCTAGAGTATGTTAATTTAAATTAAAATGTTAACAATAGTAGCTTTTTAAACCCGTTTGGCACAAGCCCTGTTACATCCCATTGGGTATTTAAATAATTAGTTCATATCAATATGGAACCTATCGTAACAGAATACGTGCGAAAGTTGCGTGCACTATTTTTCCAATCCTACAGAATTAAAGTATGCATTAGATCTAAATAAACATGTACTTGCCTTATCAGAGATGCGAATGACGTTAACAATGAAATAGTTAATCCAGGATTACGATCGAATTTACAAAGGGTTGAACCCTATTATTGAATATTTAAATAAGCGAAATCACTACAACTAAATTAAATGTGGTATCCCGTATCGCGTTGGGGCTTAGATAACGCTAGCATCTGTTACATTAAAATTTCATAAGATCATCTTCTATGGCTGACACACGAATTTACGTCAATATATTTTTAAGCTATTGCATAGATATATCGCGGGCTTTAAGCGCGGCGACCGAATCAAGAAATTCCGTAACGAAAATAAAAACCTAACACACGATGCCGTAATATAGGTGTGGCCAATATGCGTTAGAGCGGGACAGAACGCATACTGCGTCTCACATCTGTCTCGCGTGATCGGTGACGTAGCGAAAGCGCGGCCGGTGCGGCCGGTGAGACAGTATTCTGAGTCTGGTAGAGTGGTAGATTGAATTAATATCAAAGAAAAAATAATACTGCATACATTTATTAATAATTGCAATTGCATAAGTTGATAAAAAATGTTATGCAATAGCTTTACCGCGGCTGTCCCCGAGTGCCACACGTATTTTTGTTCTTACATTTAGGACGACCCTACATGTTTGCCATTTATGTTATCTGCAATAGAATTTTAAACCGCAATCAATAAACATCATTAATCAAAGAGTGTAGCCAAACTTTGATTCACAATAAGTTTAATTATTTATTGTACATTCTATTGTGATAACACCAAGGGGTGTGACGGAAATTAACGCTACCGACTTCCCAGCTGTATTTGGTGATTTGTCTTCAATCCGTGATTATGTTTTTTTAAATTCATCGTTGTTACTACGATTGTACTTTTTTGGAAACAAACACCAAGCAAACCTATATATAAACAACCCATAAACCGCACTTTCTTCGCTTAACATTTTTCTCTTTCCGAGGCCCTTTCATCTTTAACCACTTCCTTAAAAACAAAATTATCACTAACATTCAAAACTCACATTACCAACCTCTCCTATGCTGATTGTGTATAACAAAGTTTTTCTTTCTTTCTGTTACTTAATCATGTAACTATACGATACAATATTTGGTCTAGTGTGCTAGACTTAGGCCTCTGGCAGCTCTCTCTACTCTCGGTCCCGGGCAAGTCTAGCAGATTATGCAGTTCCCTTCTAGTTCTACTGGTTGTGGGTAGCAGACAACAGGACACCATATGTGCAAGTTTTATTAAGAAAAAAACGAGTTAGTGATATTAAAATGATGCTACGGTAAGGAATAAATAACAGCTATTATCGCATAATCTACATAGCACTAGACAAGGCTACTGTAAACAGAAATGTGATAGCGCCATCGTCTATAACCAGTCCTTGAGCGGTAAAATTCAATGTTGAACACTTAGCAAAGAAATAATACGCATCTCGCAGTATCAAGATACCTAAATGACATACAAAATAACACGGTCAATGTTACAATTCTATTGGATTTTATAAATTATTTTCTCACAAATATAGATTATTTACAGTATTATTAACCTACATAGTAATATTTATAATTAAAATGATAGAAATTTAAAACGAATTTTAAAAGTTTGGTCCCTGGCAGTGTACCTTTATTGCTAGCATTTCCTTGCTGTATTGCGATACTTATTCGTTGAGCGAGGAAAGTACCAGTTTTAAGGTCACCGGTACTATCTACCAGGCGCCAACTTAAATGTTTATTAAGCGACTGTGCACTTGATATGGGATGTTGGATTATCTTTGATTTGGAAGGACATTTCAAAATCAAGTCAGAGAGTTTATCGTAAGAAACTAAATACATCTGAATTTCGGCTGTAACGTAAAGTTATGTTAAATATAAATGTATATTTCAAAATGGAGTTACAAAATTTAATATATAAAATGATTTGCATTGTCTTCTCTTTAATTAAGTCTACATTACAGATGCAAGCAGCTGCGGTATGCGAATTATGATGCCCTTTATTAATTTAACCCTTCACGCCCTAAATTCAGAGGGAGGGTTGCGCGAGCGCACGATCCATCATAAAACGACGTAAAACAAATCGATTTTGGGAGTATTGATATGTGAACTCACACTGGATATTATGTTTTGTTAATGTGTAATAGGATATAAATTTGATCGACAGAATTTTGGCGTTGCGTTATCAGTATGAGTTTGTAATTTCATATGTTACAGTCGATGTTATGGTAATCTGCGAGCGAAAATCTGTATTAAATTTTCATATTATCTGTCGAATTGAGTGATTTAATCCAAAAACATTTTAATTAATATTACCACAGTCATTTAAAATGGTAAATTATTATCTAAAGGAAGTCTATGTTGAAGTGATTAATTTAAAGTCTTTTAAATATAGACTATTTAAAAAGACTTCAAATTAAGTAAACGTTACTTTGTCATATAAACATTATAACAGGACTAATATCGCTACTTGGGATTTGGTGGTAGAAATTTGGTAGAATTTCGTATTTTTGTAGCGATATCATAAAAAAAGTCGTCCAAACATGAGGCTGTGGTGGCTTATTATTCCACATATCTATATTAAATTACCTATTCTCTGACCTACCGAAAATATGAAAAAAACAAAATAATTAGTTAAACCATTTCGGAGGAATTTAGTTACAGTCACTGACACAAGAAATTTACCTTCCATACGTAAAAAAACTCATTAAAATAGTGGAAAGTTTACTTTCTTCCTTCTTTCTCTTTTCTTTCTTGACCTCATTGACTCTGTTCTTCTGTCGGGATATTAACTAATGCATTTGCGGTATTCAAATGAATGAGGCAATCCGGAGTCATCCTCATTAAAAATATTTCTGAGTTGTCATACCAGTAAGTAATTATCGTAAAGTATCAAAATTATATTCATCAAACGATAGAATTTACAATATAAGACGTGATTTAGATTTGGTAATAAAGGTGTTATGTTTCATACAGAAGTGTCGATATTGGAATTCACATTAGCGGCGAAATGATTTATGAACTTTTTAATACATTTTTATGTTAATTAGTTTTAGTTTATAACATTTTACTCGTAGATGCGTTTTATTTTGTCTTATACAATTCAAAGTTCGTAATGATCCTGATATAACATATTCATTGTTTAAATTATTTTAGATGTGATAGGAAATTTAGTTAAATGGTGATTATATTCTGATATATGTGATACTAAAACCATTTATGCTGATTATAAAAGAGATACTTGGCTAAGCAAATCATCGCGTATAGCTTGCAGAATTTGAGTTTGGTTAGCCAAAATTTAGGGTTAAATAGAAAGAGTAATTAAGCAGTAATGAAGAGGAACCGAAAGAAGAAAAAGTAACAAAGAGCAGAGCTTTAAAAAATTTTGAATAACACTATACATATTTACTATCAGGACTATATAAGTGTTATAGCACTAACACATAGACAAATAAGGAAGGAAACATACTTCCCCAAATCGTCAATGAAATTGTGTTTCCTGACACCAAGCGGAACGTCAAAACAGTACTAATAATCGTAACAATTATTCTCAAGAATATAACAGTGATATAATACAATATTCTTAACCTACATAATCATAATAACAATAATAAATAAAAATGGATAAGAAGAATACTCAAACTAGTTCAAAAAGTTTGGTCCCTGTGGCAGTGTACCTATAATGGCAGCATTTCCTATAGTAAACAAAAGACGGTACAGTAGGAATACTTTTAATAAAGTTCGATAAACACTGCTATAAATAGTGAACAAGAGAACATTGTCAGTACTTCCAATGAAGTTTGCTTGCATCCTGCATCTGTGTTTCCGTAGTCCTGTGGCAAAACTAGGTTATATAAATGACAATGTAACTGTCATGCTTTCAATATAAAGTGGCACACTAGGCTCTTGGACTTTATATAAATTTTTACCACTGTATAGGGAAGATAAAGACTTAGTAACAGTCAGATATTTGGAAGCTAAAATGACCGCCATTATTATATAAAACTACTAGCTGACCCGGCAAACGTTGTTTTTCCATGTATATTATTTCTAGGAAACATTTTTTTAGTTCAATAAAAATAAATGTTAAATTTCAGTTTTCTTTATATGGTTTTGTCTATTGATGTGCTTATTTATTTTATTTTTCGTATATTATATTGTTTATCTATGTAATCTGTTTTGGATTTCTGTACTGTCTAAGTGTTTGTTTTATAATAATATGTATGTTAGCTGTAAGATTACTTATAATTAAATAAATAAATAAACTATCTTCTTTAATAAAAAATAGGGGTTGATCGTAGAGGGGTGACAATTAAGGGTTGTACGTATTTTTGTATGTTGTATCATAAAAAAATAAAAACAAAAAAAAATTATCTAAAAAATAAAAATTAATATGTATAACATTTAGGGGTGTAAAAGGTAGATAGTAGGCAATTCTCAGACTTACTGAATATGCATAAAAAATTCGTTAGAATTGGTCGAGCCGTTTAGGAGGAGTATGGGAACGAACATTGTGACTCGAGAATTTTATATAATAGATATGGGATTAGGTCGCGCCTGGTCCCGATATGTCTCATACAAATTCGACGTGAGTCTGTAATCTGTATCGTCTGTCGCAAGGCACTTGAGTCTATTGGCCCAAGTTCACTATGGATAAATATTTTATTGCATTTTCGATTCATTATTTGAGTTCGTATAAATGTATCACCCCTGCCGGAAATAATTTCGTATCACATACGATTAAATGTTTCCTTTAAGCCAAAAGTTTCCTAAAACTCAAGGATGACAATTGATTTATCCGAATAACCTATAAATAATTATCATTCTAGGAATGTTATTGGTAAATTTAAATTAAAATAATTCTGATATGAGTATAAAATTAACACAAATTCCGAACATATTTATGATTATTTCATTGAATACAGAATGAGTGAGGAAAATTGATTTTAGGAATTGTTTACGAAATTTACTTCTTAAAACAAATATACCTATAGTTCGGTTTCCAATTTTTAATAATAACCGTTAGTAATTGCTACGTATCGTAATATTTTTTTAAGAGTTCAAGCGTTTGACAACAATATTTTATGCATAAACTATACACGCTGTTAATGAGGTTTTTTTTTGTTTGTTTTTTTTGCTGTTTGCTTGTGTTTATGTTTTCCTTGCTAGCTTGATATTTTTATGTTCTATGTATGTGTGTAAAATTTGAGAAGTCATATTTTCTTGTAAAGCATGTGTTGTTTTAGGACTTATAAACAAAGACTAATTACTAAGACTAAATAAATGTGGTACTGTACCTTATCATACATTTATCTTACAACTCGTAATAATAACGTCTCGTATTTCTATAAAAGAAACCAGAAACATTTAATCCACTTCCGCAATGTATTACGTAATTTACATAATAATACGATCAATTTTCGCTACGCATTAACACGTGTGCAATATTCGTTACATTTGAAGCCACTATCAAATTACATATTAATTCATTTAAACCTATGAGTTTGTTGTTATTGTTTATGTTTCTGAATAAGACACTGTCTTTTAATAAAACAAATGTGCTCAAAATTGTAGGATTTGACACTACATAGCATACACTTATATAGCTGATTAGACAGCTCATCAACGTGGTAGCAATAGTCGAAAATCAGTGTATACGTCAATGTGTCGTACTATGTTGGTACTTTAATACAACTTATAGTTAAGAACTTAATTGTTTGGAGACAAGTTTATTGCAGGCTTTTTTTACTAACCTCTTTCCGATTTAAGTTTTAGATAACAGTCTCGTCTCACGTATATTAGAAAAAAACTAGTGAAATATATAAAAATCGTACTCATTGGAGCGATTAAAACGTAATTTAAACAGATTAATTTAAGAATTTTGAAGATTAAATATGGTATATTGTTCCTGGATGCGTCACTGTTAGAATCGGGCGACCGGTCGGGGCGAATGTCGAGTGTTGCCGTACTGTGACCGCAGTCACGGCACAGTCTCATCTAAACCACAGCTATGCGCACATCCTCCCTAACATAGCCGAATTTTTCCTTCAGGGAATCGCGAAATTACCGCGCGTATTTGGCGAGAACTTTCAAAAACAATTTGGTAAAGTGATAGTGTTGCATTGCTTATAGATTTTTGTGCGGTGCTGGACATGTTGTGAAGTGTATTTATTTTGTGCATTTTTTCTTTTTGGATTTTTTTGCGACGGAATTTTTGGTTGGTTATTATTTTTTTATGCTTGTAAGTTCTTAGCGCAATTTCGCTTTTATTTTAATTTGTAACATATATCTTTTTATGGAAAGTTTGAGTCGTAAAAAAAGTATTCATATAAACGTTATGAATAGCAGTAATTTTTACTTGATTTTATCTGAAGTATTTTATGATTCTGTGGATTTATAACCCCGCATACGAATATTTGAATAGGCTTAGGTATTATTACCTATAAAATAAGAAAATAAAATCGTTATAATTTTTAATAGATTAAAGTTTTCCGAATGTTTAAACTTTTTCATATAACATTTTTCTTTGAAGATTTAAGTGTAATTTTCCTAAAACTATTTTAGTATGTTTTATAGACGCCTTATTCTAAAGCGGATTTTTTTATTAGTTCACTTAAAAAACCGTTTAATGGCTGCCGGTCAACATTTTTTTTTAGTACAAATCTTATTGTACACTATTAATTTTACATATTTTAATAAAAACGTCGATAAAAAATAAATCGTTTTTATAACATTTCAGCTAAACTAGCTTATGCTATCGATCAAGTTCGATTAATTTTCTTACGACAAATTCTGTCGGCGCAGGCGCATAGAAAATCCGGTGGCCAGTAGGCGGCTGTGATTAATTCAACGTTATAGATTATTGACATCGTTTGACAAGTTTTTGTTGAATAGAATTTATATTACACCTATAATTTATACATAGATGTGAGACTTAGCATTTATGATTTTCTATACTTTTCTATACAACACAATTAAACTATATATTATCAAAAGTTTCTGGACATATTACTTATGAACTATTATCATTTTTAAACTAGAAAGACAATTGACCCAATATACATATTTTTATTGTAAATCCCACAAAGAAAGGTGTGGATAAAGTAATTTATATCTAGTATAATAAATATTTTAAAGAGGAAAATTGGTAACGATACGATTGATATACAAAATTCTTGATTTAATTTATTTAATAACTTAATTAAGTGATTACTATTACTTTAGTAGGCTATACGAACGAACGAAGATGGAAAAGGCTAGTTACAATAGAAAATAATACTATTTAATGGTTTGTCAGTATTTCTTAATAAGAATACTTGAGAAATTATATATTCAAAAACACGAGACGTGAACTGTTGTCAGATTTTTGTTATTATTATAATAACTAATAAAAATAATAATTTAAATGATTAATAAGTTTAGTTAGCGCAATCATAAACTCACTACAAGAATATTTTTTTAACTGTAACCAGTAAATTGCTGACGTACCAATAACATGAACATAAACTAGGTGAATAATCCAAGTATTATTTATCAAAACATCAAGAACATGACTCAGCAAAAATGATAATTTATTATTTTCAATTATTTAATTTGCTATATTTTAATTTACGCTTGACTGACTTTTCCTAACTTACCAGTAACACTTTTCCTCTGTTTTATAGCGAGGTTTTATAGACAAGTAGATACTATGTGCCTGTGTATATATTTTATAAACAAAATTTTGGCCATAAAATTCTGGCATTTCCTCCATGTATGCTCGTGTCTCCGGTAGTGCTAGAAAAAAACTTTTTTGTATACAAAAGTAATAGGATAATTTTGTTCATTGCTAATATATAATTGGCACACGGCGAAACAAACGATTCCTTAGTAAGCCTTCGTGCATGAACGTAAACTGCCTTCTTGGCAGCCAGACACAGAATTGTCCACCAATTGCGACTTATAAACAAAAAGACGACGTAAGAACCGAACCACTAAAATAAATCCACAAAAGTTTGTACGCAATAAAATTGAAGATTGCCATAATAGCAATAAATTCGGATTCTAAAATAGAATTTAAAATAACAATCCCATATATTGCCGGGAATGGTGTTATTGACTGTCACAAGTTGGGACTGTGCGACGCCGTCGAATTCGGAAGCTTTTCTACCTGACCATAAAATATTGTGATTCTTTTGTTCGTTGTTTTTCCTAATGCTAGAACTTTATGTGTTGTCTTAGCGTGTGTGTAGTTACACTTAGGTCAAGCTTTCAAATCCCAGCATGTACCAAGCGATTTTATTTCTATGAAGATCAATCGTGAAGAAAACCGACAGTTATGCTAGAATATAAAAAATATTAAGGAATCATGTTATCAGTGGCCAAACCTATTATAACTGAAAGTCTTTTTTATTCCATATTGATTTTACTAAAAAACATATACACATTTGACTTAAGTCAAATTACAAAAAAGGACAATTTATTATAAATATACTAAGGCAAGTTCAATGAGCTTATTTCGATATTATTTTATTGATTTCAGCATATTTCGATTAAAAATATTTTTCTTTCGGATTTAGCCTTCATGTGTAGGGTATTAAAATAAAAATCTTATTAGTTAAATTTTTTTAACTGTCAATAAGACCGCTATTTAATAGACTTTATATACTCTATCACATAAATACTCAGTCAAGTTATAAAAACAATGAGCGAATTTCAATAATTTTTAAATTGATTTCAGAATATTAATTTCGATTAAAAACGATTCTTTCTAGGTTACCCTCCATGTGGTCTATATTTAAATTAACAATATTCTTAGTTTAAAAATTTTGAAACCTGCTTTAAATCATCTTAAAGTAATTATTTTATTAAACCTCCATAAAACTTTACAAACTATTACTTTCTAAGCACTTATATTGTCTTGTAGTTAGCCAATTTTGCGGCTAGTTGGCTCGGCTGGATGTTTAGGATAGGCAATTTCAATAAAACGTTCTCGCCGAATGGTTTTCGCACATTAATCTGCTCTCTTCACGACGATATGCGAGACATTACAGTCCTAATGTAAGTTTCTAACGTCGTGTTATTTTGTACATACAATGTCTTTGAAATAGTCTAAGAACTCGTGAAATATCTTTTAAAGAAATATGTCTTTGTGGTGCATGAAAGTCGTTATAACTAACCCGCTTATTTATAAAAACTAACTAATTCTTTCGTTGCTTTATATCAAATCTACGCTGTGATATTTGTACTTTTAAAACGGTACAATTAGGTACATTTATTAAGTGTAAATAATCTAAAATAAATAAACAGCTTTGTCAAGTGGTTAAGTGTGCTATTCTAGGTTTGAATACCGGGAATATTTTCTACATATAAAAAGGAAACACGTTCGATTCCGAATCGAACTCCATATATGTCAAATCCAAAACGTTTTTGACATTCGTGAGGCGCTAACGTGGCGTAACGACATCTACACACCCTGACAGATACAGATATCTGAAGCCATATTACGGATAGCCAACACCATGTTCTATAATAATAAGGGTGGGAAACTGTTTTTGTTAAGGTTATATAAAAGTCGACATGACCTTCGTGATCGTAATTGAAATGAAATAAAATTATGGTTTTCATCAAACGAGCACGATAAGTGTTTCTCTTTGATTAATGCCTGTAGGTCAAGTAGGCAAAAGGCACGATATTTTTGCACGTGTTATTTTATTCGGAATCTTTGATTTTTATGTGGATAGAACTTTTTAGAAAAAGGAGTTTCTTAAGTCATTTTATGTGTAAAGTATTATATATTAACTCTTTTGCAAAAAATGGGCACCTAATAAATTTACGTTCTAAAGTCGATTTCAGTTATTTATTTCGTAATCCTACAGCTAACAAAAATTACATATAATAACAATCAAATACACTTAAAATAAAGCCATAGATAGAATACATAATATTTAACTACAAAAAAAGGTTCAAAAATTTACAAAAGGAAGGATTAATAAAAATTATTCAATAAATTTAACTAACTAACTAATCTGGCTGTGTTATTTGATGGTGTAAAAGTGAGGGTAGATACGTGGTGTGTATGTGGGGTATGCTCACGATGCAGGTGTTAATTAAATAAATTTAATTGTCTGATGTAGTCTGTGTATAATCGTAGTGAGTTCTGGCAATTTTTTTTTTAAACTGGTGAATTCTTTAAAACCGAAACACGGTCAATTAATGAGAAGTGGTCGGCAATAAAGATACTTTTATTAACTTTTTAATGAAATAAAGTTACAAATGTAACCTAATATCGAGTGTTACGTAGTCCTGTTTGAAAGTCACAAGTAGAAGTTGTGTTCATCCTCGACCAGTCAAACAACTGATTGATGCTTTGCATTTGTCACTTTTCACTTAAAACTAACAAAACCGTGGCAAAACGGACATGTCATCAATTATTTGTAAATCCGCATTATGTTTTTAGACTCAAAAGGCCTATCAATTTCCATATTTCAAGTAACACAATTCCTCATATTTCGTAGCACGTAATTCCACATATGCATGGGTGATAAAGAACTATAATTGAATCAGTTAAAACTGTTACGCGCATATAATAAATAACTATACGTATTATGTATTTTTGAACTTCTTGCTAACCTTATCTAATTTAATTTTTTTCTCACTGTGGTTGCCTGGAAGGGATCGCTCGAAAGCGATAAGGCCGACAGTCCTCCTTTTCATTTAATTATATCAATTATTGTATTATATTTCTGTATGCAACGAAGTATTAGTAAATATAATAAGTATCTTTTACTAGTAAAAAATAAAATTTGTATTTTGATTTTTTCTTTTCTATTTTGGAAGTGTAATATTTTTATTGAATTTTCATTATTTGTTGTAAACTTTATGTTCAAAGTCTATACTATATACCTGATGTACTATATATAATATACCATGTTGTGTACTTTAATAACCTACAATAAAATTCCGTTATTATTGCCTCTTGTTGGAAATCATATTTATATAGATTAAAGCTTTTAGGAGTGTGCCAATGATTTGAAATGGTTTAGGTTAGAATAACTCAAACCTTAATCAAATTTAAAAGCCTTAAATAACGATTAACATGCAGGGAGGCCTTGTTAACATGGCATTGCAAAAAAATAAACTTGCTACCAGTCGTAATTAAGTAATGAAAGTTCGCGATTCGATACCTTGCGTGACTTCTAGTTTATAGCATAACATATTCTTGTGGACTTAAATTTATTGGGGGAATGCATTTTTCGTTAAATTTCATTTAATTGTATTCGCGATTTCGTTGGTTTATTTATTTACAAAAGCTTGCCAGCGTTCGACCTACATATACATTGGTACATAAGACAATAATAAAATATACGAATGTGACAAGCACATATAAGCAAACATAATAAACACGAAGGGAAAAAAATCATAGATTAATAAATTATAAAAACTAAAGGAAAATGTATTTCAAAGTATGAAGGGAGCGGCTATGGATATCCTATTTAAAAACATGAAAAAAATCGTATTACAATTTGTAATTATTTTTAATATTATACTAATTAAACTAAAGTTCACTTGTGTATATTCATTAAATAAAAACAATTTAACACAAACCTTATATAATAACTCTATTCAGAACGTTACATAAGTGTAGGTAGAATTAAAAGTATCCTTTATATACTATTAAAAGTTTTTACATGGCACGTGCGCAGTTCCGTTAAATAATTGTCTATTTCCAAGTAATATCCTGCACGCGAAGCCTCCACGTAACTCTGACTTGGTAAAACCAAACGTCATATAAATGTTAAATATTCATACATGTTACTGATGTTGTATAAACTTATAAAAACTCAATTCTTGAGGAAAAAATAATAAAGAACTTTTTATTTAAGTACTTTGCACCTTAACATTGTATACCAATTATTCTGCTCTGTTTATTATTTTTTATTCATTAATTAATTTCATTTTAATAAAGTATTAAAATAATGTAATGAAATCGACGCTTCGCTAGGAAATTTGTGACCAATTTCAATTCCACCGTCTATTTTTTTTGTATTTTTTAAAATTAATAAATAAGCTTTAGTACAAGTGTTGGTCTAGTGGTTTAAGCGTTTCTTAACTCTGAGGCCGTATTTAACACTGGCTCGTACAAAGGCAATCGTGGGAAACCGTTTCTTAGGGTAAGATTCAGAAACGAAACTTAGCGCGAACTATCAAGCTTCGATGTGTCAGGCACAAAAGGCTAATCACCTACTTATCAAAAATATTATCAAGGAAACAGATGCAACTCATGGTAGAAGCACCATTGGATTATTATTTTTTAAACACACACAGTATTTAATATTAGTTCTGTAAAAACAAAAACTATATTTGGCCGTCATTTAATTTTATATGTAGATAACGTTCCTAAAATAATGTTGCCAATTGCAGATTTTAAAAATATGAAATTCTTAATTAGATGAACTTTTTATGACTTGCAATACTCCTACTATTCTATTCCAACATAGCCTCATAGATTGACTAGTAATAATTTTATTTAAGTGGTTTTTATTATATGTGTTTAATTTGTTGCCATATAGTCCCAAGTATTTCCGAACCAATTCGACTTAGGTACCAATTCTTAAAAGGGCCGGCAACGTTTTTGCGAGCCTTTTGGCAATGTCAGTGTCCATGGGAGGCGGTATTACTTTATTTATTTATTTATTTATTTATTTATTATTTATTAAGGAACACCAACAGATTACATGTATATATTTTCTAATTAACAATATTGGGTTTTATTCTAGCATGCAATCTAATAATAGGTGTACACAACATTGGCTCTAATAAATGATAGCGGACAGAGTTTACTTAAGTATTTGTATCTTTAAACATAGATAAATTGAAACGTGGTAAATATTACATGACTTATGGCTGAGATGACTGAATTTTCTTCTTAAAACTAGGAAGTGAGTCATAATACACGTCAAGACTATGTCTACAACTACATTGGTTAAAATTCCTAAGCATTCTACTCAGATGAGCCTCCCTCACTTAACATCAGATGAGCCTCCTATCCGTTTGCCTCCTATTATAATAAAAAGTAGTGATACAAAAGATTTAGTAAGATCACGTGTTATTGTTAAGACTTGACATTCACACTGCACTGCGTCAAATGTAAAAATTTGATGTAAACCTACGTCATAGTATGTTGACGTCAAACTGCCTTGATATATGTAATGGGCTAAACCTCGAATATTTTAGTATAATATTACATTTCTGTGAATTTTCGTAAAATGTCCAATAAACATTTTTTACAACATTCTTAACCTATATAATAATAATAATTAAAAATCGATAAATAGAAAATTAAAACAAATTTATAAGTTTGGTCCTTATGGCGGTGTACCTTTAACGCTGGCAGCATTTCCTCGCTGTATTGCGATACTTATTCGTTGAGCGAGGAAAGCACCAGCTCTGGGGTCACCGGTACTATCTACCAGACGCCAACTTAAATATGTAATTGCGCGTGTGTACTTGAACCAGCCCAAGAGTCTCTACTCTAAAAGGAACACAGTCAAAGTTGGAGGAAAGAAGAAGTGTATTCGTTGTATTGCGATATATTTTACGTATAAATACACACATGTGAACAAATTTATTTCTGTGCATACATGACAACTTCTTTGCAATAATTGTGCACAAAGAAAGAAAAAATCTTGGGTTTAAATGCCTCAGAGTTGAAGCGCACGCTAACGTCCCGTGAACTTGCCTTTTGTTAATTTTGTTTATTAATTATTATATGTGTGTTTATTAATTTTTAACATTTAAATTCATATAAATAGGCATCGAAGGAGCATTTGCGACTAGTAGCAAATTATACTACGTAAAAAGTGCCGTATTGCTGAGAACCTACGGGCTATTTTAGCATTTGCATTTTTCTGTAGTTAGGCAATAATGAATTGATTTTTATATACACACTAGCTGACCCGACAAACATGCTTTTGCCATAATATAAACTATAAAGTATTACGGTACTAATATAGATATATAACGAGGGTTGGTAGAGAAGTGTGAAAATGAGCGTTATATATATTTTTTATGCCAAATAAAAAAATTTGCTCCTTTTAACTAAGGGGTATAAAATAGTATTAAATGAATCCTGATTATATATACTCAAATCGGTAGTAACAAGAAAAGGTTTTTTGGTAATTTCATATTAATATGCTTTAAATGATTTATTGTATTATATTTTTATCTTAAAGCTTTTAACTTAAAAAAACAACACGCTTTCAGCAACTGATACTTCCGTATTTCTTTAAGAGCAGAGTAAAAAAAACCTTTCAAATTTGATGCTTTCGTAACATCAATTGTAATAGTTACAAGTATAAAGCCGTTTCGCAATCAGTTTCAATTTTTTTTTCTACTCACAGTTGTGAAAGTTCTACACAGTGATAAAAAGCTTAGGTATGTGTCGCAACTGTAGGTCTATACACTGTGGTAGGCCAAGTAGGACTTTCATTTACAATTATATTGCGCGAGCGTAGACCGCTACGCGCTCTAATCGTTCGCCAAACACTCGACATTCTACGGTACCAAGTCACCCGTGTGGTCTGCAAATCATACAGATTACTGGAAGTGAACTTTAAAATATGTCAAACAAAATAATTAAGTTTAAGTGCACTTCTTATGTGACTCACACCATCTGCTGTTGCAATCACTACGGTGACTTCATACCCTGAATGCTTCCGACTTCTTAGCTATGGTTAAGAAATCGTCTACAACTTCTTACACCGTAGCCAGTGAGGCCTTCGTGCCGGCCAGACCCTGGTTCTATTGATCGAGGATCCACCCTTTGGGTCGAAGGAAGAGCACAGCATCCTTTCTCCACACAAGAGTATATATTATTTCGCTTAATTTATTTATGTAATTAATTTAATAAAATTTGTTAAAACACCCGTTTTAAATTAACACAATATAATTGTTTTTAATCATTTAAATATTAATTCCCAACACACAAATATATATTACATATTCTTAACCAACATAGTAATAATAATAATAATTAATAAATAGAAAATTAAAACAAATTTAATAAGTTTGGTCCCTGTGGCAGTGTACCATTAACGCAGGCAGCATTTGCTCGCTGTATTGCGATACTTTTCGTTGAGCGAGGAAAGCGCCAGATCTGGTATCACTGGTACTATCTACCAGGCGCCAAGCCTTAACAAGCGCCTGTACACTTAAACAAAGAGTCTACTGTACCAAATGGTACAAAATCAAAGTTGGAGGACTTACTTATATTTGAGACATTTATTATTTTCTGTAAATACTATATATTTGTGTGTTTGTGTTGTGGAAACAAATAACTAATACAATGCTTCGTATTTGAAAATTCCTTATTGAATTAAATAGGCTGTATAAAAGCTGAGAACACTGAATTTTTAAACAATCTTATAAAAACGAGCAAGAAAGTCGAATGACAATTTAAACGTGAGCTTTCATACATAAATTAGCAATTAGCCATACCGCAGAGTTATCTACTTTCAAAGTTTTGAGAGACCAAAATAGCGGGTCCAAATCATTTATAATTTTAATTTCGTTTAAGTCCTGTCCAGTAAAGCTATCTCGATGTACGTGAACTTACCAATGTACCTGAGATCTGCAAGGCACCTTTATTTATGTATACTCAGACAGAAATCACCCTTTGCATCGCCCGCTCGAAGCATGGGAACCAAGAAAGCATTCAAAATGATTTATTGTAAATGGTTTTCTACTTTGTTGGCTAAAATAATAAGCACCGCGCCCGGATTGCTGTTCTAAATTCGATATTTTATTGTTATTTTTTCGCTTTGCCACAGGCCGATACACATCGCTGGATTTAATTTGCAAACCCTGCGGTAGGCCATTAGGGCAGATTGAAACGGCCAGCGATATGGTAATCATATTAGCAAAAGTCGTTAGTATTAGGCTGTAGATCGGTGAAGCGACTTCCAGTACAGTCGACAAATAAAAACGTAAGCACAGTAGGAGTTGCGGGTGGCTTTGTGCGTCCACACAATGCCATTCAAACGCACGAACCGATTGACGTCTTGACTCCGAAGGTGTCATGAGAATTAGTGAGCCATTATTGCCCATAGAAAAGCAATGGTCAAGCAAAAAGCAGATAACAATAATTAGTTCGGACGCTGCAAAAAGTGACATAAATCCCGCATAATAAGTTCCCCGTAATGCAAAAAGCGTCGCTTACCTGAAGCCTACTTTTTGCCTACTGATAATATAATAAACACCTCAATTCTCGGCAGAGGTATTGTTTAATGACTTTTCTGTTGTGATATTGCACAATCCCCGTCCGCTTTTTTCTGTTAGAGGAAAAATAAAAGTTTTTGTTTGCTTGGTAGAGTTTAAACAATAGGTATCGCGTGAAGGTGTGATTTATTGCGCCCTAAAATTCTTGGGCTTTAGCGATAACTAACGAGTGCTATTTTGTTTCAGGTGCAATATGGGATTGGTTTAGCGGGTTTTAAAGTTTAATTGTGTGCGTGATAACTTGATAAAGATGCTGGGGTGTGCTCAGAGGAGAGTGACCTCGGTTTTGTGCGTGAGAAATATCAGTTCGGCGATCGACAGCCGGTGTTTAGATAAGTAGTGTGACGGCACCGAGACGTGACCAGGGGAAGTGAAGTGACCACCACAGGAGTGGTATGCTTTATATTGTATATTGTATCGACTGCGCGCTGTCTGGTCGCTACGTCACGTGGCTTCCCGGCGCGCGACTTCAGTGCTGGATGCTACTAACTGTATACACGTGAGTACTTCATTCATATTAGTTATTGATAAGTAGATGATTATTATCCCGTAAGTGAGGGGGGGGGGGATTTGTAGATTGCCCTTAGAAAGACCTTTACAGTTAAACGCTACATGGTTTGTTGTGCTGATGTGTACCTATAGGATATATATAAATTACTTAATCCAATTGATAACATTGTTACTGTTTTGACTTTAAATTGACTTAGTTCGTAATCTAGAAGGTGAATCACTAAACTATTCTTCTGTCGAACCTCCTGCTAAAACTACATCATTTATTTATTCACACTTCATTGCGATGCAACGGGCGGCCTTATGCCTAACAAGCGATCTATTCCAGGCAACCCTAATAAGTGATAAAACTAAAAAATAAGTATGATGATTAAAGTGCAAGAAGTGCATAACCAAATCCTAAAAAAAATATAGAACCATAGTCATGAATGGCAATACAAAAGAAAAGGAAATACATGAATTACACTAGTCACGATTGATCAGGATAGGATATGGTTAAGTAATGTTTATACAGAAGAGTTTTAAAAGATGTTAGGTAGCCAATCGCATGGAGTATTATTTAACACAAAATCTTGTCAAAACCGGAAACTTTCTCTTTTATTATATTATATTTTAACGTTATATTATCTAGAAGGGTGAATCACTACGTTAAATACGTCGGTCGAACTTTTTGCTAAAACTACATCAACACAACACAGCTTTAAACCGCTATTTTTCTCTTTTTATTATATTTCAGCGAAGCCTATGTTAAATTAAATTAAAAAAAAAATTGTGCGTGTCCTAGGTGTACACACGTAAGAAGTGAAACTTCTTTATGATCTTATTTTTCGAAAAATGATCTACTATATGCAACTTTACAGAAATTCGTTAAATTAGATAAAGTTTAACAAAAGGCTTTTATTATCATAGACATGAATACAAATATTTCATTTTACCTTATTACTACGAAGATTATTATAGAATTTCATTAATTGTTATAGAATTATTACTATCATTGAAAAACGTCACGATTTGCTACAAAATTTCTCCCATACGTCGATAAAGAAGTTTCATTCCAACGCCGATAAAGAAGTTTGACTTCAAAAAGCAACATGGCGCGTAACCGAAAAATGTGACGCGTAACGAAAAAATGTTACACTAAATTTTTTTCCAACCTCGATAAAGAAGTTTCACTTCAAAAAAATATTAGATAGTCGTCCTATATTAAACCCTCCAACAGGAATCTTGCGAATCAAAATTTCTTTACAAATAGGTTTATTACAATGTAGAATGTAAAGCTATGAATTACGAGCGTAGGAAATTTACAGTTGCCTTTCAACTTTACGAAGTGTCAAGCCTGACATTGTGGGCCTCATCAATGTTGAGGACATAAAATTATTTCCGCTAAATCTCAATTCACAGTGCTTCGAGTGTTTGCCATTTAGAGGCCAGCGTAAGGAAATTGCACTTCCTAACTTGAATATGGCAGAAAATTAAACAGTTATGAAATATTATCTGATAATGTTTATTAAATGTTATGGAGATTTTTGATAATGGAGGCAATGGCGCCATGTATCAACAATAGTAGAGCAAGGGTTAAATAAAAGTTGCTAAAAGAGAAGTTTATTTTTATTTTTTTTTGTATATTCGCCATCTGCAATCAGTGCTTTCACTTTTAGCAAATATGTTGGATGGTTATCTCGTTCGGAGTGTGTCCTCCAGTGAGAACATCTACTCATAATTCTTCACATTATAGAATGTTTTTTCGCTTAAGGCGTTTAACATAGCTCTGCATCGTGAGCTGTCGTGCAAGGGCATTGGGGTGGGTTGCTAGCCGTTCCCTGTATCTGGTCTTGATATTTGTTATTTCTTCTCTCACTGTGAGCATTCCCAGGTGTTCGTGGATCTCAGCATTAGTCACATACCAGGGGACATTACTGATGGTCCGGAGAATAATGTTCTGCATTCTTTGTATGCGCATGATGGAGGAGTTACAAGCACTACCCCATAGTTGAAGGCCGTACATCCATACAGGTTTCAGGATCGACTTGTACACTAGTAGTTTATTGTCTACAGACAGTTTGCTGTTTCGGCCTAGCAACCACAGGTAGCTTTTATATCTAATATTCAGTTCATCTCGCTTCTTTTTGATGTGATCATTCCATGTCATACGCCTATCAAGATGAAGACCAAGGTATCTGACACAATTCCGGTGAGGAAGGGTGGTATTTCCTACCTTCACTGAGGGGCAATTGCCTTTGCATAGGGTGTAGGTAACCTGTACCGATTTCGATGTACTAGTTTTGATCCGCCAGTTTTGAAGCCATTTAGTTGTATCATCTAGGCCTTTCTGTAGGATTTTTGAGGCTATTACTGGGTCCTTGTGACTTGCCAGGATAGCGGTATCGTCTGCGAACGTGGCTGTAGTTATGGTACTTGAACAAGGCAGGTCAGCTGTGAATATAGTATAGAGTACCGGACCCAACACTGACCCCTGTGGTACGCCAGCTTTTATTTCAAAGAAATCTGATGTTGTTTCTCCTTCTTTGACCTGGAATAATCTTCCCGAGAGATATGAATGAAATATCAAAAAGTAGCAGTGTGGAAGATAACTTTTTATTTTACATAGCAGGCCCTTGTGCCAGACTCTATCAAAGGCCTGTTGTATATCCAGGAACACTGCAGCACAGTATTCTTTTTCTTCCAGTGTCTTTCTTATCTTGTCGCAGACTCTATGAACCTGTTCCACCGTAGAGTGTTGCTGTCTGAAGCCGAACTGATGGCTGGGTATGGTGCCTTTTTCAGATAAGATCGGAAGAATACGTCGAAGAAGTAGTTTTTCGAAAACTTTTGATAGTATCGGAAGCAAACTTATAGGTCTATAAGATGTGACTTCGTTTGGTGGTTTTCCGTCTTTATATATCATTATTATTTGAGATACTTTCCATATATCTGGGAAATGTTGGACTCTTAATATCCCATTACATAGTGTGGTAATGTACGTTACGGCTTTTCGGGGCAGTTGTGTAATTATTTCTTTGGTTATAAGGTCGAAGCCCGGTGCTTTTCTATCCTTTAGTTCCCTTATAACTCTCCAAACTTCCCGTACTGACACAGGTTTTGGTGGTAGATTCATTTGAAGGTCTTGGTTTAGTGTTGTGTCCACTTGATCATCAAACTTATCGTCTACGGAATCATTTGGGCAGAATACTTTTGACAGGTGTTTAGCAAATAGGTCTGCTTTTTGCTGTGGTTTTCTCACCCATCCTTCAGCACACTTTAAGGGTGGTTTAGCAGCTTGTGGTCTGTCGAAACTTTTGGTTATTTTCCAGAGCGAGTAGTTTGTAGACTCTGTAGCAGTTAGGCTTTCTAGCTTTGCTTGGAATGAGTTATCATGCCAATTTTGCAATAGTGACTTGAGATCTTCTGCAGCTCTGTTAAAGTTGGTTTTGTCCACAGTAAGCCTACTTAAGTGCCAAATTCTTCGACGTCGTCTCTTCTCAAGGACAGCCTTTTTTATTTCTAGGGGATAGTTGTTTACTCCACTATTGTTGGGGGTCTGAATTTCAGGAGTACTTATCCAGCATGCTTCCTGTATTAACAGCGTTATGTATTTAGCTGCTTCATCTACATCTTCGGGTGTTTTAAGGGCCATTTTCATATTTATTGATTCCTCAATGTGCTCACGGAATGTGTTCCAGTCTGTGCGTTTATTACATAACCTTATTGATCTTGTTACCTCTATTAGGTTAGTACTAATGGTCAGGAGCACCGGAGTGTGATCTGTAGAGCTGTCATAACAAGACTCAGGTTTCATGTATAACTTCGTTAATCCTTTAGTAATAAAGAAGTCTATGAGATCAGGCACCTTCTTGGCATCAGTAGGCCAGTTAGTGGGTTCACCTGTGGATACGGTGCTTGAGTTGTTTTTAGTTATGCTCAGTTTTAGCTGTTTGCCTCTAGTATTCGTCAATCTTGAGCCCCAGGAAGTATGTTTGGCATTCCAATCTCCACCTACAATATAGCGGTGTCCCAGAGTCTTAAAGAAATCGGAGTACATTGACTCCGTCATGTTGTGCTTAGGTGGGCAGTATACTGCTGTCACATTGATGTCTCCTGTTTTGTCATGAACAGTTATAGTGGTTGCTTGGATAGGCTCCGTTTCATAATTAGGCATTTGATGATGTTTAATTGACTTTTTTACAATAATGGCTGATCCCGCGTGGCTGGTACCGTCAGGGTGGTTTGTAATGTAGCAGTGGTAGTCTTGAAATCTTACTATAGAATTAGCCTTACAGTGAGCCTCGGAAATAAGGAGAATGTCTAACTTATGTTGGGACATGAACAGGTTAACTTCATGGTTGTTGGTGGCAAGACCATTGATGTTCCAGGTCGCAATCCGTAGTGTAGTCATTTTGTCAGTTTGTCGACGAGTTTGGTTATGAGGCACATTAGGGTGCTCATTTGTTGTAGGATGATGTCAAACTTTTCTGTCTGTTTTATAATAATTTGTTCTAGGGTCGCGTTTATTTGTCCTGGGATGTGAGTATTATCATAATTGTTCTGGAATGTGTTGTTTATTTGGTCTGGTTCTACGGCTTTAGCATAACTTAAACTCTTTTCCTGTCTCTTGGGTTCTGTACTAGTATTCAGTTCAGTCTTTTTAGGTGTTTTAGATGCTGTTTTAGTAGTTGGTATAGGAATATTGATTGGATTTTTTTGTTTTCTTGCTTGAATTTCTTTATAGACCTCACATCCCTTGTAATTAGCTGGGTGTGGTCCATTACACAAGGCACAGAGTGCTGGAGTGCTCCGGTCTCGTTTTTGACATTCTGATGTCTTGTGTGATTGCCCACATTTCACACACCTGTATGGTCTCATACAATAGTTCTTGGTATGACCATACTGTTGGCATCTTTGGCATTGAACTAGTGTTTTCTTTTTTTTGGTTCTTCTATGGTGACGCTTTGGTGGTAGATATATTTTAGGTCTTTAATAGCCTTATTGTGGGGACCACTAACTAGATTAACAAAGAATGTAGATGTTGGATTCTTGTTTGGCCCGTACCTTGCATTTATTATCTCTCCAGTGACTATGTTTCCTGTTGCCTCTATGTCTTCTTTAATAATATCTACTGGTGTCGTCGGATGGAGGTTTTTTATTACAATCCGGAAACATCTATTATCCTTTCTGTTGAAAGTGTGCCCTATCAAGCCTTTTTCCCTAACCAGGGAGATAAGTATTTTGTATGCATCAATATCTGCAGTACTAATCCTAAGTTGAGTTTTATTTATAATCTTGTATGTAAATTGATCTTTGTTGACTGCTGTTTCTAAGAGATTAGTTAGTTCTTTTAGGTCTTCAATTCCATAGAGAATGATTGGAGGTGGTTTGCTTTCTTTAATTGGTTTATCTGTTTCATCAGTTAAATCAATGGGCAGACCGTCATAGCGATTTGATATTTTGGTCGTATCTACAGGAGGGCTGGTAGATAACTTTCGTTTTTTATTCCTATTACTAGGCACTTTCTGCCATGGTGCAGGATGTGGTGAATCTGCAGGTGCATCTGTTGGTTTCATTTCTTCGACACTTGATTGTGTTGGACAGCTTCCAATTGATGCAGATCTAGGTCTTTGCAGAAATAAGCTAGGATGGAATGCTTGTTGTACAAGTACTTTTCGGCCAGTGGTATTCTCTAACACTGGAGCCTGGTTTCCCACACCAGTGGATTGTTCTTCCGAAGAAGTTGAAGATTTATTGTTTATTTTATTTAATTGGTCACTCATATTTTTCCCACGAGAAGGGTCGATCTAAAAGGTCGCAGGCGAGGTGACGCCCATTCTCACCTGAAGGCGATACTCATGATGTTTGCCATGTCCATCATGGTTGGCGCTAGTAGCTGAGCTGCCCCCCAGCCATTCATCCCTTCGGCGCGATCCACACCTTGAGATTAGGGGTGATTTATTATTGAGGCTTTCTTCCTCTGGTCCCGGACAATGAAGTCAAGGACCCCGGCCTCGTGGTACAAGTCCACAAGGTAACGGGTGTTAAAAGGCATTTCCTCCTTCCAACTCGGATGAACTGATTAGGCCCATTTGGTCAGGATATTTGACCGCCGCCCGAGACTCGGCGTTGTTGTTCTTTTGGCACCACCCAGGGGGCACGTGTGAGGTAGTGGCTAGGTAGTTCTCACGGACGCGAACAACATTACCCCCCATAAAGAGAAGTTAAAAAAAGAAGATTGCTTAAATCTTTTTGAAAAACAAGTATGTGGTCGTTCTGTGCTTAAGGAATCGAATCCTTGACTCCGGGGTTATTCACCAAAAGTCACTATATCACCAAGAGATACTACTGTATGACAATTGGTAATCTATACTAATATCATAAAGAGGAAACATTTGTGTTTTTGTATGTATGTTTGTAATGTCTTCACACAAAAACTACTGGACCTATTTCAAAAATTCTTTCACCACTAGAAAGCTGCATCTTCATTGACTGACATATATTACATTTTCAAAAAAATAGGGATCTCTAATAAAAATGCAATAATATAACCCAAGGTGTAAAAAAATCTGCCATCGCGTGCGCTGTGAAAACTATTGACGATAGAACAAAAATGTTGTACAGTATTATAGAATGTATCAGTATCTACAAAAACAATGTTTTACCCATGGGCAATTGTACGTTAGCCTGAACTCCAAAACAACAATTTATTTTGCTGCCACAAAACAAAACTACGTCATGTTGTGTTTAGGGATATTCTAAGACATGGAAGTTCTACAAATAACTCTTTTCTCTGATAATATTATACAAGAATGTTTGCAACTTTAAATTTTTCTTTTTATTTAAACAATTACTATGCGAGTGAAACCGCGGGCATTGCTAGTTTAAAATAACATCAAAAGGTTCTATAAAAAATATAATTTTCTTTCATGGCATCAAGTATTTCTTTTTTAATCAAGTTACGTAATATTTCATTATTGCTTATTTGTATAAGTTACATTGCCTTAACCACAGGCATAGACTATTATATTCAGTAGGACAAGGCAAACTTAATTTAACTTAGCATTGAAACTGACAGTTAGTAATAGTTTTGGTAAAGTATGCCTTTAATATATCTTAAATAGACTGCATATTTTTATCTATATCTTTAACCTGAGGGCAATCATGGCTGTCAATCCGGGAAGCACTTTTGACATTGCAACAACTCCTTCAGAACTCACGAAAGTTAGATAATATAATAAAAATTATGAAACCAGCCCAACGATGTATTTCCGAACGAATTCTACTTCAACTTCAAGAAGAGAGCGTACCAATTATTAAAAGGCCGGAAACGCACATGAGAACCCGCAATGTGAGTGTCTATGGGCGGCGGCACTTAACATCAGCTTTGTGACAGTTTGCCCCCTGTTATATAAAAAAAAATCTGAGCCCATAGCAACAAGGAATGCGGCAATTTAAATAGTTCTGATATTTGTATAGTTCTGTAAGCTTACCACATAACTTCAATTGGTTTCAAAGTCTCTAATATTGATTACGTAATTCGACAACAGCTTTATAATGCAATGATAGTTCTGTAGTTCCACAAATGCAGCGTTTCGCAGCGGACAGATTCCGTGACGACACGTTTTTCGTTTGTACTTTACTGTTCAAGAAATACTGTGGCACCATTGAATATTATAGTATGTTAATATAGTAATAAATGTTATACATAGACTAAAGAGTATATCGAGTTATTATCGTCATAAATAAAACGCTTTTGGTAGTGTAATATGATATGATAAATCGATTAGGCCCACCCAGTGAATTTCATTCGCGCCAAAATGGGAAAGAAATTAATTAGGAATATGCTTTATGATATAATAACTTATATGATAAATATGTTACATAAGCTAGTACCGAGGCCTGGGTTCGAATCAATGGATAAAGGATTATTATATACGTTGGAACCCTTACTGTGTACTAATGTGTATTATGTCAACGTAAAATTGTAAAAACCGTTAGATTGTAATCTATCTCGCGTGATTGTAAACTATCGAAAAATTGTGAACTCAACGTATTGCTTACAATTTAACGTATTATTATTCGGTAGATTATAATCTATCGAAGTGAAAGCGTCAAATTGTGAAACGGTACGCACCTCGCGCGCTGATTGGTTGAACGGAATATGCCATGGTGGCGACCATATTTGTTTGTTAATTCGTTTGTTGTCGAATGTAAACAAACAGTGTTTTGGTGAATGTAAATTGATGTCGTCTTGAAAGTAACTCACAGCTTTAGGATGTTGAAAGTGAACGTGAAAAGTTCTATGAAAATGTTGTGGAAGTAAAATTGATCTGTGATTGACCAAAGAAGTGCAGTTTGAATGATAATTAAGTTAGTGTTGGTCTCCAAACATAGTCTAAATTACATACACTTTCCGAGTTTTAATATTTTTTATTCGCGTGAACCTTTGTGATCTCGTATTTACTATGTCGGATATTGAGCCTGTCGATCAGCAAAACTCAGAAATATTAGGTATTGTTAATAAGGAAGAATTTACCATAGAGTTACAAAACTATTACAGCGGGCATAATGAAAATAGTAAAAAATTTAATTGCAAAGAAATAAAAAGAAAGCTAATGTTCTTTGTAACTCCAGGTGCCACAACTCGTTGACGTGCAACAATAATTGAACATTTTTAATGATGCAATTTACTTTCTTATTTTTTATATAATAGACAATTTTGTTATGTTTTCAAAAACGTTCATATGTTTTCGATTTGTTTTTTTTTTAAATTTTGATTTTATTTTGTGATCGTTTTTTTCTAAAAGAAAATTTCATTAATTTTTCAATTTTAATTTGTGTTTGAAGAGAAAATATTGTTACGTTTCTGATTTTTTTATTTTGATATATTTTTTTTTCATCATGTGATGTCAGAATTATTGATATAATAAATACTAATTTTTGAAGTGCATTCATTTTATTTGACCGATACCCTTGTTTCATTCCTAACTCTATGGACATAATATAACGGTCTACTATAAAGCCGACCAATCAGCGCGCGAGGTGCGTACCGTTTCACAATTTGACGATTTCACTTCGATAGATTATAATCTACCGAATAATAATACGTTAAATTGTAAGCAGTACGTTGAGTTCACAATCTTTCGACAGTTTATAATCTCGCGAGATAGATTACAATCTAACGGTATTTACAATTTTACGTTAACATATATATTATGTGTTATTAATTATAAGTTATAACAACACATTAAAAATGTGTAAGATTTACGAACCCGTTAATTTTATTTTTTTAGATTACAATTTCAATTTTACTTGAATATTTATTTAGAATAAATTTTGTGCATATTATAATATAGCAATTGCGTTTAAAGTACTGAAGGCTGATCACCAACTTGTCTATAAAAATGATAAATGAGTCAGATATAATCTTCTATGGCTATTGGCTATATGTTGTATGTATGTATATGTCTATACAGGGTTATTGGTAACGTATTCCTTCCCCATAGCTATTATTCAAAAGTGGATTTTTTTGAGTTTTTTTTGTTATATACAAAATAAGTCAAAAATGCAGCATAAAAAACAGTATCAATTTAAATCTTATTTCTTCTGAATCATAATAACGAGTGGATTGATTTCAAAAGTTCTCCATCAGAATGTCGAATTCGTAAAACGCCAGCAACGCACTCGCTAGCCCTCTGGCGTTGATAGTGTCCATGGGCGGTATCACTTAACATCAGGTGATCTCCTGCTAGTTTGACCCTAGTTATATTTTTTAATTTTTAATCCATCTGCAATCAGCCTGGATTTTATCAGATTTTATGAGAAATTATGGCAATTAGAGAACGCAAATCCAATAATTTTTATTTTTTCCTAGTTCTATAAAATAAATAAATTGTGCGTGTACTAGGTGTACACACGTAAGAAGTGAAACTTCTTTATGATCTTATTTTTCGAAAAATAATCTACTATTTGCAACTTTACAGAAATTCGTTAAATTAGATAAAGTTTAACAAAAGGCTTTTATTATCATAGACATGAATACAAATATTTCATTTTACCTTATTACTACGAAGATTATTATAGAATTTCATTAATTGTAATAGAATTATTACTATCATTGAAAAACGTGACGATTTGCTACAAAATTTCTCCCATACGTCGATTAAGAAGTTTCATTCCAACGCCGATAAAGAAGTTTGACTTCAAAAAGCAACATGGCGCGTAACCGAAAAATGTGACGCGTAACGAAAAAATTTTAAACTAAATTTTTTTCCAACCTCGATAAAGAAGTTTCACTTCAAAAATTACGTAGTAGGTACTACTAGTAGGATAATATAATTCCCTGAAACATAGTATATATTTATTTCAAAAATGAAATAACATAGACCCGCGAAACCTGTCGCTTGCTTTTATATAATATTTACAGATTATAATTACCACAGATATACTTAATTAGCATAGCACAAAAACTAACTATACAAAAGGTTTCGCTAAGTACTTCGCTCTTTATAATTTGCATAATGTATGTGGGCAGTGTCGTATTGTTTGTGTATAGGTTCATATTACTACTGCGATTACGACATGTCTAGACTATTGAAATTCAAAGGTAGACATTTTTTCTAAGCAACGATGTGGGCGTTGAAGACGTATTAATGAGATAGGAATGTTTTTGTCAGCGATGAATTACCGAAATTTAAGATCGATCGCATTTCTTTATTAGGTACGCGGTGTAAATTTAAACCAGAATTTAAATTATAAAGTTTTTTTATTTTGAATTGCGAACTTTTTCGAAACTTTGCTTTTAATTGACACGCCATGTTGTATTTCAAATCTTTATCAATAATTTTCTTGTTTGTACGTTTTGCTTGTAAGTACGATGAATTGCCTCTACGAATTTCTTTCGCCAATGGTTGAAGGTAGTGGGATCGATTCCCAAAACAATTATACGCTAGGTATAGGGTTGATCGTTAACAATGTTACGATGTTAATACTAGGGGCAAACGCAGGCTGCAATTTCCCTGTACTAGACTATCAAAAGTTAGTAATTCTGTTTTGGTAAAAGGGATACTTTTATTTAATAAAATACCAGAGGCTCTTTTATCTCTGCCTTTTAATAAACTAAAGAAATGTATTAAAGAAAACCTGTGTAATAAGGCTTTCTATAAAGTTAACGATTATCTAGTTGATAAAAGGGCCTAGTGCTAGACTGGCTACTTCTAATTAATTTGCGATATTTGTTTTAAAATGTGTTGTTGATGATTTGCTATTTTAAAAGAGTACCGAGAGTTTTTAACGCCGGCTTTTTTCTCTCGGCTTACACCCTCTGTCTTCTTTGCCGATGAGTAGGGATGCCTACAAATTCAAATTTAATGACGTGGAATAAGTGATATCTGTATATTATATTCCATAATACATATATACCTATATATTTTTTTGTGATAAAACTTCATGAATCAAAGAAAAACAGTGTTGGATCTTTACCATACCCCATTTAGGGGAATATGGGAGTTTAAAGAATTTGAGTTTATTAACACAATATTTTTTTTTCCCTAGGGACAGTCAGTTGAATGCTTGTATTAATAAAACATAATCATTAATTAATCTTCCCCATACCCCATTATGGCGTAAGAGGATGTCTTTTACCTAAAACCGTCTATTATACTAGTAATTTGGTTATCAAAAAAAATATTAGTTTCCATGACAAAGTTGATGACGTTATAAACTCATCCAGATTATTTTAATTTCAATAATATAAAAATATTTTCCCATAGCGTGAAGGGTCACTTATCAATAATAAAAAGCGCCACCTACTGTTTTACAACTTTTCACTGTGATTATGTAAGAAATTAGTATTCGAATATGATCACGGTAAAGAAAGTTGACAAATTTTTGGAAGCTTACGTTTCAAGGCCAATTGTTCATAAAATATGTCTGCATTAAGTAACCAACCGGACTTAATGCACTTTCCACCATGAGACGTTTAGTGCTTTTAATTTTTAACTTATATTTATAATTTATAATCTAATATATAAAATTCTCGTGTCGCGGTGTTTGTAGTTAAACTCCTCCGAAACGGCTCGACCGATTCTCATGAAATTTTGTGTGCATATTGGGTATGTCTGAGAATCGGACAACATCTATTTTTCATCCACCTAAATGTTAAGGGTCCACCCCTAAATTATTTTTTTATAATTTTTAGATAAATTTTAAAAAATACATACAACCCCTAATTTTCCCCTCTACGATCAACCCCTATTTTTTATTATAAATGATATGTACATGGCAAAAACGTTTGCGCCGGATCAGCTAGTGTCATATAAACGGTTAACACATTGTTTAGTAGTACTGTGAGAGCAGTGTTGGCCCAGTGGCTTCAGCGTGCGACTCTCATCCCTTAGGTCGTAGGTTCGATCCCTGCATTTAACATTCGCTCGAACAGTGAAGGAAAACATCGTAAGGAACCCGACATGTCTTAGACCCAAAAAGTCGACGGCGTGTGTCTGGCACAGGAGGTTGATCACCTACTTTTCTATTAGATTGACGTTCATGAAACAGATACAGAAATCTGAGGCCCAGACCTAAAGAGGTAGCGCCACTGATTGGTTGTTACCACGGCGCAGTAGATTGATCCTAAGAGTAAGATAGTATTACACTCCTGAAATCTATAAAATTCTATTCTCTTTTTAGTAGTAGTACTGTTGACACGGCAGTCTTACGATATTTATTATATTATTATTTTCAAAAAAGCCTTAATTATCAAAGCATAAATATAGAATGCATAAATATGCTCTATTAAAAATGAAAAACATACATTAATTTATACAAATTTTATTGGTAGTAAATAGTTTTAAGATACTTAAGTTCGAGAAAGTTTCTTAGATTGTTTTGTATAAACAAAACAGGAGTGTTGACCTGTTACAATACCTGACATTTTTGTTAGAAACGGTATCGGCTAGAAACAGTTAAAGCAAGCAAAACCTAAGGTTTATTCGAACAAAAGCCTACCCCTTCGCACCAGTCATCTGCAGTAGACTTTCTAAAGTTTTTCTACGTACGCTTTGTTGACTTGTCATGGTGCACAATCGTTTGGAAAGCGACTTTTACTTGCGTGGGCGTCTTTATTGGGAACACGAAGGACTGTTTTTTCGAAGAACTAAAGAAAGAAACGGTATGATGTTAAATTTTTGTGTCCTTAAGGGTATTCAAATAAAGCCTACACACTTGAAATGTATTAGCGATTTTGTTGAATTGTCGCGTTAGCAATAAACCAATGAAATAAAAATAATTAAACAAGCAATGTGTTAAGGCGAAGTTTATATTATTTGTTATAAAGCACTGAAAATATAAATACGAATAAAAAACAAATATAAAACGAATGGAAACTGGATTAAACTGCAACAATATTGTATATTTTAAATTACGGCATAAACACGTGATAGTTAGTTTCGCCTGAGCCGAGCGTAACATGACTCATTGTCACGTTTTGCCTGAGCCGAGCGTAACATGACTCATTGTCACGTTTCGCCTGAGCCGAGCGTAACATGACTCATTGTCACTTTTCGCCTGAGCCGAGCGTAACATGACTCATTGTCACATTTCGCCTGAGCCGAGCGTCACATGACTCACTGTCACGTTTCGCCTGAGCCGAGTGTGCAAGCGATAGAGAGGTACGATCGTCCTAATCGTTTGGCTTGTGGCGCATTTATCTCTCTTCCACTCCATCAACCGATGTGTCCAAGTAAAATAAAAATTGAATCAACGAGTGCCACTATATGTCAATTTATCGAAGAAAATGTAATTTTCAATTATCTCCTACAAAATAATGCTGATTTAGTGATAATAACTCAATAGAATTCACAAAAGTATGCAATTTTTCAACAATGTTTTCTTATGACGTTATCACGTAAAATTATCGTCCGTAAACCGACTTTACAGATTTTTTTTTAATAATCTTTATAATACGTCATAAATTAAGGCTAAGACTTTATTACAAAAGACAGACGTGACGATAAATTAATTAACACAGCTGTGCACAGGTGGTCTTTTGAGGAATAAAAGATGTTATCTGTATTGAGGGTAGTCTCAATGCACTTCTTAATGGAGTATTGATATCAAGGCTTTTCCGGACCAGTGCATGAGAAATTACTATCAATATAAAGATTTGATTGTTTGTTTGCATTGAATAGGCTTCGAAACTACTTGAACGATTTGAAAAATTATTTCATCATCAGGATCCTATATTATTTCTGTTGAAAATGGGTTATAGTTTTTTTGAAGTTATACCAAAAATACCCTTAAATATATCTATCGCGTACACTTCGGAAACTTGATAATAGAGCAAAGTAATGTACCACACTTATAGAAGGCATCAATATCTACAAATCTGGGATTAATAAACTAATTATCCAGCCGTGCGAAGCCCGGACTGTGTCAGTAGATATATCAAATAGGAAAATATCTTATTAAAATACAATGAATAATTATGCTTATTAGCACAAGCACACATATTTGTTAGTAAAAGTATTTTAATCAATACTCAAACTGAAGAGCTAAAATTAGCCTTCCGCAACAACATTATTATTGAAACAAAATTACCTATAATTATTTTTTTAACTTAACTTTCTCCAGTGTCTCAAGGCTGATCAAGTACTCGGAGATTTTCCGTTTCTACCAAATAGGTATTAATTTTATAGCCTTTTGCGAGTTTCACACCTTCAATTTTAAATATTTCCATATCTATACATACAATTATTATTTAATATAATAAAATTCTAGTGTCACAATGTGTTCCCATACTCCGAAACGGCTCGACCGATTCTTATGAATGAGAATCAGCTACTATCTATTTTTCAAGCCCTTAAGTGATAAGTAGGTTGTTCATCCTAAATTTCGTATACAGTGTGTAAACAGTGTGAATATAGATATAGTAATACATGATAATCTATCGGGGCTTTTACCTTAGTAATAATTAATTACAAAGAAGTTTCACTTCTGACATGTGTACTTTGTACGCACGCACTTTTTTTTACTTTTATTTGTTTTACCACAATATATCTTGTTTTAATTTTACGAAGAAACACAGCCATTTAGCTACTTCCTATAATGTCTACCAATCATGTAAAAATCATTGAGATTCCTCTTAGACAGCCAGAAATTATGAACAACGTAAAATTCTTAATATTAAATACATCGGTCGCACCTTTTGATCTCTTCCACCAATATGCGTAATTGTGGGTTCCCTTGCAGCTCAAGTTACAAGTGTCCGCGGTTAATTAAACGTCCAGCCATAACTGACGTTAATAATAGTTTGCCTATTAGCAGGTTTACTATAAATAGGCTAACGAAAGGCTTGGTCTTGTATTTATTTTTTGATTAATTTTTTTAATTAAGGTGATTCATTATTATGTTGTTCAAAGGTTCTCAACGAAAAGTGATCGGTTCGGAATGGATTTAATTTTTATATGCAATAAGGAAAATATCGCGACGTCTTTGGGTAGATTCTGAGTTGGGACGCTAAGTATTCCCGTATGTCAAAAACGTATCAGATACTAAAGTTTAGATAAGGTTAGACTATAGGTGGCATTGCTGGCAAAATTCCACGGGCCCCCGACCCAAGAGGGCCCCTGCCCAAGTGATATTATGTTCTATGGATTAATGTGAGGTCTCCAATACGCATTGGGCTAGCGTGGGGACTACAGACCATTCCCTCTCGCCTAAGAGAGGAGGCCTATGGCCATTAGTGGGACATATACATTATACAACGTGTAATTAAGTACGCTGTAAATGAAGTTTATTAAAATTAAACTGAGTAGGGACGATTTTTACTGATAGGGCCCCATCAAAAGAATGTCCACGAAAGAAGATTTGCCACGGGCCGCAGATGCCTCTAATCAGTCCTTTCAGACAAACAAATTGCTTATAAATTTATAAACAAGATCGTTCTTTTAACTTGAACGATCGACAAGCTTTAATGAACTTATTAAGCTGTAATAACTCAAGGGTTTCATTACTTTGATGTCTTTAGCGCGATAAATGATCTGTCTCAATATTTAAAACATATTCAGTGTTAAAAAAGGTAACAAGATAACAGCCTAATACATCGTAAAGTAATTTATGAAGCATGAAGTTAGTTATTACTTGTTATTGAGTGTAATCTCTGTGATTAAAAAATATTCACGTATAAAATGATTTGACGTCAAAAGTCTATAAATGAACATGCCATGGGATATTCGCTTCGTAAGTCTTCAATGGGGAAAAAAAGTGGGGTTTTTTTATAGGTGATCTACGTAGGTATAATTGAACGGAAATTAATATAAAATGAATTATTGTTAGACGTTTATTCGTTATGGCTTTGTTAAATTGCAGAAAGGATCTCAATATTATTATGAGTTATTATTATAAAATAAAATAAAACAAAATGAGTGCAGGATATGTATAAATGGAACCACAATCAAATAAACTAAATCTTAAAATTAAATTTAATAAATTAATCTGGGCGCCAGGATGAGTTTTAGTTTATCCTATTAAACTGTTTTTAAATGGTTATTTTTACAACATAAATAATTGTTATTACCCTGTAGTTGGACACCTATTTAGAGGGCTTTTACAAAGCTATAAAAGAAAAAAATCAAATAACTTAAAAAGAATAAAATCTTTAATTAATAATTAAAGAAACTTTACCCGTCACAAAGTTACAAAAAACTTACTCTACTACCCTCAACCTATTATAATATTCTGTTGCTCCTGTGTCAAAATCAATATAATAAATGAATTAAAGTAGCCCATCTAATTAAAACGTATTGTGTCCTGTTTGCATTAAAATGCCGGTAATGGCCTTTTCCATATTGAAGCATAGGTGACAATTACAGGGCTGCGGAAATCAGTTAATGGTACAAAATTTATAGCAATAAAATTAATTGTAGCTCACTACTTCAAAAATTACACTTCCTTTATCCTGCCTATCAATTGTTTCACGTTCTTCACTTTAACACCAACTACGCAAAACACTTAGTTTTATATCGCGCAGCTCGGACACACAACGATCACTTTGTAATTCTCGATTTGTTTAAGCTGTCGCGGAATACGCTTAAAAATATTAAAAGAATATACATAGCGCTAAATCACCTGCATCATGCATACCTCACATACACGTACGTACACTTTCACACACCACAGCCGAATTAGCTATTGTTTTATTACTTTTTGATTTTTTTCCTAAGTTTCCTAAATGTTTTTTCTTATATATAAATATGTCTTTTATTTATTAGAGTTTACGAAATCATACATAGTAATAAGTTTTTAAAATATACGGCATATGTTACAAACTCTAACATCTAAAATGTATGACAATTGAAGTAAACATAAGTGTTACAAAAAAAATATTAAAAATACAATACAAATACAAGATAAAATAAGCATACTATAAAGTTACCAGAAATTTTTGGTAAAGCAGAAAAAAAATATCATCAGCAATACAGCGAATTAGGTTCGAGATAGGTGCAACAATGTTTTCTCTAAAACCGATCAGCCCACTACCGAATATATCCAGCTCCGTTCAATCCGTTAAAATCGCATAATCGAATACTTATTAAAACTATCGAAAAATCGTGTACGTAAGCAAGTATTGCGGCATCGTGTTTGTACAAACAATTTCAATTTAAACGCGTCGAGTGATCTTGAGTATATTAAATTTTTTGTTTGTATTTTATTGTTAAAATACAATAGTAGCCTGTCGAAGCAATAAAAACTTATGATAGATTGAGTGCCATACATCCGTTTTTTACACCGCACAGCACATTATGAATATTAAAATGACCATCTTTTTTAATCGAATAGGGCGTTAAGAATTCGGTATAAATTACCCAACTATTAACACAACACGTTTGTAGATGTTAAAATTTTGGAATTTGTTATAAATTTGTTTTAAATTAATTACTTGACACGATTAGTTTTAAAAATATTTTAAATTTTAATTACAAAAAGACTCTTTTAACCTGATCCTATTCTTTATTTCTCCTATATAATAACATTTTGCAACAAACAATACGAACATTTAAGAAGGTATTGGGAGACTGGTTTCCAAACTAAGTAAGAACCTGTTATATGGATAACCAGGCTTCCATTCCACAGCAAAGTCATACTGAGCGATAACAAAAAGTACATGTACAGTACAGTAAGTAGTATATATATTACTATACATGGGTAGGCAAACAAATTTAAAGTTTTAAAAAAGAAAAATAAAAACACAACAAACAGTCAACTAGATTACTTAGATTGTGGAAATAAAGTTGTATGGATGAATGTGTGTAAGGGAGAGTATGAGTGAGTGTGTGTGTATGTGAGGGTGTGTTAGTGGGTATTTGGGTGTGTGTGGGTTTATATCAGGTACACGCTTGAGAACATGATATGTAAAAATTATTTAATATATCTAGCAGATTTTCAATGCATTCTTAAACAAATGAAGAATAAAATATGACAAACGAATGTGCTTGTTAATTTTGAGATGCTTCTCGCCATCTTTGAACCGGCTTTGACCTCTGAGCCTACACAACAGATTATAATGTAGTTTTCATAAATAGACATAAATGTTTATTGTATTTTCTATTTTTAATCTAAGTTTCTTTGCGTTATTTAAAGCAACGCTTTTCTCTTTCCATTTTATGTATTAGGGTGATTCACATTTATGCTTTCATAATTAAACTTGGCCCATTAATATTCAAATAATTAAAATCAATTTTTATTGTGTATAATGATATGCATGATAGCTTGACAGATCGTAAAAATTGTATTGGAAGTTCGACACTTTCTAGATATATTTGCATATACATTTTTATCAAAGCATAATAAATATTTTTATAAGTGGACCAAAAATTTATTTGTAATTTTTAATGTTCAGTGAGAACGCTTGAACCATGGTTGAGCCATTGATTTATCTTTATTGATTCTATTTTGTTTCTGTTTAATGGTTTTGTTTTTATATTGATTGTATTTTTGTTATTCTTTTTTTAACTCTACTACTAACTAGAGCTATGCTCTTAGTAAAATAAATTGTAAGAAATTACTGCGGTGTAGATCTTCAGGTGTTTTTATTTGGTATGGTATTAAACTTATTATAAGCACATAAATCGACGTTTCTCGATGAGCTGATCACCGACTTGCCTTTAAGGGTATAATAATTTCTGATAGAGGACAAATCATTGTTTTTAATTTATTTTATTATTATTTATTACTTAAGATTTCATGTGGAACATGGTGTAATGGTTGCAGCTCCTTACAAACGTTGTGTAAAACAAAAAACTTGGCGATTAAAAAGAGTGGCGGAGAGTTTATTGCCAGTTCTTCTCATCCGTTCTACGCCTTTGATTTGAGAACTGGCAGTAAATGTAAAATTAGAAGCGTTTTATATATACATATATATATATCTTAATATATATATTTCTTCTGTGCGTGTGTATGTGACTGAACTCCTCCTAAACGACTGGACCGATTTTGATGAAATTTTTTGTGTGTGTTCAAGGGGATCTGGGAATGGTTTAGATTCACAAATCAGCCCGGCAGATGGCACTGCAGTCGGTACTTTCATACTTTGCTTAATATCCTAATCGCTTTAAATATCATGCAGGACAACGTCTGTGGGGTCCACTAGTATATATATATATTGACGTTCATAAGTGTACATTGTGTTACCTATATGAATAAATGATTTTGACTTGACTTGGCTTGACTTGAATAATCCCTAACAACCTACAATATACATTAACGACATTAACATACATACAGGATCTACAGACCTTCAAAAAATTCAGCTTGAGTCTATCTCAAATAAAAAATTCCATAAATTCAATTTAGGCACTACGATGACAAATCTATAAAAGGTCGAAGAGCCACCTATAAGAAAAACCTCTTTCGCACTGTGTGGGCCTTACGCACAGACCAGATAAAAGCCACACTCAACATGCACTGTCAATGACAAGATATGTAAAAAACCATTTAGAAGCGATTGAGCCAAAGCGTGTCCAAAGATTTTAATTCAAAAGCTCGACTAGGTCAAAAACATTTTACGATTATTAAACCAATCGATTGACAACCGGGAAGACATTCTTGTCGTTCCCATATTTTTATAGCGTGTAAACCCGTCGGCGGGTTTTTATATCATCTCCTAAGTGACATAAATTCTAATACAAAGTCCATTTGTGTATCTCGGACGTCTTAAAAGGTATTGGTATAATCGTTTCTCTGCTTTTTACAAGGAACTCATTTCAATTATCGGCCGATTTGATGGTTATAAAACGCGATGCTTGTGTCGTGACGGCGCCCAGCCGTGTGCGATGGCATGTTTTTCATTTTTAATTTCGGGGACGCTAATTTAATTAAATCTTTTTAATGTTTTACGCAGGTGCATCCTGCCGCTTAATTTTCATAAGTAACGGTGTGTTGGGTTCACAGTGGTATTCATTTTTTGTTTTTATTAACCATAAGTTACATTTGACTTCAGGAAGCGTTGAATACCAGAGGTATCTGTTCAAGGGTTTGTATATTGTTATTGAATTGCGTGCATTGTATATTTGTGGTAATCGAATCTTGATCCAAATCACATTATAATACTCAGCGGCATTTATATAATCTCACTGCTATTCAACTGAGTAACGTGACTCAGGAATTATAGCTGTAATGAAATAATATTAGGTGGTTAAGTATTATGGCGGCCATTCACGGCCGATCCATCGATTCATTTGGCACGCTGTCGATCCAAAATTCGTCCATGAATGTGAAAACACTGTCGGTCCAAATGGATTGGCTCGGCGCTCGTGAATTCCAACTGCGCGAAAGTCCATCGCGCCGAGTCAATTGGCGCGGCGCGCTCGTGAATGCGGAAATCCAACGGTCCGGTCGGTCTGAGCCGTCGTGCCATACGGTTTGCTCGCGCGTGAATGGTGTTACTCACGAGCCAAATACGCCATTTTGATTTTAGTTTGCGTTTAGCCGTTGGACGGGAAGCACGCGACGCATTGTTAATATAAATCGTTTTCACAATGAGTTCAAACCGTGGCTTTGTTATTTAATTTATTTATGAGTTTAGAAAAAAAAGGCTACTCCTTCATTAAATTTATGTGACTGAGTGTCGATCTTTTCAGCAACCAATACTTACACCACTTTCTTTTTTTAAAACTAGATAAATCGCTATGGTAGAGAAATAAAACTCATCTTCTGAATCGAAGTTCATTATGAACACGTCCGGTGCTATCGACGCCTACACTCAAAATGATCAAATGGAACGGCTCGCTGGCGCGTTCGTGAATGTCATGAATATGGCTCGGCGCGACGTCGAGTATCGAGCCCGTGGCGCGAAAGCCATATGGATCGCCCGTGAATGGCCACCTTTATACATAACGACAGCTAATACGAGTAATCGAACGAACTCCGTAACTTTTGATGTTGTTAAAAAATAACGTGGTCTAAACTTTGATTCTACATGTTAAAGACCTATCCGGTCGCCAAACTACATTATTACTTTCCATTTTTCGGTATCGTTTCTTGAAGAATGGAAAAAATATATGGTGGAGTTGAGTAGTTTATGTATCCATTTTGAAAGATCAATTAATAACTTCGCTCGATAGAATAAAAAATCCAAACATAGCCAATTTTTGACACTTTGAATTCATTTTATGACGAAAATGTATATAGAACATGATTTTGAAATTCACACGATATATTTTATCGCAAGCCAAGTAATCCATTTCAGAAAAAACGTCCTATCCCTGCAGGTTTTAATAGAATGAGATGAATTGAAATGTAATGCTCAGGAGTTTCTTATACCTACTCTTGTTCCTAAAATCGTTAAACTTGCGTAGACATCAATGACATGTGGACAATGAAAGTGTCACACACGATTTGTCCACAGATAAGTAACGGCCTCTAAAAAGTGAACAATATATCACAGACAAGTTTAACTCTGAATATCGAATTAACGCTTTCTATTGTTTATAGGGTGTTTGTCAAATAGGAACAGAGAATTAAGAGGTTTTTAATGACAGAAAAAATAAATTTCACTTGTAGTTAGTACCTTTAGAGCCGATTTGGTCCGTTATGCGTTATTAAAATACTCTTGTATTACTATTCACTTTTGTATTTCCCAACCAATTCGACTTAGGGTCCTTCAAGGAAAGAGCGTACCAATTCTTAAAGGGCCGGCAACGCACGCGCGAATCCTTTGAGTGTGTCCTTGGACGGCGATATCACTTAACATGAGTTAAGCCTCTTTCTTAATTCATCGAATGATATTAAAATCTATTCGAAATGTCAAATAAAATATTTTCAATAGTATTTAATTGTAGTGTTTGAACATATTTGGATTTATTTGCGACATATAATCAAGTGATGTTCCATCGCTTTTACTCCTTAAAGAATGATTTTTTTCCGACCCCCTAAATACAATTGAGATACAGGTACACTCTCATATACCGATAGGAGAGATGTCTGAACATCACCACACCGGGACCAAATATACGAGGACATGAGATGTTAAAACATCGTCAATTTCCAAGTTTGAGGTGGTAGAAAAAACCGCAATATCGTATGATATCCTTATACTAATCTCGTAATAATCTTGAGCCTCTTAAGGCAAACCATCCTGTACAATAGATGGTCCTAGTTATAATATAACAAGCGGGGTTAGTGATTCATCACGAGCTTGTCAATTATTGTAGTAGCGGCCATCGACTAAGTTTAATTAAAATTTATTCGACACTTGTGCCATGGACTATTTGAATAACAGATTTCATTACTTATGGCGAATGTTAGGATATTTGAAGCAATAAATTATTTATAATATACACTGATTCAGAAACGTCGTTTTGTAAGCGAATTAAATCGCGATTTAATCGTAAGAAATATTTTCAATTTCTATTGTTTCATAGAAATTTTTGTACTGGTATTTTTAGTTATGTAGTTCTTTTATATGCAAAACTTCCAACTTTGATTTTGTTCCCTTTGGAGTAGAGACTCTCCGGCCAAGGGGTTCCAGTGCACAGACGCTAATTAAAGATTTAGATGGCGCCTGGTAGATAGTACCGGTGACCCCAGAGCTGGTGCTTTCCTCGCTCTACGAATAGGTATCGCAATACGAGGAAACGCTGCCATTGTTAAATGTACACCAATTTTTCAAATGTGTTTTAATTTTCTATTTATGAATTATTATTACTATGTGTATTAAGAATATTGTCAATACTGTATATTTGTGTATTGGAAATAAATAAATAATTTGCATCACCAATAAAAATGCATAATAAAATTTATTAGTCAATTCACACGTGATAAATAGCAGAAATTAATATTAATCTTTATTATGCAAATTAGTACTAATATCCCGTTAATCATTAATAAATCAAATTTGCGCCTATCAATTAACCTAATTTATTCCCAATTAATTTTTGATAGTATCGAAGCGGAATCTTTCTTCATCCAAAATAGTACCTATTAAATTGATGGATGGCCTTTTAACTATAGTGTTCAGGCTTAGAATATTAATTGCGTTATGTGGTTAAATTTCTAATAAATAGTTAAAAATTTCGATCATTACGAGGTGATTATGATCTTGAAAATTAGAATCTGATTAAGTGAAATCAGATAAAACAAGGGAAAGTATTAGAATTAACTCTGATGTGTCTATGATTCTTAAAGTATCCTTTGAGTTACGGCGGCGTTGTGGAATAACTGTCTTGTTACCATGGTAACCATGATATTTTTGATAATGTGTTCCATAGAATCAGAGCAGTGTTGGCCTAGTGGCTTCAGCGTGTGACTCTCATTCCTGAGGTCGTAGGTTCGATCCCCGGCTATGCACCAATGGACTTTCTTGTGTGCGCATTTCACATTTGCTCGAACGGTGAAGGAAAACATCGTGAGGAAACCGATATGTCTTAGACCCAAACAGTCGACGGCGTGTGTCAGGCACTGGAGGCTGATCACCTACTTTCCTATTAGATTTTAAAAATGATCATGAAACAGATTCAGAAATCTGAGCCAAGACCTAAAGAGGTTGTAGCGCCACTGATGTTTTTTTTCCATGGAATCATTGTCTTAGACCTTAGTCCAGCAACTACCGTAATTTACGTTTGTATGTTACATAATTACTTATTTTAACAGGCAACTTTTAACGTAAAAAACGTTGAAGTATGGGTATAGGCGTTATCCTTCGAAGTTGGGTCTTAGCAACTTCCGAATGACAAAAAATATATATTTTTCTTATCCGTACTAACTTAAACTTTCGAAAAATATTATTAATTTTATTACTAGCATTTAATTTGATTAAGTTCTTTATATTATTAAGATAACAGTGCTTCATAAATATTTTGTATATTCAAATTTATGTGAATGCCGGAATTAGGAACGTTGCATGATATACTGGGCGTGAAATTTATATTAATGTGAATTAGCAACCGTGAAACAAGATCCTATTATCTCACAGCCTATTTAGGTCACCATTATCACAAAGTCTGTGATTCTCTGATTTGAAAACTCCTCTTTCGAGTATCTTTTTCTTGCATAAATCCTATAATATGTCGGTGGCTGAGTTGTCAAACGATTCCACTATTGTCTTCGCTATTCTAAAGCAATATTTATAATATCTGGAATGTCTATTATAAATTAATTGCTAATGCTCTAGCCGTGTTGGCTAGTGTTGGCCTAGTGGTTTCAAGGTGCGACTCTCATCCTTGAGGTCGTAGGTATTGATACCCGTCTGTGCACCAGTGGACTTTCTTTCTATGTGTATTTAACATTCGCTCGAACGGTGAAGGAAACCGACATATCTTAGACCCAAATAGTCGACGGCGTGTGTCAAGTGGCCAATCACCTATTTGCCTATTAGATTAAAAATGATCATGAAACAGATTCAGAAATCTGAGGTCCAGACCTAAAGAGGTTGTAGCACTATTGTTTTTTTTATTAAAAATTAATTAAACGGGTAAAATCTGGTTCTGGGTTTATTCCTGGTTTAGTCGATAGATAAATAAAGATAGCTAGCTACTGGACAATATATCATTAGGGTATTCGTGCTTCAATCTTTTAAAAAGTATATTTCCCAGTCCTTGGCCCGTATTTTATCTAACAACGGAATCTTAACTAGATTTTTATCAGATCGGTTAAGGCCTAAGCATATAATGTATAAAGTTTTTCACAAGGGTTTTGTGTTTGACATCAGTTGACTGAAGAATTGATAAGAGATAGTATATTGTGAAAGTTAGACCCGTGAGATAATATGCTTTTTATTGAATGACATAATAGACGTATACGATTAGAACCTTGTGATTGTAATTTATGTGTCATTCTTGTGGTATATACCTTAGCAACGTCAGTCTTTAGGTGATGCTTTTGACTCTGGTGAGGTACAAGAACTCATTAACATCATGGCTATTACCTAAAAATTATTTGAATGATCCTAACCCTTGGGCTTAATTTGCTCCAGTACAAACAATTTGTATGACTCAAAACTTTAAAAAGCGATTAAAAAGAGTGACGTAGAGTTTCTTGCCAGTTTTTCTTGCCCGCTCTACTCCCTTGACTTGTAGTAAATGTAAATTTAAAATCAATTTAACATCTTAATTCTGTGGACGGTCATAAGTGTACTTGTTTATCTATATGAATAAAGTTCATTTGAGTTTGAGTTCGAACGAAGACCTGTGTCAGCTAGTTCTAGTCATAAGGGGGTGTAGTTCTAATGAATGGAAATATAATTGTTACCAAATTAATTTGAATGATTAATAAATAGAATTTTAAAATATTAAATGGTTTAAATAAACCGCCAGAAAAACCAAATTTAATTAGAAAATCTGGACTTTTTCAGAGCCTACAGTAGTTATTTTTTTTATTGTGTAATTCTTTAGCTTGTTTCTTTATTATGTTTACTTTTTTCGAGATTTTTTTAATTGGTTATGCCTTCGATTTAGGGTCACCACGACAGGATTTTCATTTTTATAAATAAATAAATGTCACCATTGTCTAAAGTGTCACGATACCTTATCAAATCTAACATTAAAAGATATCCAAAATATATAATGAATGCATCAACTGGTCGTCCATCAAAGTCGATCAATGCGTAGGATGATACTAAATACATGTGACAAACATTCTTGCTTGAGAAAGTTAATACTATGGGAAAATATTTTTTGATAGAAAGCTTTAGTTTCAGTTTACTTTAGATAGATATTCGTTTATATTAAATAATGAAAAATGTTAATGACCCAGTTTATTCTTTAATACTTCGCTGTGTGCACTAGTCCCGGGTTTGATTTCTAGCATAAAAATAATAGTTTGAGAGAGGCAGTGTTTCTAGTTTATTATTACTTAATCCATAAATAAAATAATAACAAGAACCTTTTTAGGTCCGGGCCGCAAATTTCTTTATCAGTTTAATGATAATTTGTAAATCTAATAGGTCGACTTTTTGGTTTTAAGGCAAGCCGGTTTCTTCACGATGTTTTTCTTCACAGTTCGAGCGAATGTTAAATGCGTACATAGAAAGAAAGTCCATTGGTGCACAGCCGGGGATCGAACCTACGACCTCAGAGATGAGAGTCCCACGCTGAAGACACTTGACCAAAACTACTCACTAAATAACCTTGCTAACTTAAAATGAAACGGATGATCGTGTTTAGTACAAATATCATTGCAAACTTGGGACACACATCACGCAAGTTCCGGCGTAAACTGTGACAAGCAACAGCTTTTTCCATTTCTTACCTCACCACATCGTAAACGTTATCGCTCCTAATAAAATTTGTATTAAAACAAATTAATAGCGTATGATATACTAATCGCAGGTAGTTCGAGATAAAAAGTTGAAATATGATAACCATAGCCATAAGACAAGGCCAATTAGCGATCTTAATTTTTCAATAAACTTGTAGCGACTACTGCATTTAGATACTGAACTTGTATGAGATAAGAATTAATGAAAACACAGGTTCAAGCAGGTTAATGACAAATTTAAAATTGGAACGAATTGGGACAAAGATTTCGAAATTGAAAATGGAATTCCGAATTACGTAATTGGCAAAGTTGGAGCGTTTTTAAAATGGATTCACTTGGAATACGTACAAGTGTTATGTGACCTTTGATAACTTTGAGGATACAAATCACACGTCAAATATTAGATCAAGGAAACTGTTAAATCATTATTATATAAGAAAATAATTTGAAACGGGTTTAAACTAAAAATAACATTGTTTAAGGTGAACTCAATGAATTATTTGGTTTTTGTGAATAAGCCTAATTGATTTAAAATAAATATATATTCCCATAGTAGGTATATAATGTTAGGACTAAGGTTGATTTTTTAATTTAAACTTCGGGCCAGGAAAACCTCCTGAGAAAATTGTGTAAGTGTAATACTAAAATCGTACTAATAGGTTAATCATCCGAGTTACCAATACCAATAAACTCTCCGCCACTCTTTTTGATCGCCAAGTTTTGTGTTTTACACAACGTTTGTGAGGAGCTGCAACCATTTCATTATGTTCCACATGACATCTTAAGTAATAAATAATAATAAAATAAATTAAAAACAAAGATTTGTCCTCTATCAGCAGGAGGCATGGTGAAATAGGAGCACGCACTTACATTCACGTGGCAACAACACGCAAATACATAGTTGAAATAACTAACATCACCGCATACACGAATTCAAGTACGACCAGTCACCACAAGTAGCACCTGTTCACGAGTATGACGCATGGCCAGCCATCGGCCCCCTCGCCATATTTTAGGGAGAGAGACAACCCGACGCATGGACAGTAGATACAAAAAAACAAAGGGTTTTACCGCCGGTACTGATTGCTTTAATTTCCATAATTAAATGTTTTTTTTCAATAATTTCGTATTTAAATGTGCACTTTGGTTGCATCATCACATAAATAACGAAAAATAAGGTTAACTCGCCTTTTACTTAACAAACACTTAAATCCGTATCTTAACAGTCAATTGTACAAGACATAATCGATTGTTTACCGATTAATTCTGATTCGCAATTACCATAAAGAATTGAATTTATTTCAGTACAGGTCACACTAAACGATATAGCGCCGAGTGTAAAATTTTAATGGCTGGGAAATTATTTTTATTTATACTTTTACGATCCTGCTATCTTTACAGTGATCTTTTAATTAGTAAATTTATTAAATATCAACTTTGTTTCGGAATTGGCATTTTGTGGATACCTTTGATTTTTATATATATCCTTATTGTTTAAAAATAGCTTTTACAGAAGTATATATCTCATGATATTACTTTCATTATTCAATCTATGAGCCTTTTAAAGATTTCCCCCAGATTTGTATTTATCAATGATTATTATCTATCTATCTATCTGTAGAATCGTAGCCCCTAAACGAAGGCTTGTAAGTTTTCTTTTTAGAACGCTGACGTGGCGAAAAGATTCTTTGCTACAATTTATCTGTTTAGCCATTTTAAGTTACCAGCCCTACTTTTAGCTGCGGTAGTAATCTTACATAATGGGTATTTCATTAGTAGCATCTATACTTGTACCACTGTGCTAATCTGATGAAGCCCAAAAGCCCCACTTTTGAATCTAATAGGCAACACTGATTAACTGCCTTTAGTGCACATTATCCTTGATTTTTGGGTGAAGAGATGCTGGTTTCTTAAAACCGTTGTCTTTCACCGTATACACACATTAATTTTGAATGCATAACCGCCGAGGTGACACGCTTACCACTACGCTAATATCTATTATTACAATAATGTATGAACCACGAAGCTTTAACTAGTTACCGAAGAACAATTTATGAAGGCAATTTGAATTCCTAAATTGAACGAGGCGCTAAGCATCATTTAAATTATTATTGTGTTTAGATTCTATTACAAATTGCTTTGCGGATTACATCGGATACTTTGTAAAGTAAGATTTATGGACAGAATATCCTATTACAGGTTATACAAAAATGAAATAACAAACACGTTAAATATAAAAAAAATAATATCGAATTAAAATATTTACTGGCGGAACCTTTGCCCGTGTGGATCTCGTATATTTTGGTCAAAGAGAACTAACATAGAACTATAATGAATTGTACCTAAACCATTCTCAGGAATCTAATGAAACCGAAGTCGAATAGGTAGCGAGAGTATCATGATTTTTATAATTCAAGAATTTATTTATCTTCAAGAATTATTACACCGTCCAAACGGGTTTGCAGTTATAAACACATTTGCAAATAGTTATAAAAACGTGACGTAAAGGAAATGTTGTGTAAGGTTAAGCGATGTGAGGTCTTTTGTTTCATATACAGAGGCTTTTGATAAGCAAATATAATAAATACATAATGTATTATAAGGTTTTAAATGTATAAGAATATAATTAACGACAATAAAGCATGCCCTCTCACAACATTGCTGTGCCTAACCAAGGTTCTTATTGTAACAAAATCAAAACATGTCACCAGTAAAATATGAACATAAGGAATTCAATAATAAGAAGATAGTTCTGAGTGAGAATCTTCCAGCGCTCCCTGTCCTGTGCTACCAACCGCCAATTCCTGGCTTTCAGCCGAAGCAGGTACTCTTCCACTTAATCTATCCAAAATGTGTTCTTCTCGAGTATTTTATAATTATTATAAAATAATTAACTATAGTAACGATAAGAAGTTATTTATCTCACATAGATATAATATAAAGTATATATTCATAGCAATTAGCTTATAAAACCAATCAAGACTCAAGTATAAATGATAATTATCAAATTCAAAGCATCAATTAATACGTTAAAAACTTGAAATGATGCGGAAGTGAGTAGTCAATATCAGAAACAAATTGTTATAACCTACGTCAAAACAAATACTTATGAAACTTATAAGCTCGGTGTTAGGGTACTGCCACATTATGTTGTAACTATAACTTATGGTACGAAATTGTCGACAATAAGACATTGATTTTTAAAACATACACATAAAATCCCTCATCTTCAGACTATCACACAATACAGCCTTCGATAAATTTTTGTAAATGTATTTAATATTTTTTATTAATTTTCTTTCCTTGATGTTTGAACCTTTTTGTATTTATACATTTCATTTTTGGCTATATCTTTAGTAAAATTGTTTTTTGTTAAATATAATTTATGTTAGCTACGAAATAAAAAATTTAAAAAAGCATTTGAAAAACAAATAGCCTACGGTACTCACAATAGCTGTGTTAGCATGATAGTGTGACTCTTATTCCTGAGGTCGAAGGTTCGGAGCCCAGCTGTGCAGTGTGCACCATTGGACGTCTCTTACGGTGAAAGAAAACATAGTAAGGATAACGCCTTAGACTCAAAAGCCGATCACCTAATTGCCTATTAAAAATAAAATGGTAAAGAGTGGTAGCGCCACTGATTTTTTTATGTTACTCAAAGGTAAAAATGTAATTGAATAATGACGTAATTTTTGATCCGGTCCAATTCTTGAGTTAATACATCACAAATATAAAAAAATACACCTAATATGTAATATTATATTGAGTAATTTAATATTTTTTTCATCATAAACAAATCTTAATGTATTGTTCGCAATGGGGACTCCTAGCTAGAGTTCTAGATAATCAACTTTGAAATTCGCAGATTGTACTTAAACTACGCCCCAGTTAAACCATTTTATGTTCCCAGTTTTGAAAGAGATAATAACTTGTGAGGTCTAACGTAATATGGCAACACCTTTTATAAATCTCGTACAACAGTCACGAATTAACAGACAACGATCATCAGTTTTATTTATTTTATTTTAACGGCGCCATCTGTCAATATTTTTGTTACGTAACAAGCTGCACTTGTAAGCAATCCATAAATACCAATTAAATTGTATATTATATTTATATAATATATTGTGTCACACTGTCTTAATGTAACTTCGAAACGGCTTGACCGTTTTTTATGATATGTTTCGTGTATTTTTGGGTCTTAGGCATGCCGGTTTCCTCACGAATTTTCAATTATTAAAAGGCCGGCAACGCACTCGCGAACCCTCTGGCATTGAGCACTCTCAATGCCATGGGCGGTGGTATCACTTAACATCAGGTGAGTACCTTCCCGTTTGCCCCCTGTTCTATAAAAAAAGAGATGTTTTCCTTCACCGTGAAATGCGAAGAGTGTTAAATGATTAGTCCATTGGTGCACAGCCGAGGTTCGAACCTATAACCTAAGCCACTAAGCTACGCTTTATTATTTAAAATTATTCCAAATATTTTTTTGAACATATTAATTGATTTTGGGTGTAAAGCTATAGCAATAAATAACACGGAATAAATGTTAATTCGTTTTATAGATTAATCTTAAAAAATGGCGTGGCGCCATGTTTTTTATGAAACAAGCTTGGATCGATAAATTTCTTATATACCTACTATATACCTGTCTATGTACTACTGCCTTTGATCAAAAGTATAGAAATATATTTACGTAATAAAATTCTATATTTTTAAAATATATATTCATAATACCGTCTTTAGATTCAGCAGCTATTGCCGCTTGCCCTGCCGTATATATTTCCTTAATTGCTTTGACAACGTCAACCAGACCAGAGCCCAGTACTCTGTAACTTCCAATAGCGACAGCAATATCGTTGCCATAGCAACGAGCATGTAAAAGTAAACGCGATATTAGTATTGAAAATGCTAAAGTACCTATAATACTAGAGGTTTACATCAATAAATTAAACAATACAAGGAAAATACAAAGGCGTACATTTTTAAAGCCAAATAAATACACAACTATAACAAGAAAAAATAAATTTTGGAGCCGTTTTTAACTTGATTTCGAGTAGAAAGATTAATAATTCGTAAAACAGAATAATAATAAATTATTTTCTAAAACCGTATAGTGAATGCTAAATGATACTAAATAATAAGTAGTAATGATAGACCGGTCGAGTTGGAAATCATCTTCATTTTCTTAGATGTTTATTTACATGACAAACATAAAGTTTCCATACAGTCCGTGGCATACATAACTGGAATCTGTAAAAATGCCGATAAACGGGTTTTATATAAAACTGCATGCAATATCGGAAATTTAGAAATTGAAATAGAGAGAAGTTCCTGTTCGTCTTACATCTAATTGTGGAGACGAGATTTTAGAGCTCCAAAATCGAGATCTTTCATATATAGTCAGTAGAATATAACCATTATGAAATTGTCAGACTTAAACTATTGTTAGCTTATCTCGATACCAGTGCACTGCTCGATTTGAGAGTGGAACTCTTTGCCCCTTTTTAATCTCCCCTGGAGAGCCAAAGCGGAAACTCTTTCAAGGAGCGTCTAAATAGGCACCTTCAAACTCAAACTCAAAATGTCTTTATTCATGTAGGTAAACAATTACACTTATGAATTGTCAAGTTAAATTTATTGTAAATTTACATTTACTACCAGTTCGCAAGTCAAGGGCGTAGAGCGGGTAAGAAGAACTGGCAAGAAACGAGAACAACCAAAGAGGAAATCCAGAGACGGGTTTCTGGGCGGGTATGCTCTCCGTTTCAATCACATTACAAATTTCTTTTTCTGTGGGTATTTGCAATCAGCCCTAAGGCTATGATCGAATCTGTTGTCTGTACCATCTTCTGCCTAGAGCTACTGCCTGTCTTCTAGCTCTAGAATATGGTGACATTTACTCGCGTCACATACTGTTCTATGGTAAGTTGGCGAGCCAGTTCGTTCGGGCGACAGATTAACCGCTCTTTGTATTTAGCTACCAGTCTCTGGATTTCCTCTTTGGTTCTACTCATTTCAAGTTGTTCGTGAACTTCATCGTTGGTTATGGTACCTTTAAAGTTGCTCTTAGGATCTTCTTTTGTTGTCGCTTTTTATTTTATAATTATACTCGTATTTACGTTACAAGTAAGTTTAATCATAGTATTGTCTTTGATTAACATAACCTTTACACATTTAAAGAAAAACGGTCACGGTCACCGTGACCACGCACGCTGTAAAGCACGCGAAACGTCGGATAAATTTAAAATTATGTCAAATAGTTGTAAATTTATAATAATAAACATAACTTTAATCCGGTAAAAAGCGTTTTTCTTTAAATAAGTAAGTTTAAATTTCGCATCGATGTACAGCCGAGGTTCGAATCCACGACCGACACGATCAGGGTTGTGAATCCTTCAAGCCATGGCATTAATAAACGAAAGTTTTTACATAAATGAATGGACAAGTTTTATAACTTAATAACTTTGCGTATAAGTTATGTCGGATCTTTTTGTGTCATTTGTGTTCGCAAGTTTCGCATGATTTATGTGTCCATAAATGTTTTGTTGTAAAACTGCATTATTTGAATGTATTGTGGGTGTGATCGCTATTATATCTCGAAAGTCGTAAAGTCGGCACTGCGTTTGTTGTTTCTCTTCATTTAAATCCAACTTGTATTGTTCAAATATGTCGGACAAAAGTATACTCGTGTACCAATTAGCTTGGTTAATTAGATCAATTTAATTTCACTGTGTCAGCCAGCCTTATACGTGATTATTTCCAACTATAATCGTTTTATTTGGATTATTGACATAAAACACTTAATTCCACATACTATTTATTAGTGGAAACCGTACAAAAATGGTTCAGTTTTGAGTTTATCGCTCTTATATAGACTGAAAGATACGGAGAAGTTGTTTTATAATATGTAGACGAAGTTTGTTTCGCAAAACGCTATTTTTTTTTATTTACGTATACCTCAAACCCTCATATATTTATATATATAATAAACCTCGGCTTTATTATATATAGACTTGATGTACTTTAATTTGCAAGAACTATATCCGATGGGATACCGAACCACCAGGTATCGCAGACTTCAAAACTGATTCATTTTTATTTCTTACTTGAAGTTGCTGAATTTTCCGTTCGCAATACATTCTGTGTTCGGGGTGTATCAGATGAACCTTTTGTCAGAGCCACGTTTCTTTTCTGCTCTAGTACCAGGATGCCCTACACGCCGGACAGTCCAGCAGCATTATAGAATGGCGTAATAAATAGGTTCGTTTATGGATCGTTACTTAAGAACAATCGCAATGTTATTTCGACTTTTTAAGAGCCAGAGAATTTAGCCAGAAAATTAGTTAAAATAGAGCGACGTTGCAAGATTTTTTTTAATCTAGGGGCACGGCAATGTGCCTGCCAATTCGAGAAAAAAAGCGGCACGGCTTTCTTCTAGCAATTCAGGCTAAACAATCTAATTTAATATAACATGTATTACTTGTGAGATACATTGTTTAGATGCGAGATTTGTAATATCGATATGGTTACTATAAGATTTCGCTAGGTTAACTAATTACGTAATAACATAGAACAGAAGGTATCTTAAGTAGGGACTGATTAAATTCACCGACTATTACATGGATCTCGCAACTTTTTACGGTAGAACAACTGCGTTTTTTTACACGTTATGTTTTTGATGCTCGTACTTTTTTACAGCATAGAACTAAGTACCGACCTCACTAAGCAAGTCATTGCGTTGAATTCTAGTTCCTATTCAATAACACATAATAGGAGTTGTGAATGTCATTAACGTTTCAAATAGTCGAGTGGAACGCGTCTTGTTGAATAAATATTGTCCAACAAGTTGCCAAGTGACATTTCGAGATTCCTCCCGCCATACTGACCAATCACATGCGTACTTATATAAGATTTCATTAGTGATAAGGAATGTAATTTCTTAGCAACTATGATAATGCTGTGATTACATAAGATTAAAAAAATGCGTTTTATGTATTAAAACAAACCCATTAATAGGTATTTCTTACTTACTGATCCTCGTTCTATGGAAACGTCTTCGTGGTGACCAGCGCTGTGGAACATTTTGCTCCTCAGCATAATGCTGAGCCAGGGTCAATTACAACCACAGCACACACGCATTACATACTTGAAACTTATCACTCATTATATTTTTTATTTTATTTTATTTTGTGCGTTTTTGTTTGTAATGAATGATATGTCTATGTAACAAATACAGTTCTAACTTTAGTGGACTTTTTACAAAGTTATTGAGTTTTAAATGCTAACGTATTTATTTGTATTTTACAATTTTATATACACAATCAGCGTTTATATTTTTTGAATTAAAGTGGCTATAATGGTCAAATATTATTTTATTTTGTTATTTCATTCAAATTTTTGATTCAAAGACTAACCTAGATTCATGACTGATGGCTAACACATCATAAATATCTCTTCGTTCTCCCAAATATGGTGATTTTCTATTCCTTCTTTATCCAATATGGAGACTTTTCTTTCGCCCAGTATGAGGAATTTGACTCAATATTCAATCTCTGGTTTGAGTGCAAACTTGGCGACTTCTACTACTGCCACCTTTTTTTTATATAACAGGGGGCAAATGGGCAGTAGGTTCACCTAATACTAAGTGATGGACACTCTCAATGCCAGAGGGCTCGCGAGTCCGTTGCCGGCCTTTTAAGAATCGGTACACCCATTTCTTGAAGGACCCTAAGTCGAATTGGTTCGTAAATACCTACTTCACTGAGCTGGTTCTGCATAGTGAAGGTGTGCGAGAGAAACTAATCATTACTTTTTTCCATAACAGCCAGAGCTATTTTGACCTTGAATCTGTCATATAATTAGCGCAAAAGTACCATTTAAGAAACATAGTTCAGTGGTTACAGCTATTGGGTACGTCAATCATTGTTATAAAAAGTTTGACAAATGATACTTCGCGGTGTTGTTTGAAGGATTAAAAAAACACGAAACAGTTAAAGTGTGATTGATGGAGGCTCGTTTGCGAACTCGTCATGGATTGGAAATTGAATAGAGGATAATTTCACTGTCGTGTTTTATAAGGCTTTGTCCATACTAATTATAAGGACTTCTTGACACGCGAATCAGTTTTGTATAGAACAGAAGGCAAACGGGCTCACGAGAGCGTTGCCGGCCTTTCTTTCCTTCAAGAAAAGAGCGTACCAATTCTTATAAGGCCCGCAACGCACTCGCGAGCCCTTGGCATTGAGAGTGTCCATGGGTGGCGGTATCAATTAACATCAAGTTCCTGCGCGTTTCCCTCTGTTCAATAAAAAAATTATACGTTATTGTGAACAATACCTTATAACCTCACTGTCATATTTTCAATTTGATAATCAGCTGACATTTATGTGGACTTTTTATTGTCGTCGGAGGTTCAGAAGCGGATTCCATTTGATCATTAATTTGACTGCGCAAGAGTACGCAAAATCGCTGTATATTGATCAAAGATTAATGATTCATATCAATTAGGCCTAGTATGCTAAAGGTTCTATGTACGAAATAAACTATATTAAACTCAGGTAGAATGGACTTAACGATAGTATTGTTCAATATACTCGATATTTCATGTTTTGCATTTTATAAAAAGAGTGACGCAAAGAAACGAAATTAATTATTGATTTCAAAAAACAAATGCACTAGTTAGCTGTAAAAAATTGAATTTGGAATTCCTAACCAAAGAAGAGATATTTGACGTCAAAGTGGCCAGTTCGACAAAACGTCAATTTCATACCTAATAATATTTAGTAAGAAGGCCGATTTTGACAGCCGTTATAAATTTAAAGTCACTAATTTAATATGTCTGGGTAAGCCACGTAAAATCCTTAAAAACTCATATAGGTCGGTTACGGTTCACAGACAATACACAAGTACAAAGTGTAAATGTGTTGAAGCCGCCAGCTTTAAATAACATACCAATAGCAGTAAAACTGCTATAATTTCTCTCAGTACTTAATTAATTTCTAACTCTCACACACAACTAATCAAATAATAATAATAATGACAAATAAAAATATAATAAATATGATAGATAATAACTAAATCTGAATGGGAACTGTTTTCTTATTTGTCCATAAATACTGTTACCAGAGCACCAGGCGTTTAAGGAGGTTGGAAGATCTGTTTCATACCTGATACTATGAATAACTGTCTAGACCAGTGGTTACCTTTTTTGTGCCATGCGCCACCTTAGCCTACCTATAATTCTTATGTAACATACATATTTTAAATGATAGGTCTTACGAAGAAATTACTAGGAATTTGCTAACGAAATAATAAGTTTTCAAAACATAATGTAAAACTATAATTCAAATTACAAATAATTCTAATAAAGATTTTTCTATTTTAATTTAGTGATGCTAGCTGCACAGAGATTTTATATTAGGTTCCAATTTGGTTAGCTTAAGTCTCAAGTCTCCACGTTAACATTCAAATTGCCCCCTGTGGGGTGTGGGTCTCACGTTGGAAAACACTGGTCTAGACAAACAGAAATCCTCGACAGTTACGTTTGTGAAGCCTACGAAGTGCCCAGGAAACTTCTGAGCTCCTGGAAGGAGCTGGACTTTACGACGGGTGTCTAGCTGGGGAAACTGACACATTACATACATACAAACTGTATAGAAACATCCCTTCTTGCCTATAAGATACAAACCAATGAAGCATTCGCAGAAATATGTCTGTCCCATACTATTCCGGGTCTCCTGTCGTACTCACAGTCACGGCGGCAATAGTCTTGCGTACAATTATTTGTTACGAGCATTGAATTAATAATATGACACACACATTGCCGCATTCACACTAAATGTGATTTGTTAAGTATTCCTATCGTGTTGATAACTACAATTTGATATCGACACTAAATCGTGTACAGTGGTTAGAATACAAATGCGGACACACAGGTTGTACGCTTTTGAATACATAATTTTACACTCTGTGAATAACCTAAAAAAACTTTTTTTTACTGTGATTACAGATAATTATTTGTGGTCATCAAAAGGTTATAATAATGATAATTTAATTAAGTAGACAAAGTAAATTACAATATTGTCCTTAATATATTATAAGGGAACTCGCTGACCCGGCAAGCGTCGTTTTGCCATGTATATTATTTCTAGGAAACATTTTTTTAGTTAAAAATAACTATCTTCTATAATAAAAAATAAGGTGATGGTAGAGGGGTGAAAATTTAGGGTTGTATGTATTTTTTAATGCCCCATAATAAAAAAAATATTTAAAAAAAAAATATTTTTTTGGGGTGGATACCCCTTATCACTTAGGGGTTTGAAAGATAGATAGTAGCCGATTCTCAGACTTACTGTATATGCATAAAAAATTTCATAAGAATCGGTCGAGCCGTTTCGGAGAAGTATGGGAACAAACATTGTGACACGAGATTTTTATATATATATTATTATAATAGTTACTGAAATAAATAAATACAGTTTTTTTATAAATAATTAAATTGAAAAGACTAAAGTTATTTCTCCAATACAAATATAAAATGCTTAAATCCCTACACATATAATCATTTATCTAAAATTATGAGATTAATGAACGACTGAGACAAATTTAATTAAACGTCAATATTGAAACGAATTTGGATATTTTATAGGAGTAATATGATATTTGCAATAATATATTAAACGCCTTTATTTTCGTACGAGTAGGAATGTTAAAAGTAAAAATGTCATCTTTTTAGTCCATTTTTAATGAAGGTAACATGGGTTATGCATTAAGTATTAAATTACAATCCAAACATTTCTTAGCTGGAAAACATAATATGCTTCTGGCTCGAAGCAGTGAACCCAAGAGAGAGAAAAGAAACGTTCTTTAAAATTTTATCAAATTTATTGTTTAATTAAAACACTTTTCAAATAGTGGGGAGCTTCCATGGGGGAAAATTTCTTTAAATTTATTGTAAAATTTTCAGTTACTAATATCATAAGCAGCTTGGGTTAATTTTCTAGTTTCGTATTATTTTTAATATGAAAAATACTCTTACAAACTTGAATTAATAAACGTTAAACGTAAATTAATCAATCAAACCGTTTTATAAATTTGACGAATACTTAAATGATCCTAATCCTTGGGATTGATTTGCTTTAGTTCAAACAATTTGTATGACTCAAAACTTGGCGATTAAAAAGAGTGGCGGAAAGTTTCTTGCCAGTTCTTTTTGCCCGCTCTACGCCCTTGACCTGAACTAGTGCGTTGCGTAGTATATGTAAATTTCCAATTAATTTAATTTCTTTTTGACGTTCATAAGTGTACTTGCTTACCTATATGAATAAAGTTATTTTGAGTTAATATAATAAGTTTAATATACGGCAAGCAAATGTTTTTTTAATTCTTTCAGCAATAAAAGTGAATTAATTTTCATGTAAAAATAGAAATAGAAGATGCTGCCTCCGAAGCTTTTTGTTTGTGCTAGACGCAGAAATGTGTCTGCCCCATTTATAGCGTTTAAGACTGAGTCTATACGTCTGAATGAATTAAAAACAGGCTACCCTGAGATTTGCGACATTATCGGCTAGTATATATATATAATTTATGTATATAAACAATTGGAAAATTTCTGTTTATTTATACAGAATATGTAATGGGCCACCCAAAAGAAATTGTCCTTGAATTATATATAAACGGCGATAATAAAACTACTATATACTGTGATCACTTGTTTGACCTGAACAGTACTGAATACCAGGACAGTTTAATTATCAGCTTTAGCTGACCTGCTAAACGTCACGATCAAAGGAGCAGCACCGAGTCTATTTTTTACCAGAATTTATTCTATGTAAGTTAGTAAATCACGTGTGAAAATATTTGAGTAAATGCTTAGTGGTTTTCATTAAAGCTCAGACATTAACTTATAATATCAAAGTTTAATTTCAGCCAGGGTTAGAATGGCTCAAGGTTGAGAATGCTGCCCAGCCAGTAAACCTAAGCGTAAGATTCAGAAACTCTAACAAAAATGTATTGGATACCCTCACAAATATATTTTTTTTTATGTAATAGGAGGCAAACGGGCAGGAGGCTGACCTGATGTTAAATACCGCCGCCCATGGACACTCACAATGCCTGAAGGCTCGCAAGTGCGTTGCCGGCCTTTCAAGAATTGGTAGATAATACAACGCCGCAGATTTATATCCAACTGTGTTAATAGCATAACATTATTACGGTCTTATAAAACGAATAGAAAATCATTGTAACCATGGTAACAAATTCAACCCAGGCTTTGTAATAAGGCTTTATGTTTATTGCTATGTTATTTACATAAACATTCATGTCACGCAAATTAAAAGACTTACAATGCTTTGAGTAAAATTTGAATAAGAATAGGTTTTCGTTAATTAAGAAGTTTTGGTATTTATTGAATTAATCAATTATCACTTTAAGATCCTGATTATAATTAATTTGATATATTACGACTTTGTATGTGATAAAATAACAACAGACAATTTTAATTGTGGCTTGTTTGATCTTGTGTTTATTTTAACTCCTAAAATATCGACTGAGAGGATTTCTTGATTTTTTGATTTTGAATAGGAGTATAAGCTGTGTTAGTTTTTTTGTGGTATTGTTTGACCCCTTTTATGGTAAAGCCTCCTCCATTTTTTCATTCCTCTTTTCTTCTCTGATTTTTCTCAATGCATTGTTCTCTCTTCTTCATTTAATTCTCTTGTTTTGGATGATACGGATCTTACGTTGTATAATTTTAATTGTTGTGACGTAGAGCGCCTTTTATTTTTACTACTGTCCAGTTCTTCGTTTTTCATATATAATGGAGGGTGGTGGTCGTAAACGTTATATATTAATATAAATTGAGAGTTTTTAAAATTGAACAAATACCTGTTCTAGATCAATATTTGTTTATTAATAAATCGTTTGTATTGTTTTGTCTTCTCTATATTGAATTCAAGAGAAGTTAAAACCTCCGACAACAATGAACTAGAAATCGAAGAAGCCAATATTAGTTGAAAATTAAAAATCGTCTTTCAAATTTATGTATTTTATTTTATATGTTTGACACTATGTTTATTAATTAGGTACAATATTGACGTACAAAACAATAAAAACCAATGAAAATTCCACAAAACCAGCTCACGTCTTCATATTTAGCATAATCTATATATACAAAATTCTCGTGTCACTGTGTTTGTAACCAAACTTCTCAGAAATTTGATGGCTGGTAATAACTATTTCTTCCCCTAGGTGACCCACCCCTAAGTGTATTTTCCAACTTTGTGTCCGATCGAGTAGAGACTCTTGGGCCGGGGTTGGGTGGGGTTCAAGTGCACAGGGGCTAGTTAAAGATTTAACTTGGCGCCTGGTAGATAGTACCGGTGACCCCAGAGCTGGTGCTTTCCTCGCTCAACGACTAAGTATAGCGAGAAAATGCTGTCATTAAAGGTACACTGCCACATGGACCAAACTTTTTAAATTTCACCCTTGCACTATCCCAATTTGTTAATAAATACTACTATTGTAATAATTTTTACATGTCAAATCAAAGTTTACCAGGTCTGTTAGATTCTATTTGTATGAGGTATGGGGCAGACCTATATTTATTAATCTTTATTCTCACCTGTCCTTTTAATTGAGTAAAAAAATTTGCTTGCGCAATGAATCTGTCTCTATCTGTACTAAAGAACACAGTTGTTTATTACTTTGGTACCACGTCGAACACCGGTAGGCTTTTTATTATAAAAATTCTGGCAAATGCGATGGCGCCACTAATAACCAAAAATCCGTACATCAATAAATCTAAGGAATTAAGTTTTAATCATTGCGAAGTTTTGCTAAAACGTATTTTAAAAATAACATCATCAAAATAGTGTATAGGATGTTTTATATTTTTCAGATTCAAGTCTAATAGGTGTCGGTAGATGTCATTAAAACTAACATAATATACTGCTTAGCTCAATTACTTGATTAGTGATACCATTGCCATATGCCTGAGGGCTCGCACGTCGGCCTATTAATATATAAGAAGCAATTGTTTTTAAATAAGCTAAGTTTTCTACAATTGAAATAGAAGACTCAATCGTTTTGGTGACTCTAGCTGCCCCCGCAAACTTTGTTTCGCCTTAATATGATTGTTTTACTTGACCTACCTTTTTAGTAGTTACATATGGAACATTTTGCTACGCTAAATGTATAGAAACTGTTCGCTTTTTCGGAATAAAAAGCCATTAAAACTTTTTTTTTACATTTTTCCTATTATTCTCTCCATAAAAGCATTCCTAAGAGTTCAATGAATAAAAAAAAATACTCAAATAGTATTAACCGTCTTCAAGTTTTGCGCTTAGCAACATATATTGCGATTCATTTTTATTTAAATAAGATATTGTTAAAGTCGGGTCGCACTGCTAGTTTGGTAATAAATTTTTATTTCGACAAATAATATAGTTATTTGGTATTCTTGGAATGTTGAATTTGCAGCAATATTTCACGTATAATTAATTATTAACATATTAGTCTTATTTAATTAATTATTAACATATTAGTCTTATATTATATTACCCAAAAGGGTAGCTTTTGAATATTTAATGACCTAAGTCCATTTTATAAATAGCGGTCCAATTGAATTATTCTACAGCTAATCACAATTTAGTACCTAGCTCAATAATAAACGGGTCAAATATTCAAGACTTTCCTCCGATTTTGTTTCCTTTGGAGTAGACTCTTGGGCCGTGGGGTTCAATTGACAGGCGCTACCTAAAGATTTAAGTTGACGCCTGGTAGATAGTACCGGTGACCCCAGAGCTGGTGCTTTCCTCACTCAACGAATAAGTATCGCAATACAGCGAGGAAATACTGCCAGCGTTAAAGGTACACAGTGACCAAACTTTTTAAATTTGTTTTAATTTTCTTTTTATTAATTTTTAATTATTTTAATTATTACTATGTATTTTAAGAATATTGGAAATACTGTATATTTGATTGTTATTTTTATGTTTTAATAAACGGTTCTTCTTCTATATATTTAGTAGCTACTTCTTCGATGCTTAGTTGTATGAATATAGCGTTCTGGAAGTTCTGGGTTCAATTCAAATATATGATTTGTGGTTTAAAGAGCGCACCAATTCTTATATCCGGCAGGGCGTCTTCTCGCATTTCGGAAGCCTTCAGAAATGACAAATTTATCTTGATATGTGAAGTATGCAAAAATGGCGCCGTTATATATACGTATTACCCGATTACCTTGTAATTAATCCCCCTGATACCAAGAATCGGACAAAGTAGGGATTACATGTAATATAAAACGTAATATACCTTACTGTTAAACTGCGGTGAAGGCGCCATGTGTCATGTCGTAAGGCTTCTGGTTTTTAAGTACACTCAAAAATATAAAACATTAAATTTGTTAGTGTCAGTGTAAGCGGAAAATAACACACGACAAAAAGCAAGACTGTTTCCCGCATTTTTTATTTAGTTTTCTTTGGATTAGAGACTCTTGGGTCGTGGGATTCAAGTGCTCAGGCTGTAAGATTTAAGCTGGCCTCTGGTAGATAGTACCAGTGACCTCTAGTACTGTCCTCGCTCAACAGTTTGGCAATACAGTGAGGAAATGCTGTCAGGATTAACGGTGTACTACCACAGTTACCAGAAGCGAGGTTTGAGCGAGGAACGCACCAGTTCTGGAGTCACCAGAGTCACGGTACTACTGACGCCAATTTAAATCTTTAATTAGCGCCTGTGCACTTGAAACCCATTGCCCAAGAGTCTCTCCTCCAGCCGAACAAAATTAAAGTTGGACGAAAGATTTATATTTTGCCGTTTATTATTTTCCGTCTGCTCTGCGGAAGCGCCAGCTTTTATGCTTGTCTGAGGGAGGTGAGACGGGGCTTACATATCCATATAAAAAGCATCCCATACCATAGCCTGTTCCATCAGGGGATCAAAGACATCCCATCTGCCGCTTAGCATCGTCCCTAGCGATGCTTGTTTTCCAAAATGGCTGGAATATTGAGACAAGAAAGCGGCTGAGAGTGGCATGGCGAGATAATCGACCTGCATACTTTTGGTAATGATCGTGATGCCAAAGGCTCATTGCCATAGGAACACTCATGGGTACTCCATAGCGAAGGCCGATGACAATTCAAAGTGAGTCGTAGGTTCCCTTTTGGCGATGGATTAAGTCAATGACCGGCTTCCCTAGACCCCACTGCTACCAGCCTTGCATGTTTTGTAATTGAGATCTGACCTTGAGTTTTGGAACTCAGATTTACAAAGAGTATCATCCCACCTTCTGGGCCAGATACCAACCAGGCATTTCTCGCATCTGTTAAATCCGAAATCTCGTAGTTTGTAGAAAAATATCTATTTCCAAAATTTCTTAAATCAGTATATTAATATGCTACGAGGTGAGATCAACTACACTAAACACGGTTTGAATTGCGAAAAAAATAATTTTATTGATTACGGCATTACTAATGTGATATCGTAACATTTTCCACATGTTATTAAAAATTTGAAGCCTCTAAAAAAGTTTTTAAATAGGGTTGGGGTCACAGAATTAATCCAATTGAATATCGAAGCCCTGAGACTGTGTATATTGGCTATACAGTAAAACTGGTGTAATCTTCAATCATTTACACAGTCATATAATAAATCTTTTTTAGATCAGTTATGTAAAATCCAGTAAGTGATTTAAAAGAAAATACTTTTACTGGATTACAATTGATTACCAAACCAAGGACATCATCATCATACCACACAAAACAAGCAATGAAAATGTCTGACATATGCATGCAAAACATGGAAATATCAACGAGGCATGAGAAGGAGCATGCTAAATATTAAAAATGTACACCAGATAAGACACATAAAAATAAGATCAGAGACAAAAGTAATTGATGCTCTAAGCCACGCAAAAAAACCCTGAAGTGGGAGGGTCATGTAGCGCGCCTCACAGATCACAGGTAGACAACACTAACTACATGGCGAGTCCCACCAGGCAGATTCTACGCTCGATGGGATGATGATATCAAAAAAGTCGTGGGTCCCCCTCAGTGGATCTGAATAGATCGGTATACAGAAAGATAAAAAGCTTTGCAGAGAAGGCCTTTACCGGAGAGGGTTCCTGAGGGTTCCTAATACATACTACCTGAAAAAGATATTTACTAACACATTTCATAATTAGATAATAAGTGTTGTGTGAAATAAATTAAGGCTTAAAATAAATAAATAAACAATTGATTACCATTTCCAAAGGTACAATATGACACATAAGGGGTTTAACACACGTACCTTTCCTTTAAAAGCCAGTAGCACACCCTTGGCAGCTTGCAGATGTACATGGACGGTAAGCACATCTTTCTAAGTGACCAGCCTGGTCGCAACTCGTCCTATAAGCTCTCAGCTTAAAGATTAAACCATTAATCCATTATTGAAAGTATAATGATAACACTAAAATAATAACAACCAGAAAAGGAAAAAATATAGTTAGCGCAAAATTCAAACTAATATTAAATATGACACATAAAGAAAACACACATACAGACAATGAAAAATTATTTAATGTATATATGCGTAAAATTTGTGAAGTCATACTTTCTTGCACATTTTAAATGTTTTAGGACTTCTAATAAAACGTTGAAGAACTGATAATAATATATGTAGTATATTCGGGTACGAGTTCGACGGATAACGCTCATACAGTAGCGATTTAAAGGTAGTTAGAGTGAGAGTATAGTCATACTGGGTCACTCTGCCAAGAAAGAAAGAGTAGTATTGTCACAAAAACCCAACATACACAATGCTTCAGAAGAATCTAGTTTGATAAATTCCAAGTATAGAATCTAATATCAATAAATATAACTTGTGTTTGTGGAATCTATTCTGGCCACTAGGCCATTAGGTTAAGGGCTCTCGACACCATAATATTCTTTGCCCTGTCAAAGACGCTGTCACTAATTGATGAGACCCTTAAATATTATCTATGGAATTAACACATGTAGAAACTACTTAGTAAGTGTATCTATTTAATAGTAGATATTTTTTATTGCTGGAAGATATTTAAACAATTTTCCCACAAGAATATGTTAGTAATCGTGGTATTAAACGAGAAAAAATTGGTATTTAGTCAGAGTACGCTGAAGCGATTTCAATATTTTTTGTGTAGGAATTAGTACTATCTAAATAGAGAAGTTTAAATTCATTTTATGGAAGTTCATCATTTAGTCTGCAAATTAATTATTAAATAATTCAAAAGCTGTGTTGATCTGGAGGCGTTCAGCATGCAGTTCTCATCTCTGTCTCATCTACTGTCGTAATTCGATAGGCTTAGGTATTGACAATTGACAAATGACTCAATTGTCAACTGTCAAATTTTGATAAATCACAATAAACGGAAATGGCGCAACGGCTAGGATTCTAATAGGTACACTAAATAAGTATAACCTACACGTAAGATTGAGAAATTAGAATTTAACTGTACCTATATCTATTAAACTAAAATCAAAGCATCCAATTTCGTTATATGTCCGGCCGTGTAAAATACTAAAACTGTTGAATGTACCTGGTCTACCAAATGGATCACCTTAATTTTATAAAAAGTAATTTGTATTGTAATCAGTATATCAAAATCTACGGGGCGGATTTCTAAATTCTCTCATTATTTTATATTCCTAACATAAGTTTATTACCATAAAACCTTCTACAGCATTTTAAAGAAGTGAATTTAAAATTTTCAAAGACCTCTGTTCACTTTTGGATTTTTATTTGAATCACCAAAAACATTTATATATTACCTTATCAGTTTATGTTACGTTCTAGACTCATATTGCGTGACATGGAACTCTATTCTGCGGTTAGTTAAGAACCTCTGTGTAATTGTTCTGGCGTGTGGTCGCGCGGTGCCATCCTAATAACCATATTTTCATTCTGATACATAAGACCTTGATTGTCTTGGCACGTTTTATTGCGCAACACGATTAGCAGTTTCAACACGAAAATTCTTACTTAATTTTCTTATTTTATTACTCGTTTCGTGTACAAAGTATTGCTTATTACTTAACTGATAAATTAACGACGAAATTGTTTTTGAAATAATAAAAAAAAAAAATTAAAATATTTCGAAACTGTGATCTTTGACCTTTAATTTAATTTCACTATAGTATCCCTTTCCACTGTTCTCTATTCTTTGCGACTCTTCTCCAGTTGTAGCCTACTGTTAATTTGAGTTCATCCTCCCATCTTGTGCGTTGTCGGCCTCTCCTTAAAAAGTATAAAATTACATATAATAAATAAACTGATAAATAAATAAATAAACATTGACATTGATATATTAGCGATATATACATTTCTGTGTTGTAACACTAGACAATATAGAAATATAAAATATTATTAATACATATAAAATACAATATATAATTATAAAGAGAACTAACTAATAAATGTATTGGCCGTATATTATTAAAACACGGGGTATGAAGATCCTATTAGTATTAGACTAATAGATAAATTTGGAATTAGTATAAAAATACTTAAAATACTAATTATTACAGTTACGTCTCAAGGGTGCAGGTACAGACGAGTAGAACTGGCAGGGAATTCTCTTCAGATCTTTTTAATAACCATCTTTTTTTTATTCATTTAAGGAGCTGCAACCCGAGGTGGTTGAATTAAACATCAACACAATAAAATAATCAAGTAATAAAAGTAATTATATTAAAAGTATAATAAGCGCAGTGTTGGTCTAATGGCAGCTCTCATCCCTGAGGTCGTAGGTTCGATCCCCGGCTTAGCACCAATGGACTTTCTATGTGCGCATTTAACATTTGCTCGAACGGTAAAGGAAAACATCGTGAAGAAACCGGCCTAAGATCAAAAGAAGTTGGCGTGTGTCAAGCACAGGATGCTAATAACACATACATTAGTCTGAGGCCCAGACCTAAAAAGGTTGTAGCGCCACTGATTTATTTTAATAAAAGTAATAGTACATTTATTTGGATCCCATTTGACTTACATTACGTTTAATTTTAGTAGTGTTGACCCAAATTATCTTGCAAAGTATTTAAGTTAAAAGGCAATATAGAAAAGCCACTCTAAGAAGTATTTTACATTGACATCTATACTAGTCAGTATGGGAACTGACCTATAAGTAATATAAAAAACAAATTTGGGCTCTTAAAATGTTCTAAATTTAAAAATTCTACCGAGACACACCTATGATAGGCGAACGCGAGTACAGTTTTCTGTATGCTCACGACCACGCCTTGTTTGAATATAATGTTGAACATAATTCGGACGTGGCATATAGAACAATATTTGCGATTACACAATGTTCATTTCACTTATCGCAATATTTGTACGACAATTATAAAAACAAATTCTACACGGCTAAAGTATACGAAAACTCAATTCTGTATGTGAACGATCGTATGGAGCGTGATCTCGCATTAATTAGCTATTTGATAAATGTCCAGGAAAATTCCAATTTTTTTGTATAACTTTACATATAAATTGACGAATATAGTACAAATATATATTATATATACTAGTGTCATCAATATACCTTATACATTAGATCAAAATTAAGAACATAATTCATTATACACTGATATAGTTGTTTTAAAACAAATTATGCCTATTTAAAGATAATTCGAAACACGCCCTAATCTAGAAGACTTCTTTCATTCCAACTACGTTCAACATTATATTTTGTAGGCTGCGTTAGAAATGTAAACAAATTGATTTTGAACATAGATTTATTAGAGTGTATTAGAGTGATACATGGGAATTAGCCAAAGAAAACATATATTTAAAAAAAAAGCCCGGGGTGCACTCCGGAAGTGCCGGCAGAAGTGAAAACTTGAATATTAACGTTGTGCATTTTTGATATTTTGGAATGGTTGAGGAATATTTTGCACGAATTGCTTTAATTATCAGTATAAAAGTACTATCATTTATGTGGTAGAATTCAATATTAATTTATTGCGCTATCGTACACAAACATGACAATTTATTAATATAAATCGTTAAATACGCCGCACCAGCTGTCTACTCTCCATCCGTCTTACGAATTTTCGATCAGGTCACGTGTCCTGACGCGAGTTGAACATTTTTTACCCATTCCAAAAAAAGTGTACAACGCCGCTAAAGAAGTTTTCACTTCAAAAGTACATAGGAAAATGGCAGTCAATCGAAGTTTGACACATTTAAGGTTGAATATTTATTTATGTATATAATATATATACCTTGAGCTTTTCGGTTTCCTTTTATGTTTATATACCAAGAACCGTTGTCTACAAGTGATACGATAAAATGCCTAAGTAATTATCCGTGTACTATTAGTTGAATTATGTTCTGGAGTTTTTGATTAAATTGATCTACAAATTGTTGATAATAATCGGCGCCAGTGTTAAAGACAGACATAATCATGTTTTATATAGTTACAGGATATTGAAAATTAGATAAATGCGTTATTTATATCAATAATTGACATTACAAAAGGGTGATTCAAGTAAATATACAACAAACATGCTTTTGTTTTTATCCGGTATCCAAAAAAACATTATTTTATGAAACAGTATTTTCGAAAGCTGGTAAGCGAGTCAACACTTTTATAGAATTGAAATAGTAATTTCGTTTTTCATTTACCTAAATTCCGTTTGATTTGGTGTTTTTAAACTTCTGATTCATAAACATATTTGCCAACAACCGAACACGAAAATGGCATCGAACTTTGAACAAGAATTGAAAGTGCTAATGCGTTTTTGCAAAACCTTTGTCTTAATTAAAACCTTACTTGACGTCTTAAATAATATTCTTATTTCTTCACGATAATAATTTAAATAACTTATGACTTGCATTATTGCGTTCTTTTTTCAAAAAACTTAGGAAATTTAATAAAACATTATTCATAAAATATCCTTAACCTAATTAAACAGCCCTCACGTCAGATATCTTGGGACTCTTCGCTATGACATACTGTTACACAAATATAATAATTGTCCCAGATATGCGTCTTAAATATTTTTTAATAAATAGTTTAACACAGATATAAAACGTCATCTTATCTGCCAATAGGTTTCGAGGTTAAATTTGTTTGTTAAAAATTTTAAATACTGTTTAGAATTTGATTGGCATTTATCGATAAGCAGATTCTGATATTCTGATTTTTCTAATGGGCAATCGAGCAGTTGAGAGAGAAAGAATTGCCTACCGCCCATGGACTGCTGCAACAACAAAGGCTTATGGGAGTGATGCCGGCCTTTAATATTACGTGTTGCCCAATACATACAATAAAATATTTTCAAAATCACCAAAGTCACTATCAAACTATATTTTAACTGGTTAGCATGTCACAATTCGCCTAATTGTATCTTTTTCGTCACAAAAAAAAATCTAACCAGGTAGGTCAGCCTTCTGTATCTGACACAAACTTTTTGTATGCCGATTTCGTCACAATGTTTCCTTCACCGTACGACAGCGTGTTAAATGCGCATATAGAAAGAAAAGTCCACTTGTCCAGGGTTCGGACCTCAGGAATGAGAGCTGCAATCGCCGGGCCAACCATCCTCACATTAAATCTAAGTTATATATTAATCGCACCTTATTAACCTTATCGTTATGTAGACGTTTCATCTCGAAAACGAAACGATAAGTTTCCTTTGTTTTTCAAATGCCTTATCGATCTGGACTTAGTCATTCATTGCTCATTGCGTTCAAAAATGTTAATCACATTAACACCATTGGCGGTTTATTAAGCTGGTGAGGGTCAAAACACGAGTTAATCAACGCTTAATAAAGAAAAATAAGTTTATTATGGAATATAAGTACAGGTATCACGTAGTCCACGTCATTAAATTTGTATCGGTAGACATCCCTACTCATCGTATGAAAAATAAGTAACATATAAGGGAACATTCAGATTACCGATTAAATGATTATCGTAATTTTTATATTGTTACTAGCTGACCCGGCAAACGTTTGTTTTGACATGCATATTATTTCTAGGAAACATTTTTTTAGTTCAATAAAAATAACTATGTACAATAATAAAAAAATAGGGGTTGATTGTAGAGGGCTGAAAATTAGGGGTTGTATGTATTTTGTATACTGTATTATAAAAAAAAAAAAAAAAAATTTGGGGTGGACACCCCTTATCACATAAGGGTTTGAAGGATAGATAGTAGCCGATTCTCCGACTTACTGAATATGCATAAAAAATTTCATATGAATCGGTCGAGCCGTTTCGGAGGAGTATGTGAACGAACATTGTGACACGAGAATTTTATATATTAGATTATATTAATAATGAAGGACTGGTTATGGTGGGGAATGGGGATGTATCAGTCTACACATACATTAGATATCTAAGTTATACTGTCAACGCACTGATTAACAAACAAATTATATCATGATGAAAATTACTGAACATTGTGGAATTGGGACACTCGGTTCGTTGACACATCGATTGCCATATGACTGTGACGTCATTGAGTCGAGTCTCTATATTTATTTTACTATGTTACGAAGAAAGCTAAAATTTGTATTCCATTAATTTTCCATTCAGATTTTGAGTGAATAATTGTAATAAAAAACGGTATCGGTACTTAGTAATTAATAGTCTATATCTAATATATTTTTATACTATTATTAAATATTTTAACGGGATTTTTTATTCAATAATCTGACGCAGCGACCGTCAGATTGAGTATGATTAATTTTTATTCTAATTTACGAAACAAATTTTCCCGATTTCTACAATTTTGAAAAAAAAAACGTTTTGTAAATTATTATATTTCTTTACTAACCAGCTAGTAACTTAAAAAAACTACATTCAAATATTAATTCAATAATACTTAAAAACAGTTAAACTATACTAATATTTTTGTAAAGATAAATAAAAACTAAGGATTTTAAAAATTCGAAGCTGCCATGATTATTATATAAATCTCTAGGGTCTCTAGGCCCTGAACCTCACACTCTCCACTTCTGCACTACTTGTCAGTGGAAGCCTGTAAATTTAAGCTAAGCTGTAAGCTAACCTTTTATGTCTGGGCCTCAGATTTGTATCAGTTTCATGATCATGTTCCTCACAATGTTATCCTTAACCGTACGACAATGTTAAATGCGTGTATTGGGGCACAGCCGGGGTTCGAAACTACGACCTCAGGGGACAGAGTCGTAAGCTGAAGCAAAACCAACTGCACTTTGAAAAAAAATTCCCATCGTAAAAAGAATTATATTACATTGTGGCATATCAAATTAGTTGACTACCGACATAAATTAATCTTAAAAAACACGCGCCGTTTATCAATACCATCAAGAGCTTAGATAACAGTTTGCGTATCAGTTTATCTCTCGACACACATAACATTGGTTTATAATTATCGATACTTTCATACATGGCGCCAATGTGCAATATTACTGATAACTGATAACGGACCGTAAGTGTGCACCGGTGCGAGGTATTAAACTAATGATTCGTCGCTGGAACTATCTATTAAAGAAAAGAATAACATTAATCGGTGCCATCGCAAGATTTAATTGCACATTCTTCTAAATTTACAATGAAATCTGTGATTCTTACCACCACTATGTGGGACCAGCTGCCCATCGATCGATTTCCGAACCAATAGTGTATTATTAAAAGGCCGGCAACAAACTCGCGAGCCCTATGGCATTGAGTGTCCATGGGCTGCGGTATCAATTAAGATCAGATGAGCCTCCTGCCCGTTTGCCCCCGATACATTAAACAAAAAAAAACATTCTTCTAAATTTAATTACTAACATCGATAATAATATAGAAAACTTTGCTAAGCGGTATGTGGTGAGTGGCTTTCAGTGCTGCTTTAAGTAAAAGACGAGTCGTAGAAAACCTATATTGTGAATTAAAAAAAATCATTTAGAGATAATCCATATAAAAATAACTAAATAATGGATCAATTCGTGCTTCAGTGCAACTTAAGACTGGTTAGTAAATGCCGAACAGTAACAGTTTAAGTAGGTATTGTCCATCTGTCCATCTGGGAACATATACCCGATACTTACCTTAACGGAAACACAAATGATTTATATAAAAAAAATCCAATAAAAGTTACTCTTGGATGGGGTGAAGTTCACACATGAACTTAAAAGAACCTAATAAACGATTAAACTTTATAAAAACTCCTTTAAATACTTTAAAAATTAAAAAAAAATGATAATGAAGATAATTCAAGTACAGTACAAGTACGTTTTCGAAATATGTTGTACTTTAAGTATGTATTAAAAAACTACGCTTCATTTAAAGTCAGTTTCCTCTAACATTCCCCGTTTTCCCCGTAAATTGCCAGTTGCAAGATTATGTAAAATATGCGATATATAAACATAGACAAAACATAAATAATAAATATAATAACCATGTGTTAATATCATTGGAGAGCGTGGCATTAATTTATTATTTTAATATATTTTAATTACCTTGCTCATCACATATGAAATATATTTTATGATTTGAACTGAGAATCATGTACTTTGTATAATTGATGCGTATTATCTAAGATAATTTAAGTACTTAAAAGACACATTTAATTTTAATCGTGCTAAGGTATATGAGGATAACACTGAACTAATTGTGATGCAATTTTATTGTTTCCTAAGTTGGAATATACCGAATTTTAATCAATAAGAAATAACTCAACTTTTTTGTTCCCGCAATATTTGTGAACAACCATAGATCAAGGATTATCCATTTCTAACTTCATTTACAGCTCTGAATACCTCCTTTTGAAGTTGGTTAGGCAAGGAAGGCTTTGTCCAAACAACAAATATAACACACCAAAGCTAGCGACCTGATTCCGGGACACGTAACAAATAAATTTTAGTACATGAAAAATGGCAACCACTCAAGAGAATATTTACAGTTAACATTATTGAAGGTGCATCCTCTTTGCTGTTTTAATAACTTTCTTAAAACAATTATACCGTTTTGTACAGTCTCGTACAAGACATTTAAAACGTTTGTACATATTTAATTTATTAAACAATTTCACAATACAAAAACAACCCAGAGGGGTAATTTTTGGGCAAAATAAAAATACAATATTTGATGTTGCACAGACCCACTTAGCTATACAATGGTGTAAAATAAACAGCGATATCGCTATTTGGATTTAAATATTTTGTTTGACGTGGATAGTCTATACCTAGACTCATACACTTTGTAATCAATGTCAAGTCTTAGTTACAGAGGTATCCACTCACAAAGGCCGCAAGTCACGCGTCATACTTACGTATTACACTTGAATGGAATAGAGGTCAAAGTCCCGCAAAAATTATAAAGATAATAATCACTATTACATGTGCTGAAGTTTTTTTGATTCAAATAATAATACAAATACAGTTTTTTTAATACTACAGATAACAATTCGTTAATACCAATACAATTGCAGCTAAATGTAAAATGTTAGTTTTGGTATTCTCTTGGCTTTAAGCGCTGTCATATTCATTTTCAAACACAGAATCAGGAAGTGCGTGAAGATAACGTTATACCCACAGCAACGTGATTAGTGGGTTAATTTCAAATAATCTGTAGAACATATCAAACTAATCACAAGTGCCAGTTTGACAATTAACATTCGACAATTGACAGTTATTTTTTTTAATTCTAAATTCAAATTTAGAATCTCATGGCTACATTATCCTCAAGTTCAAAGTATGTAAAGATTGTCCATCAGTACATAATACATATATACTAAGTTTACTGTAGTTATGTTTGTCGACTGGCGCCTCGTATATTTAATTGTTCACACAAACAGACACGCCTGATCTACTAATGTAACTAGTTTTAGCACATTTTTAATCAGGTTTTGGGATATGTATTAGGAATATTACCCTTAATATTTACTTTCCAAAGTATATGTATTATGTATGTCTAAAAAAAAGTTTAAATAGTAGTATATTAATAAAGCAATTTCAAAGGCCAGCAACGGAATCACGAGCCCTCTGGCATTGAGAGTGTCCATGGGCGGAGGTATCACGTCTTAACATCAAGTGATTCTCCTGCCCGTTTGCAAAAAAATATTAATAAAAAAAAGAATTCAACGTTTAGTAAGGGACCTGACAGATTGCCGTGTCTAAACAAATTACTACAAAGTAACACTAGAAAAAACTAGCAAATAGTAGTCATTGTATAGGACTCTAGATATGTGTCTAAGGTCCGGAAACCACAGCGAGACCTCGGAGGGCGAAACTTCAGGAGTATTTATTTATTTGAGTAACAGAATTTATCTAAAATAATTTTTATTTATGGCAATATTCCGATTTTTTTAACCTTACTTTTACCTAAATTAATCTCGTACCCACGAAAAAAATGCATTTACAACTAAATGCAACGTCTGCATTGAGGTATCACTCAAGACTAAATGTTCTAGAGATAATCAATTTATATGAAACACGAGCAACCATAGAGTTTTCCATAGAATATATAACTTGATTTTTAAAATGTACTCAAGCGTAAAAGTTTTTATTATTTGTCTGGCTTTAGTGCTCTCGATTCAATGCAAACTCAATTTCGAGAGATCGGTCATTATTTACTTGTCTCATATCCAAGTGGTATCATGTAGCATTTAAAATATTTGAAGAATAAAGTGAATTTGCATTTATTTTGTTATATTATGCAATGAGACACGAATGTAGGTAATATTTGAGTAACGGAGTATCAAGGTTAAACAAACAACCATTAAACTGACCAACTAGATTTGTTTTCATACAGCGGATTTGGGTAACTGTCACATGTACTGTAAAGCTTATAGACAATTATAAACCACAGAACACACAGAATTTGTTTATGTATTATATTTTTGAAATAACCTAAACATGTGAGACAGCAATGTGGTATCGTAGCAAGTAGTGGTCTGCGCTCGCTTACTTCTTGGGCTTGTTATGAAAATAAGGTTTTATATTAAGGATTACATGGGTGCATAGTCTTAAACGTCGTACATCATTATTCGTAAATACCCAGTCTCTTTTGTATGGTGATCCTAGACCGATATTGTAAGGAGTTAATGAAATCTGAATACACAATGACTTTGGTTCTTCCTATTTTATGGCTATATTTGTAATAAGGATATTCAGAGATGTGGTGTAACTCTAAATCTTCTACCACATTTACCATGGAGAGTGTTCAGAGAAGTTGTTCGGATACCTGCAGGAGTGTTTCATCATCGGACGTCAAGGCAGAATACGAAATTCAAATCCTTTTCACCTCGACGTCCGTCCGTCGTTCCACAACTGAGCGTTTCTTGAGGCAGTTTTTTTCGCGCACTACCACTATGTGGAACCAGCTGCCCACCGAAGTATTTCCGAACCACTTCGACTTAGGGTCCTTCAAGAAAAAAGCGAGCGGCGCACTCGCATGCCTTCTGGCATTGAGAGTATCCATGGAGTTATTTATCACTTCCCGTTTGCCCTCTCTTCTATAAAAAAGTATAGGTACGAACTACTATTAAGCAGAATAACGCATTGTGACTAATGACAAGTGACATTGGTTCTAGTTCATCAATCCAACTTTTTCTATTCCGTAGTTGTTCCTGTAGGAAACACAATAATTCGATGATTGGAATAAATTCGGATGGGACGTTTCAAATAAGCAGTTCCCCCGGATTCTGTGTTCCTGCGACCAAACGACGGAAGTGCACATTGGTGATTTATACTTGTTCCCGACTTGTGATGTGAACTTTTATACTCCTGTTAGTATAAAGCAGTAAAGACATTTTCTAAGAGAACTTGAGAACACTCTGAGCGTGACTTTAGCGTACTATCGTTAACTACGATTAGATTAGAAAATAAGTTATTTAATTTGGCTATTTAAATACCAAACCATTTTAACAATCAATTTATTGAAAGTTGACTAATGTAACCAAAAGTAACACAAATTACTTCCATTTTCAAAATCACTAATCGGAACATCTGCGACCGAAAATAGCGGAAGTCGCATCAAGTATATACAGTTAAATATGCACTTGTCATAACTGAAGATTAAAGTCAAATAAAGGAAATGTATTGTAAAGGCTACGACGTTGGGTCAAGGATGGTTTTACTGTAAACACTTGTTGTACTGAGATTCATTTAGGCGATTGGAGGCCCTAGCAAAGTTTAGCTCTGTTTTAATTATTGAAATATTATTTTATGAACTTCTTTGGTTTTGGTTTATTTTAATTAATAAATGAATTGAAGAAACACATATAAATGATTGATTTAAATACGTCAACTTTATAATTTGCCAGTTTTTTTTAATGAATAAAATTGCACCTAACGACGCGAAGTTTTGGGGCCTCGAAACAATTCATTCCTTGCCTGGTAATTTAAAATACTAAACAAGGAAGGACATAAAGGACGTGTCAACGACTTCGGAAATAGGAAATGTCACTGAACACATCCATTTACGATTTAATGATTAATTGAACTGCGATTTGAATCTTAAATACGGTAATTCACCTAAATTCTCAATGTCCCCATAGTAAAATGTGACCTCTTAATAAGGAAGAATTACAAAAGTTTCGGTATTTTGACCTACAAAAAGGTGATTTCCCCAATCACAGCTTCTTTTTTATGACTTCAAAATACTCCAACGATAGAATATATTATAGTCTTGCGTTATAAATCTGATTTATTAAAAAAACATTTCATGCCATACAATTTTGTACACTTTGACGTCAAATTTTTTTTTAAACGCACACTAACGAAACACATACAAACACTTACAGAGAATACACGACATACAAAATAACAACATTATAAAGGGAATTATAACAATGAGAAGAGAAAAGAAAAGAAAGAAGATTATATAAGTAATATATTGATCATTTTCAGCGAACACACGCTAAATATATGTGCAAACAAAAACAGGCAGGCCTAATGAGCTGGGATGTTTTGTATGTAATTATCTAGCTAATTAATATTTGCACAGCCTCCACACAGGTCTTGTTACTTCAAACTACTTGAGAACTATTTGAAAGTATGATGCCTGTTTGACATTGTTTTCTATACAAACTTATTAGTGTAATGGTTAGCATGCTTTGCATATTAAAAAAAGTGGTTTAGACTTAACCAACTATTGGTAATTAAAGTTTAACTTCTAATGCGACTACTTTAAACGTTACTTTAAACCATAAATGGAGAGCGTAGCGTTAACGCTACCATGGAAGGGGTATAAAAGCACTGTTGCGTTAAACGTTGAAAAAATAGAACTCAAACATTTCGTATCTTAAAGCTGGGTCCACATTTGTAGCATGTTGGCGTATCACGTCATCAGTCGTATCGTATCTAGTATTTGTATCATAAATATGGACGCTTATTTTGTCCCATGTCGTATTTTTAAGGCGTATCTTGTAAAAAACGCGTCCATACTTATCAAATGCTGTATCATGTCAGTGTATCGGCTTTAACTTTACAAATATAGACGCTTCACTTTTCTTCCGATGTATCTTTTCCTGATGCGCGTGTCTTTCAGTGTACCTTTCCCTTCTCGTACGGTTCAGTCATATTGTCTTCGTTCCCAAACGGTTTAGCCATGTCAGCAATTGCCTACACTTTGGCGGTGACTAGCGCCTGTTATATTATCATTAATAGTATTTAAAAAAAAGTTAAATCCAGACATAGACGGCGCTGATGGGACCTTGAAGTGTTTAGAAACCGAAACAAACATGGTGGAATACCATTTCGAGAGCGAGATTTTTAGCTCATTTTGCGAGTTTTAAAATTTCAGCATACCAGTGGAAAATACAAAAATTTCACTCGCATGTCACCCATTGATGTTGTTAATTCCCTTTGATGATCGCGAAAAGACCGACACAGGATGGTTCGCGGTGTATCAAGTATCGTATCGCGATACAGTATCAAAATACGTCCATACCACCGATCGTGATACGCGTATCTGATACGAGGTGTATAAAGATACGCGCTTAGTGCGGATCGGGCCGTATCAGATACGGCATGTATCATTAACGGGTATCATTTTGGGTCCAAACTAACGATCATGATACGCGCCGAAGCCACGCAACGGAAATACGATACACCGAAATGCTACAAATGTGGACCCAGCTTTACTTAAGTTATTGTACATTTTATAGATTTGGATATTTCTCCACTAGAAAAAGATAAGTAAAGATGCGATCAATTGTGATTTGTAAGCAATATTAATAAAGTTTGTCTTAAAGAAACAATATGATTTCACTAAAAATCAATTTCTACCCCTTCCTATTTTAATTTCCACATAACGAAGTTTCAATTCTTCCGCGCGGAGGAACTCCACGCACAATTTTTTTCATATTGATTAGTACTTGGCGTATAGCTTGAAGGTTATACATTTCTTGTGTATCAAATTTACATATATTTTTCCTTTTCTATAAAAACTCATCTTTCTATTTTAAGAATAAACCATGCGTGTATCATTGTCAACAATCATTATAATTAAAAGCGCATATTTATATAAAAATAACCGGTTAGTGATAGTATTTGTATAGTTGTGGTAACTTATAATTATGTAATTCAACGAATTTAACACCTGTATAAACTAAACCTACATTAATCCTTATCATGAAGCACACGAAAAGAATAATACGTTCAGGTCAAAGATTGAATACCAATAGTGAGATTAAAAAGGCACAAACGTGAAGAAAAACTTCAAAACATCACTTTTCAGTTTCATGTAAGCACATCTGAATGTAAAATCCATTGCCTATTAGCATAGCGCGATCGGTGCTATCGCGAACAAAAAAAAGTAATTTATGTAAAGCAAAGCGACGCTATCGCTCGGGTGAAGGATTTCTCGGGCTAAATAAAAAGCAGTGAGGTTGTAGGCACGCGCATTGGCCCATTTTGATAAAGCCACGCATAGATTACAGCGACCACTCAAGCACTCAGGTGTACAACTTGAACGTTCTGATTTCTCTTTTATTTTTCTTTGAAGCAACCTTTATCCGTTTTTATTTGATAGTCCTTAAAAGTTTAAAGCGATTAAGCGAGTAATCGCGAATTTAACTCAACATAAAGGCCCTTTCAGTGAAAAATTAAAGAACAAAAAGCCTGAGCACATCACACACACAAACAAAAAAGTTTAGCTTATAAGTTTATAATCAAGCGCGGTTTTTATCTCGTATTCCGTAGTCATCGGCCGACCGTCGAAGAGCGCACATGTCGTTTTCGCGGCTCGACTCGTGTAGCACGCGTGTGAAAATATACGGGAAGTTTCATTAGAGTGATGTGAAGCATTTGAGGTGTTTTCCAAGTACTTTATTTTGCGTGTTACAAAACCATTGTTTGTAACGCTAGGCGAAAATATGTTTTGAGTGTTTTGAATGCGTGTGTTTAATTATTACATAAAAGTGGATTGTTCAAAGGAAAATCGACTGGAAAATTCAGTTAGATGTATGTTCAACGTAATATACAACGGGACAAAACATGACGGCAAAGTTCGGCTATGTAAGTGTTTTATATATTTTTTATGTGCTGTTATAATAACCTATATGAATATTTATAAAATTATAATCAATCGAATATTAATCGAAGCGGTATATATAAATAGGTGCAGTGGTAGATCCTCGGTGCACACGCGTGAATTCTTTTTCAATTTTTGTTCACCGTACACGATATAAGCAATTATTCATTACGTACAATAAATTCCTTGGAAAAGACACGAACATAGTGTTTAGAAACGATTCTTACCCACAAGGCACATACAGTACGAGTTGTCCCAAGTAGTGTCTTTTCCATTTGATTTTTCTTATAAGAAAATCAGGAATGTATTAAACCCAATATTGCGTATTATTTAAAGACTACAGACAGGCATTTACTATCAATTATTTCACTTATCAGCATATATACAACTATTTTGCTATCAATATTACTTAAGTACCAGGTTTTCATATTGTGGCATATATACAACATACTACTTGCTATTGAAGATCTCAACAAATTAAAAGTATTGTCTGATTTATTATATTTTAATTTCAGCAGGTACATTGAATCATTAAATAAAGATAATCGTTTAGGAGTAATCCTTTAATATGCGAAAATGTGCCTTATTTTAAAGAGATAGGATTGAGATAGAATTAATTTGTTAGATAAATTAAAGTTCTTGACCGTACTTGAATACGCTGCAGATATGTTGCGAATGCGTTCAATATAAATGTTTTTGGTTAGTAATAGTTTCTTTATGAATTGCTTAGATAATATAACAATGATAATAATATCTACTTTTCCTATCTTATTACAAACCGACAGTGCGGTTTCGATATTACGTGTTGAAAGTTTCTTTGCCCAATCGAATTAATTTAAAATATTTCTTCAGTTCTCTTTGTTGATGGTACTTTTTTTTAATTTTGATTAAGACCGTAGAACTAATTTGACATAGAAAATTCATTTGATGTATTTGTTATGTAAAAAGGCAGTGTGTATCAGAAAGTGAAAAAGATATCTCTGGAACACATGCAACCTGTGGGCGAATTTCAGAAAGAAATATATGATGGTCTGTGCATTTTTTTATTTATACTTGTCAGATCAGTTATGCTTTGTATTACGTTATTTTGGTTATTAATTTCATAACATCAACGGACAATATTAGCTATGCTGACGCAGTGAACACGACATGGAACATAATTTTCTTATAGAAGAAGGCAAGACGATGTCGTAGTTAAAACTAATTTAATTAACTTTATTATTTGTTGACTTGAATTTTAAGTAATCGACAAGTATGAAAGTTATATTTTTGTTAGTATGGCATATCGGTTTAATAGTTCAGATATAACAGTTAAGAGTTCTATTGATAAATAATAATTGAAAAATTGGCGCTAAGCTTGGTCGCAGATTTCTGTTCCGTGATGATTTTTTTCTTAATTGGCTTAGAAGTAGGTGATCAACTGTACCCGATATGTCGAGATTTGGGTCTAAGGTATACCGCTTTCCTATCTATGTTTGCCTTCATCGAACGAACGAATATTAAAGGCGCACACGGATAGAAAAAATCGTGTTCAGCCGTATTCGAACGCACGACCACAGGGTTGGTATTGGAATGCCGGACCACAGGGTTGAGAGACGCACGCTTTAACCACCGGGCAAAAACTGTTCTGTATGTTTATTATATTTTGTATATTAAAAGTAATTTGACAACAATATTTACGTAGGTAACCGAAATAGGCACAACTACCGAACTGATTTTGATGAAACTGTCCCATAAGTATGTACCTACTCGTATAAATTCCATCTGTTAACTAATTTCGTAAATGTTTAAAAACGTATTTTATAATTCCTATATACCTGGAAGTTCAGCGACCTCTCATTCGAATCCTTCCCGAATATAATAGAATAAACACTACTTATCCAGAGCTTGACCGATTCGGTAGTGGGCTGATCAATTTAAAAAAAACATTGTTAAATGCCTATCTGATACCTAATTTGCTATTTTACTAGTAATTTTACGTCACAATAAGCCAACAATTACAAGTAAAATCTAGAATTGGGAGTGTAATAGTTTTATTATTTTTACTTTTTCGTAATATTTCTGTTCTGTTTACAACAATTTCAACAACATCACTAACATATTACTTTTAAATCAGTTAAAATAATCACTGTTATAACTGTAGGCTAATTAGAAACATTACCTATTAGGAAGATAAAGGGCGATTCGCAAAGCTCCAATAAGACTAGACCACATATTGATTAACTAATAAACTGCGCATTTCATTCGTAGCATCAGCGTAGACCCTAGTTTTGAATTGGTTTTATTACGAATTAATGCAATATGTATTTATAATTGAGATTAAAACATGGAATAGTGTTGTAGGCACTGTAAGTAAGCCGTGTAAATAATTATATTTTATAGATTTTGCATTCATATGGGAGACGGTTAGCGTAGAAGGTTCTCAAGAGAGGAATTTTCAACCAATTTTTTATAATTTCTGTTTATAAGTGCGTTTATTTATTCACAAGAAAATTTAGTTTATTATCAGTCGTTGATAACATATCTTTTATTAGCCGATTAACGTCAATGTTGGTATGTAAATAACTTCCTGAATTGACAGAAAAATATATTTATTTTAGAAAAATTATCGCAGAAATATATGATAAAAAACGCAAATGTTTTTTCATATTTCTTTAGATACAAATTATCAATATATATATTCAATAATTATTATCGATTTATGAATTAGGATACTTAGGATAAAAATAATATACTATTTTTTTAATAAATTATTCGTAAAGTAATATAATACGTTTGGTTTTTTTATTATATAATAACGCACGTGCTTACAATTTTACAATGCAGAAATGGTTTGATTTAATTGAATAATTAACACACATAGTTAAAATTATAAAATATATATAATAGTTAAAAGTATACATATATATGTTTTAAAATTCTAACTAATATTTTTCACCATTGAATTAAAATTTATACCACAGTAGCAAATATCACTATCTTGCCGCAGGTCGTTGGCTTATCAAATACTTAGTTATTATTTGTTCTTGGAGTTGAATATTTTTTAATAATGTACTGTTTTTCATCATCATAATAATATTGACTTTGTGGTACTACGAATTTAAATAAATCTGATCAATGAAATCACTTTTAACTGGTGGGATAAAGCTTTTAAAATATCGTGTTAAGTAAATATTGTAACATTTGGCGCTTATATATAAATACGTTTTATTGAAATATGTAAATAATAATAATTTTCATAACTCGACGAAGAACTCGGAAGTAACATCGCTGTTAATATTTCAAAATAAACGCAAATTAATTGAATTTTTATATACCAAGGCCAATTGGAGCAAAATTGTTTTATACTTTGAATTCTAGTGTAACTTTATTGTCAAATATTAAAGTGTATGACAAACTATGGAAAATGGCATATATAGAATATTAAATTATCTATTTTTAAATAACAGAAGTTAAGTGATTTTCATAATAACAATCTTGGAAAATCTTTGAAAACTGTAATTATATAACGAAGAATATTGAATAGCAATCAATAATATCTTGATCTCCAATTAGTTTAAGTGACGTGACCTTACCGGTGTCAATTTAATTCAATTTGATGCCATTTACGTTCTAAGCATCTGGCATTATATTATAGAAGAAAATTCTTTATAAACAATATAAAATCTTCAATATTTACCGGATGTACTCGTACTTGAGTGTTATTTGTGTACTCGGCGTAATTCTTCTTGTAAATACAAAAGTCTATAAAAATTATATCCAACACAATATTACAGTATTTAAAATATTCTTAACCTACATAATAATAATTCAAAACTGATAAATAGAAAATTAAAACAAATATAAAAAGTTATTAATTAACTTCTTAATTAAATTTACACTAAAGTTACGTGTAAAACTATTCTTAACTTTCAATCAAAATATTGCTAACATTTTATGTATTATTTAAAAATATTCTCCTGAAAGAAATTTTATTTTAAAAGCCTGAAATCATCTAACCGAACAATACCTACTTTAGATTAAAATAATTTAATTAATGATTAATTTGTCAATACTTGGCCTGGCATTAGCCTCTTATTACAAGCCTTAGTGACGTCATTATACAAAGACATCCAAATTCGTAGATTTTAGGTCGTTGCATTTGAAGTAATAATAATAATAATAATAATAGTAATTAAAAAAATAATAGTAATGCCCATTTATTTCCAGTCTTTACAAATGTTGAATATACAGTATAGATTTGTTATATACAGATTGTTCTTGTTACTCGATATCTTTATTTCCTCCAGCATTTTCTAAATTTCTCTATTCATGGCTTTGGGTATCCATTCGATGGTAACGCTTCTATATCTTCTATCCACTTTTTTAGGGCGCCTTTTTCTTTTCTCCTTAGTCCTTTCTATATAGTTGTTTTGAAAATCCACCTTTTACTTTTTAATTCTAATATAAATTCATTTTCTAAATATATGATATACACAAAATTTGTAAACAATGTGTATCAGTCCTTATATATTAAATTATATGTTATCGTCCCATTAACAGAGGTTGATTGCATGATCTCTAACTGGTGTTTTTGTTGGAATCATTTTGTGTTATTGCACCTATATCGCATAGCAATGACAATGTGGTTATAAATGATTAATGACAAAATTGATTCTTTTAACTACGTCGAGAATGTTTGATAAAACTTTAACCGGCTTAAAAATTAATGTTAGCTAATATTGTCACGTTCCACTTATTGTAATTATCAAATCACTTGTCACAAGTCATCCTCCTAATACAAATATATTAAAATATAACACTTAATCAATGAAGGATCATAATAACAATAAATATTAAATTGTTTATATCGCACCTATCTTTTTTCATCAGTGTAAACATAACTTGAACGAAAGAGATCGTAAGGGAACTATTACGAAGGGCTCTTCTTTGGCGTAATGGATGGAGACTGCGATTTTTCTAAGGAAAATTTCAATTGTAACTTAAGTTCAAGTTGAAGTTTGAATACCTCAAGTAAGATAGTAAAGCTGGTGGAACATCTATCACCTCTGTGCATTATATATCGTGTCCAGTATTGATATACATTACGATATGATCTTCAAACAAACAAACATATTAATCCAACGTTAAATGCGTGTACGCTCGATTTTATGACATGAATATCGTTATCAACACATATTTAAAATATGCCTAGCATATGAAATTGAAATATGTAGAAGAAATATCCGTACAGCCTTTGTAGAATCGGAAATATATATTATAAATATATATATCAGTGCTTGTTAAATTAATCTGTAAGCCGAGTTTGTTTCACAGTATTTGAGTCACTTAAAAGTGGCTGAAAAACCTCAAGAAAATTTTACTTCGCGTTTCAGCCCTTATTAATTTAATTGCTTTGTAGAACGCATAAAGCGAGGGTTATTTCAAAGGTCATTCTATGTATTAAAAGACATTTCGTATAATTAAAATGCCTCGAAATCTTTTAAATGAAATCTTTCTCATAAATGAATGCTCTTTGTAATACCAAAATAAATCTGAATTTAAATATCATGATTTAAAAAGAATTTAGCTGTTAATAATTGGTTTATTTCCATTTATTATAAAATAATGTTGATTGGCAATCTGCACCTATATTTGATATAAAGTAGGGATATATTCATACGTTTCCATGATTACTATTTTATTAAGAAAAGAAACAAAACATTTATTCTGCTGAGACAGAAGTATGAAAACATAAAAGTATATACACTATTGTTTAGCTGAAGTGAAAAATAATGTATAGGTTCATGTTTATTAATATATTTTTTAAGCTATTGCATAGCTTCTGTCGCGGGCCTCGAGCGTGAAGACCGAATCCAGAAATTCCGTAACGAAAAAAACCTTACGCGTAAGAGCGGGACAGAACGCATACTGCGTATTCACATCTCTCTGACGAGATCGGTAGATCGGTGCAGCCGGTGCGCGTTAGAGTGAGACAGACTATATATAGTCTGAGTCTGGGAGAGTGGTAGATTGAATTAATTTATCAAAGAAAAAACTTGAATTAATATCAAAGAAAAACAATACTGCATAAATAATTATAATTGCATAAGTTGAAAAAAAAATTATGCAATAGCTATAGCCTATACCGCGGCAGCCCCCGAGTGCCACACGTTTTTTTTTAATTACATGAACCTATGTACCACGGTGTTTTTACTGTATCTTTATTTAATAGTGATAGCAATACCAATCCCGACATTTTGTATGCAGTTTCAATGTTATTCTCAATATCAATAGGCGCTTACGCAACCTTGGAATCAAGCGGTAAAAAACAATCAATGCAGAAGTCTGTATCGTTATCGCAATCGGACTTTGAGTACAAATTTTTGAAAAGTTTGAATAATTCAGATTTTAGGTATTTTCGAATCGTTACAACTTCTGAAGATAACTTAAAAACTGTCGACGCGCTTGCCTCCTCCTGGTTGATAATTGAGCTTTGATATTTACCTCTTCTTTCTGTTCCAGGTTACCACAGCTTGCCGTCTCTGCAAAGATATTGTGCCTCCTGATGGTAAGTATAACCTTAACTATATATATACTAATATCGTTAGCCAATGTCATTATGCGCAAAAGAAGTTTTTATTTTATTTTCTACTAATGCACTATGCATGTACTATGCGCGAAAGATTCACTGAGGCACATAAAAGTTGTGTTTCTGAGAATAACATGAAAATCTTTGTGACATTAACACGAAACACCCAAAAAAGAAAAACTCTGTTTAAAAAATAATGATGATAAATTTTGCTACATTAAAAAAATATATATTTAGATTTCATTGGATTCGTACATTTAATAACTTAAAATATACAAATGATTCACGCTATACATAACGGTTACTATTTTTATATAATAGGAGACAAAGGGACAGGAGGCTCATCTGATCTTAAGTGATACCGCCGCCCATGGAAACCCACGTTGCCAGAAGATTCGCAAGTGCGTTGCCGGCCTTTCAAAAATTGGCACGCTCTTTTCTTGAAGGACCTTCTATCGAATTAGTTCGGAAATACTTTAGTGGGCAGCTGGTTCCACATAGAGGTGGTGCGCGGCAAAAACTGCCGTGGAAAACAATCAGTTGTGGAACGACAGACGTCGAGGTGATACGGATGGTATTCTGCCTTGACGTCCGATAATGAAACTCAAAATACTTCTTAAAATATTTCCGGGAAATAATAGTGAAGTTAAATATTTTCAGGCCAAACTTGTCTTGAATTATACATTCACCCTAAGGTTATTCGACAGTCAAAAGTTTATCACCACCCATTTGTCATCAAATTTATTCGCGCCACTATTAGCAATAAAACATGACCTTTGGGTAAAGTATTAAAATCAGCTTATATCCATCAATATTGAGCAATTCATTTAATACTAAAAGACTTAACCCCAAATCAAAATTCCTATGACGTTATTAAATATATATTTTATATGTTACCACTGTCTGTATATTTAAAAAGAAAAGCCTCAAAGACAAGGTTGGCAACTCAAATTTATTTCAAATCTAGCAAGAGCTGATAACGTCTGAATAGATTCTCATAATTTGTTGCTAAAATCCATCTTTATCACCTCAACTTTGTATTAAAAAAACGCTTTGGTCCATTCGTTTAGCATCTGTGATGCCACAGATATACACAAACAAGTATCTTTTTGCGGGCTTAAAAGTAAAGCTTGATTCTATATGTTCCTGTAGCTTTTTATACGATAGGCTGTTTAGTAAATCTCTGCCAGTATGTTCTCCATACTACTATTACGTTCTACTTAGCAACTGCACATAGCAGGGGCGACTCACTAGTCATATGTTGACAGTTATTAAGTAGGGGACTTATAATCTAATTTTATTGCTTAATTTAATAAGCTTAGTCCCACTTATTATTCACAATGTAAACAAAATAATCCCCAAATGTCATAATTTTGTAATTTATGTCTTCTTTTTAGCTTTTAGCGTGTGATTCTTTTAATAATTAACTAACAGCTATACTCTGAGTCTTACGTTAAATTAATTTGGTATATAAATAATACCTGTATTTATGGCCTAGTGGTTTGATAGTGCAACTATCAACTCTAAACTAAAAAAAGGGTCCGTGTACTTATGTACGCACGTAAGAAGTTATACTTCTTTGGCAATATTAAAAATAGTTTGGCTTTGTTCCACCTCCAGTTTTTGATGTTTCACAGCGATAAGATGAAAACTCTTTTTTTGTATTCAATTTAGTGCAGTTACACTGATTCATCAACTGTTTTTTGTCTCTTTTTCTTATATTTGCTAGATAAAATCAGAAAATTTACATGTTTTGATTAAACAATGTGGTTAATTTTTTAATCAAAACATTACTCGATAATAATAATAATACATACGGATAGTTAACCTCAATTGTATTGAAGCACTTAGGAAGGTTGATGAGCACAGTTTTTTCACAAATATTAATTAGTATTGGTTTAAATATTCAATTTAAATCACTTCTGATTATAATTCAAAAAGCATCGCTAAATTTCTTTGAAAAAATAATTAAAACTCCTTTATTTGTTTAAAAGGTAAATGACAAATGTCATTATGGTCATTCAAAATTGTTGGCATACGAACTTCACGCATATTCTATTTCTTTTTACTTGTAGATTGTCTTATTCCTATCTCGCTCGCGCACGCTATAATCACACTCCTAATTTTGTGTCACGGGTGCGTGCGCATTGTAAAATTTCACTCTCATAAATTTTTCATAACGCGCCTAAAGAAGTATAACTTCAAAAACTCTAAACGTTCAAATACCAGATGTGTAGCAATGGAATCTTATACCTAAAATTTTGACGATGTCAGGCACAGAAGTCCGTTGCACTTGCTATAAGGAATTATAAAAATCAGATGCAATCTGTGGCGCCAATGGGTCTATTAATTGTATGTTACCTAATATAAAATTACTATACGCAGCGTTTCATAGCGAACGCATTATGTTTTAATTTAATATTAAAATGTAAGCTATCATATTCGTTGGGCTACCGGTTACCTATCATTTGGCGCCATTACTTGTAAGCACGACACGCTGGATGAAGAAATTCAATTTAAGGATTACCACGAACCACGGTAATATTGAATATATTACAGTGATTACATTGTAAGTGTCTACACAATTTCTAGGTGTTTCCCATACAATAACTAAATTATTCGTTCGATATGTACTCGATAGATAACACATAATTAATATTTAATAATAATATAGGTGGTAGGATAAAAAAACACGTATGGTATGTGGAATCAGCTGCCCACTGAAGTATTTTCAATCCAATTATTAATAGGCCGGCAACGCACTCGTGATCCTTCAGGCATTGAGTGTACATGGGCAGCGGTAACACTAAACATCATAAACCTCCTGCCCGTATGCTTTATAAAAAAAATACCGTAAAGAATGGTAACACTTGGAACATGGGACATATGTCTTGCCCAATAATTCTTTATTTTCTGTTATCATAGAAAAATGATAATAAAATTCTGAAATTTTATCAATTCTGATAAACTGAGAGTTTATATATGAATAGATCAGCAAGCAATTGCCGTAAGTAATATATCAGCAAAAAGTGCGTTGAATGCGCCGGCGCATATTAAATACGGAGATCATGTTATGATGATCATTTTCATAATTTAATCCAATCGTGTTTGTCGTATCTAATGTTGCCGCTTATTTCTTGTTTGTGTAAGAAATATTGTAGCGATAATAAACACTATTTGATTTTTGTATTTTGTCAAGTAGTATTTTAAATTTGTTCGAAGTTTTGTTAGCAATAATTTCGCCGACGCCATTATAATTTTTTGTTTTGTTAGACTGACTTAGTACGTGTTTTTCATTTGCATTTTACCTTTCCACAGTTATTTTGTATTATCAGTGCTTGTGAAACAAAATATAAATGACAAATAAAACGAAACTTGTACATATTTTTCAAAATTTTTTGAGTTCGAATTCTTTATTACGTCTTTGTATAATAAACACCCCACGTCATAACCACAGGTTTTGTCCGATTTCTGTATCCCTTTTCGACTTCAGTGCCTGACACTAATCTAAATCTACCGTACAATTCAATTTGTGCTCGTCCTTAGAATAAGACGGGATTTCTCGTCTTCTTTAAATTAAATACAAAATCACAAATTATTCTAAATTCGTTCTTTATTCGAAATTTATTTTAGTTGTCATTATTCAACACCACCCAGTTATAGCATAAGACGATAATTTCATATCTAAATACAATTTATAATATCACATGGATATTAGCATAAATCGTTTACAGCATAATAGGCTATAAAAATCGCAAACATGAATGGTTAAGTGGTTTCAAGTATTTCTTAAAAGTGTGCTAAAATCAACTAACACTGACGTCAATTCATAACTAGATTGTGTTTTGAGGAAAGAGGAAAGAAAATTGTGAATAAACTGTTTTGCTCATTTATTTATTAATCTATCTATTCTAAAATCCATGACAATTAAGGTGAACATTTTTATACATTATATTTTAGTTTTTAGTAGTAATTTTTTGCTTAACAATGCGGATTAGGTACCAGGTCGGCGCTTAACAACGCTTTTTTTTAATTGGTCAGTCCACTACCGAATATATCATGCTCTAAGAGTAGTTTTTATTCTGTTATAATCGCGCTTTACATAGTTAATCGACAGTGGAAGTGTTGTCTTGGATTTCCGTATAGTAACCCCCCCCCCATCCATTATTCCGGTATAAGTCTTCTTCAATCAATTAGGCCCGGCGCTCATTATTGGCATCGGAACAGCTGAGGATTTTGGTGATAAAAAGCATTATACATTAACTTCATGGCAATAAAGTAGAAATTTCCATGATATATGATCGTAGTAACAAAAATGTCGCATCAGTAAGCTTAAAGCTACTGCATCGGCAGCTTTGAGGCTGCTTCGGGATACTTCGGGATCCTTCGGTAGGCCGGCGCCGAGGCAACACTCGGGGGTAGCTTGCTAGGCTTGAGGACGGTGCGGCATGTTTAAGGACGCCTCGTCATCCCTAATAACGTTGCAGCATGCTAAGACATATGTAGTTTCCGATAGTGTGCGCTTGCATCTAGGAATGCCGAAGGATCCCTTTTCTTGCCGATGCCGATTATGAGCGCTGGGCCTTATAAATCCCTGAGACGTTTTCGTGTATAATTTCTAATATAATCTATAATTTCTTCTCCGAATAATTTAATTTTGATTTTGTGAAAGGAATCAGTAACAAATCGATCACGTTGCTATTGACAAAAAAATAAAAGGATTCAAAATTTTGTGGTGGAAACTCGGCTCTTTAAATATTGACTTGATCGATTGATCATCAGGAATTATTGGTTATCAAAACGTGTTTGGGTGTTTTAATCGCATTAAATAATTTGATAAGAAAGAATTAATCTAGGTCATGGCAAATTTCTATTTTAATATGTGAAGTATTTTAAAATAGCTTATTGTAATAAATATGGTATGTGTATTTATTTTAAAAGCTCAGTGGTTAATACAAGCCCTATATCCGTAGGTTCGAAGTTATAATATAATAAAAAAATAATCAGTTGTCGCAATTAACCACTACAGTGATGGAAAACTACTTTATAGAATATTTTGAATTATTATTTCGAATATTAATGAAAAACTTGCAGATATCTGAGCACAATTGGACGTTTGCATTATATTATTCAACTGTGAAAATTTCCGATAGATTTGGTTAAAATAGAGCTGTTGACTGCGTGCGGTCAGGTCGAACGATAACTCGTATGGTTAAACTTGATAATAATCGAAGTTAGTGAATAAACATTACATAATATAAGTGATAAGGAAATATATTCGTGATTTAGCAGATCTTAAGCAGTATAAAGCAGCTTAGTGGTTAAGCGACTCAAATCTCAAGTCAAGTGTTCGAAGCCGTGCACAATTGTTTTTCAATGAACGGTAAAAACATCGTGACATAACCGACATAATCAAAATACTAAAGTATTTCCGAACCAATTCGACTTAGGGTCCTTCAACAAAAGAGCGAACCAATTCTTAAAAGACCAGCAACGCACTCGCGAGCCTTCTGGCATTGAGACGGTATCACTTAACATCAGATGAGCCTCCTGCCAGATTCCCTATTGCGAAAAAAACCCATCAAATAATTGTTTACCCTCCTATAAACCTGGTGACGGGCCAATGACTCAAACTTTTTTAATTGGGGGCTTGACAATTGGCAAAATGAACTGCAAATAGAATAGTAACTCGTATTCCACATTATCCTAGCAGTTTTATTATTGATCACATTTCCAGAAAAACAACCATCAAAACATTTGTGCACTCTGACATTGAGACAGATATTATTTTTCATAATAAAACTTGGACTCGTCTAGAAATATATTGAAACCGGGCATTAGTGTATATAGTTAATTATAAATATCCAATAACAATTTTATTACACGCAATGACATGAGTGCGACCCGTGTTTTTAAATACAGATAAATATATTCTAGTCATTAAATCGCTAGTACTCAATTAAAAGGTAATTGCCGGCTTAACTGAAAGGCCAAATTGAGGTTATCCTATTTTAATAACTAACAGTTGACCTGACTTTCGGAGCTTACCTGTTTTCAATGGTTGATCATTTTTAAAAGTAGGTCACAAAATTTTCATATCTCAAAATCTATACTAATTAAAGAAAATTTCGATACTTCTTTCATTAATAGAATTCCACAGTGTTCCAGAGTAATTGAATGTTGTTTTTCAAAAAAGCCGACACTAAAAATGACTAATTCAAAATTCAAAAATCATTTAATCATATAGGTAACACATTGTACACTTATGACTTGTCAGTAAAGAAATACATATTAATGCTTCTAATTTTACATTTAGTGCCAGTTCTCAAATCAAGGGCGTAGAACGGAAGAGAAGAACTGGCAATAAACTCTCCGCCACTCTTTTTAATCGCCATGTTTTTTTTTTTACTTTATTCTATTGTGTAATACCAGAATTAAGTGATGAATTCTACCCTTATCGTATCTTTAACGCCATGGAAAGAAACTTCGCGCTTATTATATGTTGCATAAATGGGTTGTCTAAATATGTATATATTTTTACTAGCTGACCTGGCAAACGTCGTTTTGCCATGTATATCATTTATAGTAAAAAAAGGGTTGATCGCAGAGGGATGAAAATTAGGGGTTGTATGTATTTTTTAATGCTGTATCATAAAAAAAATAAAAAATAAAATTTTTATCTAAAAATTAAAAAAAAAAATTAGGGATGGACTTCCCTTAACATTTAGGGGGATGAAATATAGATGTCGGATTCTCAGACATACCAAATATGCACACAAAATTTCATAAGAATCGGTCAAGCCGTTTCGGAGGTGTTTAACAAACACCGCGACACGAGAATTTTATATATTACATTAATTCTGTTCTATATAAAAACTATTTTTAATTGTAAATGATGACAGGCCTCTGAAATTTAGTAAGAATTCACAGAAAGAAACTACATACAAAATTATAGAGATCTGCAACAATGTATGAGGATTATGAAAGACTAAAGAGTCGTGAAGCGATCCTCAGTTGATGGATAAAATTAACATAATTCATTATTTAAATCAATAGGATGTTATATACTTGTTTATACATGCGACTTTGTATGTGCGAAATTAAATGTTCTACAACAGGAACTAAACGAGCTTTCATCAGAGACTTACGACGCCAGGAAGCTTTTAAAAGAGTCGGTTGTTATTAAAGTAGTAGCCTTTTTTCATGGAAATAAATTATCCAAGGAGGAAGTTCAACTTAAAGTTTTCCATAGATATTCGTAAGAAAAAACTTTTTAACCGGATTAAAGTTATCTATTATTATAAATTTACAACAATACATAACTGTAATCCGGTTAAAAAGTTTTTTCTTTAAATGTGTAAAGGTTATGTCAATAAAAGACAATACTATGTAGTCTCACTCAGTTGGCTGAGTATCAGATATCCTGGAGTCCCCGGCTTCCAATTATCCAACTGTCATTATGGAAACCAGATCCAATAAGGTCAAAACGAATATCTATGGAAAACTTTAAAACTTTCTTTAAATGAGTGAGACTATCTATGACAATCTGAGCGATAATTTGAATTAATTTTATTGTGGCTATTTTAATTTAACTACTGACAAGGTTCTTTAAAATACTAATGGTATTTTTTTTGTTTTCATTTATCTACATAAGAACGACATTAATGAACATGTGTGTATATTAACAATTGTCTTATGTTTATATACATGATTTGAACAGTTTATTTACTTATTCAGATACTATTCATGACTTTGAATAGTGGCCACGCTTTTGCACCTAAGATTTATGTGGTATACTGTCAATATCAATATAATGAAGAGGAATATTTTCATATTTCTTCTATATCTTCAATGTAAAAAGTGTATCTTGATTTTTTAATTTTATCAATCTTATGTGGAGTATTCTTTCAGTTGGAATATTTAAAGTAAAAAAACTTGACTTACAAATTCCTCAAATTCAAGAGTTCGCTCGTTTTACAGTATAAAAAAATATACCAACAACGTCAAAAAAAGGAGTAATCCTCAAATAGCTAATTAATATTTTACCTTATCACTCTCGTTTGACTAAGTTTATAATAATTTTGTAACTAATTAGTTCGTCACGTTACAAATCATATTTTCATATCTTAGCAGGTGACTTAAATAGAAAATAAAGCTTAAAAAGTGCCCGTGAAATTCAATATGTCTGAACACCGACAGCGGCGTAGCGCTTTCCACCTGAACATGACACCCAGTACATAATCATAAGGGAACATGTCACCCGCAAAACTGCAATGGAAATAGAACTTTATGAACTAGATCATAGAACTAAATTTTCTCAAAACCTTCGATATGAACCCCTGGTTAGGATTAACGTGGTTGACCCATTAAAACGATCGATTGTTTCCTTATTATAGCATACAGACTTATTTTTTCGATTAGATTTATATATAATTGGATAAACATAATTGACATAGCGATCAGATACTTGATAATACCAACTTTGCGGCAAGAGATGGCGTTAATATGAGAACGACTATTACGACTTAGGGTCCTTCGAGAACAGAGCGTACTAATTTTATAAAAGGCCAGTAACGCACTCGCAGTTCTTTGGAAAAAGATTCATAATATTAAATAGTTATCTGGCAGCTTGATGTAGTATTCTCGCTGACTATGATTGCCGACATGCGCTCGAAATATCGTGTTATATACATAATACGTAAATTCGTAAAGAAGTCTTTTAATACCTAGTCGTGTAAACCAAAGACAAAAATAATGTTGTAATTCATGAAAGTAAGTTTAAATTTAACTTGTTTGAATTTTTCAAATTTAATTTAAAGAAATTAGTAAATAATTGAAGTAGTTTTGTTTTTCATTATTTTAATATAATAGTATAGTCGACACTTCGGTGGACGGAGAAATTGTGACCAATTTGTGTTCCTCAGTCAAATTTCTGTAATTTTGAAGTTATACTTCTTTTGGCGCGTGACGGAAAAATGATGCGAGTAAATTTTTAGAATGCGCGCGCACACCGTCACAAAAAACCGACACCCAGTTAGCTATAGTCAAAATTTTAGTTTTTTCTATTGATAGTGTTGTTTTTTCTACAAACGCAGAGTAAAATTTTTCAAAAGATTTTTATCTTACTCCAAAGAAGTATAACTTCTAACACGCACGTTTTTTTAATTAATGAAATAAAAAAAATATTTCCTATAATACTCAAAGAAAAACAATGTACTCGTACAACGCAATATGACAGACATTAAAACGCCACCAGTGCAAGAACAACACGTTTAAACTGAATATAATATAGTATAAATAATAACTAAAAACTAGGCTGTCGCAAAAGTTTCTCAAAATACTCTAGATTCTGTATATATAAGGCGCTCGCGGGGTCACAAAGCTGGGATAGATCAACATCTCTGTAATGAGGTGTCGTCTGCGTTGGCGCCATAAGTTGCAGTGAAAGTGTTATAAGGAAACTAATTTAAATTGAACTGTATTGGTAGGAGGCCACACACATACCTCACGTCTCTTTTATTTTATTATCGAAATAATCTATCTAATGAGCGTGCCTTGTTTAGGTGGTTACTGAACAAAAACTTTTCAATGTGGCAAACGGGCAGTCTGATGTTAAGTGATACCGCCCATGGACACTCACATTGCCAGTAGGCTCGCAAGTGCGTTGCCGACCTTTTAAGAATTGGTACGCTCTTTTCTTGAAGGACCCTAAGTTGATTTGGTTCAGAAATACTTCAGTGGGCAGCTGGTTCCACGTAGCGGTGGTGCACAGCAAAAACTGTCTTAGAAAACGCTAGAATAAATAAAGTACGTTTATGAAGACATTTTTTACCGTTTCTTACGAACTTGTTGTTACTATTATGTTTACTATAATTTTATTTTATTAAATTAAAAACGTAAAATAATGAGACTGCGTATACCTACGTAAAATGTATGGTGTATTCATAAAATACTTTCAGAGATGAATGACACATTACATTTTTATAGTTTTTGTGCAAATACCTATTTAATTTATTTAAAAAAGGTCTGCCACTATTTTAAAATCTTACATCTAGAAACAAATAAAAATCAAAAATAATTGTACGCCTTTACAGGCTCTAACATACATTGTACGTAATAACTAAAAATATCTGATTGTAACAGTAAATATAAATGATAATTCTTATTGTAAAAGTTTGAAGACTGCGAAATTGTGGGTAACTCCATTACAGTGATTAATTTAACTTATTTATTTATAAATTATATACTTAAACGAAAAATATCTGATTATAACAGAGAGCAATGACTCATTGCAAAATTTTGAAGACAGTGCGAAACTGTGGGTGATCAAAGGTAAATTTATTGGCTAACACATCCTAGAAATATTAGAGTTGGAACCTAGGGCGGCTTCACGAAAGGCACTGGCTTTATGTATAATGTTTTTCAGGTGATGATCTCTGGCGCTGTGCCGTCGATGGTCCGTTCCGTTCGGCTGTACAGCAAGTGTTCGCATATGTATGTCAACGTTTTCCCCAACGGCACCGTCATGGCGCGATCAGATGGAAACGATCAACGTAAGTATTAAAAATCATAATAATTAGTAATTTAAAACTTAGCTTGTCCAATAATACTTGCAGTCTCTATTAAAGGGAAGAATCTCTGTTCTTGGATACTATTTTTTTCTACTTACCACTGTTTAGCACTTAAAGCATGAATTGCTGTGTCAGTGTCTCGGGGTGGACTGCGGGGCGCAGTGGAGAGCTGGAGTACTATGAGGCGCGCAGGCCCGTAATAACAATTAGTTATGTAAAACATTAAATTAATGTAATTTATCAAATTTTTTTCTGAAGTACTTGGCTTGCGATAAAATATATCGTGTAAATTTCAAAATCATGTTCTACATATATATACATTTTCGTCATAAAATGAATTCAAAGTGTCAAAAATTGGCTATGTTTGGATTTTTTTTCTATCGAGCGAAGTTATGTAAATCGTGTATCGATCTTTCAAAATGGATACATAAACTTCTCAACTCCACCATATATTTTTTCCATTTGCCCTACTTCATGAAACGATGACACGATGAAAAATGGAAAGAAACAATGTACTTTTCCGGTCCTTAAGACTAACGTGCGCTCACACTGATTCACTAATTCAAATGGTTTGTCCTTTTAAATCTTCTCACTAGGGCCATGGTGTCAAGAAGTATAGCCTCAACATTAATGTTGGTGAAGCTTTTGTTCGCAGGCTCCAGCAATCTTTATGATTATTGTGGAGACGTCCTCTACAATAAGGTCCCGATGGAGGTCGTCATTGCGAATGACCATTAAATTGACTATTCCCCTGAGAAGTTTAACAACTCTAGATTAAATACATTATATCTTTGTGGATTATATATCTTTGACCGCTCTTGAAGCGAATATATCTAAATTAAAGCCTTATAAATTCAAAATTTCATCAACATCACCTTGATGGCTGGAAGTCTTCTACAGTCCGTTTCACAAAGCATTTTCTTTTGCGAACTAGCGAACTGTGGAATCGACTCCCGGGGTCTTCCCTAAGAGACTACCTCCAACTATTCAAAATTCGAGTGTACTCCTCCCTCAAAGGCCAGCAACGCACCCACAAAAAATGGTTGTACTAAAAATGTTTTAAGAATATATAAAGGTTGCTTTGTGATCATTATTTTTGAATTAACCATTAAATGTAATTATTATAGTATGTATAAAACTATTTAAAATTCATTTACGTCATCGATCTAAGAGTAATCTTAAAGACAAAATGTCAGCGTGTCACGTCTTCACGATAATGTACGCCTTACGTGTTTTTTAGTACGCAATAAAAATAATTTTCTTGGAAACTCAATTCTATAAAATATAGCAATATTCAGAGATCTGACCAATAATAAATTATTCAAAATTATTGGAACGAAGGGTAACAGTTTTGAATACCATCGCACTTTTTTGACGATACTAATTATTTAGGAGTCTCGGAGGACCTTCATTGGAACACCTCCAAGTGAGTTTTGCTCCGGAAACGCGTCAAAAATTTTATAAAGATTTATAAAGTAAACTTTGCACTGTAAAACTAATTACCGCTAGTCTAGCATAAACCACATTCAAAATGGCCGATTAAGTTTATAAAATTAATAGGGATGTGAAAAATAATCGATTTTTTTAAAAGTGAAAATCGATTTTTGTATTCGATTTTAATATTAAAAATAATTGAAAATTCGGCGACCAAATATTCATATACTAACTCTAACCTAACCAATCTAAATAATATTTGTTTTTGTGGACAGCTCCGATCTAAATAGTAATTATTTATTCAAGCCTCGGCTTCTCGGCGTCCTGGTCGCCTTCGGCGACCAAATATTCATATACTAACTCTAACCTAACCAATCTAAATAATATTTTTTTTTGTGGACAGCTCCGATCTAAATAGTAATTGTTTATTCAAGCCTCGGCTTCTCGGCGTCCTGGTCGCCTTCGGCGACCAAATATTCATATACTAACTCTTACCTAACCAATCTAAATAATATTTTTTTTTGTGGACAGCTCCGATCTAAATAGTAATTGTTTATTCAAGCCTCGGCTTCTCGGCGTCCTGGTCGCCTTCGGCGACCAAATATTCATATACTAACTCTAACCTAACCAATCTAAATAATATTTTTTTTTGTGGACAGCTCCGATCTAAATAGTAATTGTTTATTCAAGCCTCGGCTTCTCGGCGTCCTGGTCGCCTTCGGCGACCAAATATTCATATACTAACTCTAACCTAACCAATCTAAATAATATTTTTTTTGTGGACAGCTCCGATCTAAATAGTAATTGTTTATTCAAGCCTCGGCTTCTCGGCGTCCTGGTCGCCTTCGGCGACCAAATATTCATATACTAACTCTAACCTAACCAATCTAAATAATATTTGTTTTTGTGGACAGCTCCGATCTAAATAGTAATTGTTTATTCAAGCCTCGGCTTCTCGGCGTCCTGGTCGCCTTCGGCGACCAAATATTCATATACTAACTCTAACCTAACCAATCTAAATAATATTTGTTTTTGTGGACAGCTCCGATCTAAATAGTAATTGTTTATTCAAGCCTCGGCTTCTCGGCGTCCTGGTCGCCTTCGGCGACCAAATATTCATATACTAACTCTAACCTAACCAATCTAAATAATATTTGTTTTTGTGGACAGCTCCGATCTAAATAGTAATTGTTTATTCAAGCCTCGGCTTCTCGGCGTCCTGGTCGCCTTCGGCGACCAAATATTCATATACTAACTCTAACCTAACCAATCTAAATAATATTTGTTTTTGTGGACAGCTCCGATCTAAATAGTAATTGTTTATTCAAGCCTCGGCTTCTCGGCGTCCTGGTCGCCTTCGGCGACCAAATATTCATATACTAACTCTAACCTAACCAATCTAAATAATATTTGTTTTTGTGGACAGCTCCGGCGCTACGGGAAATGCAGCCCCTCCACCCTTGCGTACCAAAGCACAGGCATTTTATTCAAGCCTCCGCAACCTCGGCTTTTTGGTCGCCTTCGGCGACCAGCCTCAGCCGCTACAGCTTTCATAATGCCTGTGCTTTGTTACAGCGGGTGGGGGCTGCTCTTCCTCCGCGCCTCCGATTATTTATATACACTCTAGGGGTAAGACAGACAAGACCACGTGGATAGTGGGGTGCTCTGATTCGGTTTTGGGTACTTTTTGGATATTAAAGTAAACACTTTATTCTAGTAAAAATTAAATAATATAGAAAGTTGCAAACAATGAAATATAAGTACTAATTAGAAAATACAGACGAGTAGGTATCGATAATTTCAAAAAATTTCGGAACCCTATAATCTATCAACACGAAATTAGGTTAATTTCAATGTTGATTATTCTATAACTTTAAATTTCAAAAATGAGGAAATAATCGATAAATAAATGAAACGATTATTAACAATCGATAAATTAAAAACACGATTTTTTTAAGTAAACGTCACATCACTTATAACCAATAGAAAAGTAGAAAATGGCGGATTGTTTACAAATTTTAATACATTACACAAAACTTTAAATTTTTTATAAAAATATTTAGACGCGTTTCCGGAGCAAAACTCACTTGGAGGTGTTCCAATGAAGGTCCCCCGGACACTCCTAGATAATTAGTATCGTCAAAAAAGTGCGGTGGTATTTAACACCCAACCCGAACGAAGTTCCTTATCGCGCGTTGTGAAAGGGGGCTAGACGGAAAAAATTCTTACGAAAAGTTGTCACGACACTTTTTTGCTATTTGCTATTGTAATACACCGGTTCTTGTTCGATCACCGAAGTTAAGCAACGCCGGGCGAGGTCAGTACTTGGATGGGTGACCACCTGAGAACACCTCGTGATGTTGGCGTTTTTTTTTCGTCGTAAGATTGGTGTCGAGATAATCTATCATACTGTTATGATACCCATTAACATATAAATTAATCGAAAGGAATTTCGTTCCATCCGGGTGTCCCTTGACACCTCTAAAGTTTTTATTATTTTTATATTAAGAGTAACTAATTACTACGCGTAATTTTTTGCTAGGTTTAAGTCTGTAGATGCCAGCTGGGCTTACGCATATTTCTCTCTAGAAAATTGTGATAATCTATGCTAATTAAATAGACAACGATTAAGCCCGCCATTTTCGACTTTTCTCCAACTAAAGGTATATTCGTGTCATCTGTGATCAGATGATAGGTAAGTTTCTGAGACGAGATTTTGTCATACTTTGCGCTAAATCTGGTTTCTGAAACTCACCCTCAGAACTTAGTTCGACTCCTTATCAATTCTTATCTTGTCTGAATCTTAACCATAATTCTGGCTGTACATTGTAAAGTAAATTGCAAATAGCTTAATACTATAATATGTTTTTTACTAATGTTTGAGATTAAAATAGTGAGCAGTTTTGGCCTAGAGGCTTCAAGCGTGCGACTCACATCCCTGAGGTTGTAGGTTCGATCCTCGGCTGTGCACCAATGGACTCTCTTTCTATGTGCGCATTTTACATTCGCTCGAACTGTGAAGTAAAACATCTTGAGGAAACCGACATGTCTTAGACCCAAAAAGTCGACGGCGTGAGTCAGGCACTGGAGGCTGATCACCTACTTGCTTATATTCAAAAATGATCATGAAAGAAATTCAGAAATCTAAGGCCCAGACCTAAAGAAGTTGTAGCGCCACTGATTTATTTTTATTTTGAGATAAAAAAAAGTATAAATTGCGACAAGTTAAACATTTATATCGATATACAAACTTATACAAATGTAGTAAATTCTTGTAGTTCGCTGCTAGAATGTGTATTGAAAACGCATGTAGTTGACGTACGTCGCACTAAAAGCACACGCCATAATCATGTTTGCGGGGGCTAGACGTGAGAAACTATAGGAATATGTCAATAGCAGAAGGGTCAACGGCCATGCAACTGGTACTGCGATATGGTAACGGACATGGTCACCGTGCAATATGCATTTACGACTTGATTCCTCAAGGCCTGAGGAAAATTTGCCTCCAATGTTTTCTTAAGATTTTAGCGACTGAGGTATATTACTATATGCACAAACATAAATATTATTCATCAATACTACAAATCGGAAAATTTAGCCTTTCTGTATGTTTATATAATAAACAAAAGAATAAGGAATCTATCTAACCATCGATCGTTAAGAAACGCAATTATAATTAGCGAATAGATCAGTCGCAATGTTACAGTGCCACATCCTTTTCTTGGCCGACGGCAGAAATTGGTACTATCGTCGCCATTTTAGCTCTCATTTCTTGGTGCGTACGTAAATAATTTTACTATTGTACAACATCTAATAAGAATCTAACTCAAATGTTTTTATTTTTCCTTGCATTATTAATTATTATCGAACGGTTCTTATTTCTAGGTATCTTAAAAGATATTATATTTATAGTACAGGCAACATAAAAATACAGTTGTTCCAAGGTTTGTGCCACATTTATTTAAGTCTAGTGTATTTTCTAGATACTAGTATACATTGTTTTCAGACATTTTAATGAATTATTAAGTTAGCCTGCATAACTTCAAATTATTCATCGTATAATGGTTAATTTTTATTTACTGGCAATACTAATATCCATGACAGCAACGCTCTTACCGGTCAAGAAATGTATGTGGCACTATACCTTTGTTGGACATAATAAGTCAAACTATCGTTAATATAAGCTGAAATACAAATAGATGACTTGGATACATTCGTAAGTATGCCTTAAGGTTAGATAAATATTTAATGAACGTGCAATTTCACGGTCGATCTTTTGTATGAATGCAAAAGATACACAATTATTAATCAAATTACACTTCTGGACACATCTATTGGCCCACCTTGCATTTTCAGTTTCTTTTGGTCCTACCTAAAAATTTATATTAGGTCGAGTAAAAAGTTTTTATGCAGTTTTGAACCTGATACATTTTACCATCTTTTTCGATCGTATTGTTTTAAATTTGAATTTAGAATACCACACCACATGGAGATAAGCCTAACAAGTCGGGTATGCGCCTTGATGAAGTCAGTTGATTTTTGAATAAAAAACGTGTTTTATCAAATAAAGGTTTAATTTAATAACGCGTGTTGCCTCCATGGGCATCTACGAAAGCTCTGATACGATTAGGCATAGAGTTTATCAACCGCTCTACAAAATTTTGAGGGATCATCTCCCATCCCTCTTCTATGGCAGTTTTCAATTCCTGCATCGTCTGGGCAACTGGCTGACGAGCCCTAACACGTCTTTTTAGCTCGTGCCACATGTGCTCAATGGGGTTCATATATGGGCTTCTGGCTGGCCAGTCCATAACTGCGATGTTCACATCCTGAAGATATTCTCTGACGATGCCGGCCGTATGGGCTCTTGCATTATCATGCATAAAAAGGAAATTTGGGCCCACATAGTCCGCGTATGGCATCACGTGAGGTTCTAAGCACTCAAGAATGTACCTTTCACCATTTAATGTTGGCAGCCGTGATCCCGTAACAACTTCAAGTTGAGTTTTGCCGCTCGCAGATATACCGCCCCAGACAGTCCATGAGCCACCGCCATAAGCAACCCTCTCTTCATAGCAGCATTGTGCAAAACGCTCTCCGTTACGTCGGTAGACCTTCTTCCTTCCATCATTGCCATGTAACGCAATTTTAGACTCATCAGAAAAGAGTACACCGTTCCAATGCTGCTGAGTCCAATTTAAGTGTGAACGCGCGAAATGAAGGCGCGCTATTCGGTGGGCTCGCGTTAGTTTTGGGCCATTAGCTGGCTTGTGTGGTACCATATCGCGTTCTTTTAATCTTCTCCGAACAGTTCGAGCGCTCACATTTACTCCATGGAAGTCGCGAAGTTGGTTTTGTATCTCAATGGAGGTAAGGTGACGATTTCTCAGGCTGGTCGTCACGATGAATCGATCCTGCCTTTAAGTTGTGACCCGAAATCGTAGCCTTCCTTGGCCACGAACAAAGCCGCCAGGCTCTAGGTATCTCCGATAAACGTTTCGGACCGCAGATCGACTTAAATTAAGTTGATCACTCACATTTCTTTGGCTGTGTCCGGCCCGGATAAGTGCCACAGCTTGGGCGGCGACTTCAGGCGAAGTATCCATAGATTATTGATAGAACCTCATCTTAATGTTAAGAATAAGTAATGTTTGTTGCAAAACCAAAGAGAAAAACACACTTTCAAGAATTAAATCCAACTAAACGAATAAAATCAAGTTTTCTTAGTATTCGATTGTTTGATATCAATGAGCAGGCTCCAAATTGTCTTTTGTTTCTTTAAATTCCGTGTTCGAAAAAAAAAAAAATATTGAATGCAATTATGAATGTGCCAGGTTCAAAACTGCATAAAAACTTTTTACTCGACCTAATATAAATTTTTAGGTAGGACCAAAAGAAACTGAAAATGCAAGGTGGGCCAATAGATGTGTCCAGAAGTGTATTATTAATTATTCTTTAACCTATGCAATTTTTTTTAATAATATTTAATTTATAATTTAATTCTTATTTAAACAATAAAAACATTATCAATATTGTATTTGGGACCTAAATACTGGACTTATTGGGTTTATTCCCAGTGACAGTTTTGGGTTAGTTTTGGCTGATAGCTAAACCGAATAAAAGTCGGCGAAACTATTACGGCATTTTTACGAAAAATACATTTATAGAGTACATGGATACGATATATGTGTATATGTTCTAAAAACGTAGATAACGTTTTTTTTCACAGACAACGACCTTTAAAACGGTAATCTAAAAGAAGTGTTAATTATGAATATCTAAAATCCGTGTAAATTTTAACGTTTAGTTAGCACCTTAAAATGCAGTTAATTTTTTATGTTAGATATAATCAGTCACAATTGAAATATTTGTATTAAGTTCATTAACAGATTGATCACCTAATCTAGTAAAAAATTGGTTAAAACAGCATCTAACAGTATTTGATTGGCAAATGTTAAAATACGTTTAACGCTCTATTATAAAGTTGACGATTATTTAAATGATCCTTATCCTTGGGATTTATTTGCACCAATTCAAACATTTTGTATGACTCAAAACTTGGCGATTAAAAAGAGTGGCGGAGAGTTTCTTGCCAATTCTTTTTGTTCGTTCTGGCGAACTTGCGAACTGGTGGTAAATGCAAATTTAGACTCACATTTTTCCTGTTGACGTTATAAGTGTACTGGGTTACTATATGAATTATTTTGAGTTTGACAATGCCAATGCACAATGCCATGCCAAAAGAATCCGTTTTGGTTCTCTCGACTTTGTTTATATATATCAAAATAACTAATAATAACATTCATTAAGATTTATACCAAATCAAAATTCCTGTAAGCATGTTAACGTTGCTTCATAGCATATTGGCAACAACCAATAATAATTTTTACTCGTGATTTTTATATCGTCTAGACTAAGTTTAAAGTAATTTGTAAATATGTTACTTAATATTTGTTAAACACTTCGCCGTCACCTGTTCAAATAAAAAGTACTTTCACCCGCGTATTGCGGTTTGTTCAAGAATTATCGTAGTTATGGACTAAAGGTTGTATTTATGCCTTACAATGTAAAGGTACAAGGATAAAGGTCAGATTTTACAACTTATTGAGAGAAGTGTATAGCGCTTGACTAAACTGACTAGTGATTTGGGGCCCAGTGATTCGGTGGGACCAAAACCTAAAATATCTAATAGAACTTTCAAGACACTTTCTTTTGCGAACTGTGGTATCACCTCCCGGTGAGGGTCTCCCTGATACGACCTCCAACTGTTCAGAAAAAGAGCATGCTCATTTGGACACCCTCCAATCCTATAAAAAAGTACTTTATTGTGATAATTCTGATAAACTTAAACAATAAAATGTGATACATTAAAAAACTTGTTAACAAAAGTGTAAGCAACACTACTGAGTGAATTTTAAATTACATACATTACTTGATGTTAGACTATTTATTCGTTTAAATTTTAGTAGAAATAACGTTAGCAGAACCAAGTTTTCGGCGTTAGAACCTTCCGGTCGTGCTCTATCTATTGTATATGTTTATCTAAATATTCGTATTACTTGCTGCATACGCTTGACCCAATATACAATGACACATTCCATTAGTGGCGAACGTAATCAATTATTTGTAATATGATTTATTTGTGTTTAGTTCAAGACGATCCACTTACATTAGCCAAACACAGCGATATTGTCTTTCAGCAAAAATTCCGAAGTTGCGCGACAAAATAAGTCTTATAATCAACTATAAAAATAAACACTTTAAAAATGTATTTCTCTTAGGTCAGTCGATATAAACCAGAAATATTGCTGTTGTATATTAGTGCATTGCGGTCGTTTATATATATTAAACCAACACGATATAAATTTCTGGATGTTAGATTTCCCATTTAAAATTAAATCTTATGTAAACCATATTTAACCGACTTCAAAAAGTTAGTAATCAGTTTAACCTGTAGTATTGAATATATACAATTTAGGTTATCCAAGCACGTGTGCTAATCGTAAGTGTATGTATGTTTATTCACAAATTTCTCAGAAACGAGAAGCCATATCGAGATGATTTATTTAAATCCAAAACGGTTCAGTAATTCATGAGATATTTACGCATTTTCCGCTTTTCAGTTAACAGGTATTTGCAGGTGATTTTTTTTTTAAATTATTTTATAAAAATCATTCCGTAACTATGTATGTGTGTATGTAAAAAAACATTAATGTGTAAAGATTACTACGCAGTTAATGAGTACCTAGAAGACAAAAACGCGTGGCAATAGTTGCAAAAATTTACCAACAAAACCGAGTCAGTATAAACAAAAGCTTTATTTATCTGCCCTATATACTAAATATCTTAAAATAATTTATAAAACGAACATAGAACATATGATCCATTATTAGGAAACTTTATATAAGAGTTTTTTGAAAATGTCCATATATTGACGTAATTTTTTCATTTACAATGATTGCAATGATTACCTACGCTCATTATCAATGTAACAAGTAGTTAAACTAATGAACTTTTCAGTTAATTTAACTGTAATGTGATTAAAACTAAAATAGTGTTAATAATACGCAAAAAATTAATTAAAATGTGATTGTCAGGAAATTTACTGAAATATTAACAAAATTTTACATTTAAATATTTTCAAAGTAGAAATAATCTTTTAGACGAACTTAATTAACAAGAAACGTGTTAAGAACTATGTAATAATAAATTCGTATTCGATAACCATTATGTTTGACCCCTTGTTATATAATAAGTGCTTGGATGTTAGGTTCACATATGCTAGTCGGTTTCCGCCTTGTACCGCCTCCCGCCGAATATCAGCATAAAAAATGTGACTGTTTTTAATTAAAATTTGATGTTAATGGGCTGATAAGAGAATTCAATAATTCATTCTATTAGAAAGTGGACTGAAAAATTCCTGAGCATTAGCTAAACACCTCCAGCGAGTTCGACTGCTTTTCATTCTTATAACAAACAAAAACTCCGTTGAAACTAATACCATAATTACTTTTTTTTATTATTATTTTGTGTATGCAAAAAAAAAGAAACCGCATGTGACTTTCCGGTCTTTAGTGCGTGATGTAAAGAAGAAAGAAAACTCAGCACCGCATATTACATCTTAATCCGTAATTTAATCAAGTATAAAAGAATTTAACTGACAGTAGGTATTATCAGAAATTAAATCACATTCTAAAAACTAGCCATCGAACTATATAATGATGGGACCATTTAAATAAATAATAATTAAGCGTTTATTTGCAAAGAAACATTCCGATTAATTAAAAAGAAACGTACAATCAGCCATATAGAGAGAGGCATGCAAATGTCATATTAATAATTATAATGTCATAATAATAAAAACAGTTAAGTTATTTATACTTGTTGTCAAAACTTATGATTTAAATTCCCACATAAAGGCACCTTGCCAAAATCTAATCATGTTCTACTTGAAATCATTACACGACAGTGATCTGTAACTTCTGGGAAGGTGATTAAATAGATAGCTATGGAGTATAAAAGCGCAGTGTTGGCCTAGTGGCTTCAGCGTGCGACTCTCACTTGAGGTCGTAGGTTCGAACCCCGGCTGTGCACCAATGGACTTTCTATGTGCGCATTTAACATTTGCTCGGACGGTGAAGGAAGACCCAAAAAGTCGACGGCGTGAGTCAGGCACTGGAGGCTGATCACCTACTTGACTATTAGATTTAAAAATGATCATGAAACAGATTCAGAAATCTGAGGCCAAGACCTAAAGATTTTGTAGCGCCACTGATTTATTTTATTTTTTATGGAGTAAAAAATGTTTGAATATATCATAGTGCAACATGCACCCACAGCCATATTGGATCCCTCGGTAGATACATGCAAGTTTATTTTAATGTTTTGAATAATATTGGATAATTTATACAGATTACTGTATAAATTGTATACTGCTATATATAAACTTGGTACTATCAAAATACCAAAAAAAAAAATCACAACTGAACGAATGGTTTGACATCTCACTCTATTCACAGACGGTATAATTGAACACACAAACCAAACACACGTTTTATAACTGTATAAAACATTAACAATTGAATACTATTGTTAAATATAATGACAAGTTATTTTCAAGTGTTAAAAAACCGATTCGAGGCATTTTTTGCGCTGATACCTGGTACCGCCCGCAAATTATACGAAATCAATTGAGAGGCGGCGCCTTCCCAAATTAAGTTGTTATAGGTTAAAAACTAAATAACCATAATGCGCTCGCAAAAAATACCCCACACGTTACCAATTATTTTACAATAATCTAATAAAAAATAACTACCGGGAAATGAATTTGGGGCATTATAAGTGGTGTTTTAAAGTTTTAGTCGAATTGGTAAATGTTGTTTTAACAATTGAATTTAATTTGAAGCGTAAATCAAATAAACAACAATTTTCCGTTAACTGTTCCTTTAATGAAGAATTCAACTAAAACATTGTTCTCTCCATCAATTTCAAGGTCTCATGTGCTGGGCTTTTTAACAAAACAAATGCGAATCGGAGCCAGGAACGCGTGCTTAATGCTAAATCAATTGTGCTATAATCTTCCAGTGTAATATAAATTGGTACACTGCTATATTTTTAAAGAAATTGAATGTCACTACCATAATATAGCAGCTATTATTGCTATTTATTTAATAACAATTAAAATAATTAAATAATTAGGAGAGCGACGGGCGATCTCTAGAAGAAACCGCTGTGAGAAAAAAATAAGATGAGCGCAAGAAATGCTTTTGTGAAAACTACATAAGATATACAATTACTTAGACACAAAGTATAGAACAAAAGAAAACTATGCAATTAAAACATATGTTGACAGTAAATAAGGACACATGAATCACGATAATTTCAGCTAGTTAAGTTAGTACGAGAGTTAGGGACAGGATATCTTTAAAAACTGTAATTGACAGATAATTAATGATGTAATTTATAGAACATGCTCCTTTCTATAAAAATTTAATAAAACAAAAAATCAAAGGTTACTTGCGTGCGTGTTAACAATAAATCTTAATAAAAATCAAATAAGTTATAAAAATTGTTGATTCCCACACGCGATATCTATCGTTGAAATAAAGAAAATTTATGTGCGTTTTAAAAACTCTTATCGAATATAGCCTTATCGTACGCTAGTGGTTAACCCCGGTTTCATTTCGCATTCCGATCCATATTATTTGGTTCAGCTTCGGTTATAGCACTTTATAGGGACTTTATCGGTCGACGCGCGCTGCGATTTATAAACGCGATTTCCTTGATTGTGATTGGTTGTGCCAACTGTAAAATCCTTGTAGTTAGCTGTTGACCAATAACAATCAAACGAATCGCTATCTTGTATGTATGTAGTGTGGACTCATTTTCCGCACTTAGACGCACATTTGGTCCGTTGTGCGTTAGGTCCTGGATAATAAGGTCAGCCTAGGTCTTTCCAGGCATAGCGGGGCCGAGAAATCCCGATTAGCCAGCAGATCAAGCGACGCAAGTGGAAATATATAGGCTACACACTCCGAAGAGATCCAGCTATAACCCAAGCAGGCATTTGATTGGAACCCCTAAGGAAAGCGGAAGCGTGGCTGTCCCAAGCAAAACCGGCGACGTACAGATGAGGCAAAAAGAGCCGGTAAGACTTGGAGCGAGGTTCAAGATCGAACGCGATGGTTAGTCACTGTGGACGCCCCCTGCTTTAATCAAGGTCCTTCCAGAAGGTCAGAAGTATCCTGGGCACTTCGCAGGCGAATCCACTTCGCACTTGCGAGAAGGGCAAAGGAAGGAGCGGGTTCTGGCCAGCCGGCATCATTCCGGATCCTCTATTTGTAAGATCGTCGGCATTATTGCCGAGAGATCCATTGCGTCCTTTGAAACGCCATCTTATCGTCTTTTGTTTTACATTCTCACCTCCACAACACACAATTAGCTAAATAATGATTTATCTCATCGTCATGGTTTATAAGTAGTAAACATTTTAGATAGTTTTAAATAAAAAAATATTTTCGTAAATCTCACATAAAAATATCATCAATGTACAGATTTAACACGGTCACAATTTTATTATTACATGTACATGGGTGGTCCAACTTTGTCGCTAAAAACATTTATGTTTAGTAAACATTTAACTTTGTATTGCAAGGTGTCGTGTTAAACCATTGTTTTTTTTATGTTCGGTATATTAAAATAAACAGTGATTTAGTGTGTGGCTAAATGGAAATTACACACTATTGGAGATATACAAAATCTTACATACAACTTATCCATGCCTGACTGAAGATTATTTTATTCAATAACTAGCTGACCCGGCAAACGTCGTTTTGCCATGTATATATATTCCTAGGAAACAATTTATAGTTCAATAAAAACAACTATGTAATACGAGAAAAAATAGTGGTTGATCGTAGAGGGTAGATGAAAATTAAGGGTTGTATGTATTTTTGTATGCTGTATCATAAAATAATAAAAACAAAAAAATTTATATAAAATAAGAAATAAATTTTTGGGGTGGACACCCCTTATCACTTAAGGGTTTGAAATATTCTTAAGCTTACTGAATATGCATAAAAAATTTCATAAGAATCGGTCGAGCCGTTTCGGAGGAGTATGGGAACGAACATTTTATATATATAGAGATATTCTTATAAGTGCAGAGTTATAAACATTCATTACAGTATACATAATATGTTAACAAATAGACCAATAAAAAATGAAGACACATATATCGTCAATAATACTTTTAATCTGTGAATGCATTTAGAGTATATCCTTCTTGCAGCCTGTGCCTTCGCATGGCTGGACATTTAAATTTTAAATATATAGTCTATGGTACACAGGAACAATGTAGCATAAATGATGAAAACATATTTTGAATCAGTCCGATTTGAGTTAAAAGCATACAAAGCGTTTTTAAATATTTAATCGCACGTAAGATTTAAAACTTTCTCATTCGTTTGAAGTTCCAAGAAAACTTAAAGCTATTTGTCAATATAAACAAAATGGACGTTTAAACTGTAGATTTGTTCGGAGACGACAATATGATTCATGTCATTGAAAACAAATAGTTTTATCTTTATCAATACGTAAGAATGACCTGATTTCGATCACTGTAACAATTTCTCATATCGGCTGATAGCATGAATCAGGCAAACGTCACCTCTTTATCTATGGCTGTAAAGTTCAAAACCCTGAGTCGTTGGAAATCGACCTAGTTTTTGTGACACCTGAATTTCACTGGTGTCTAGATTTATTAGGGCATCGATATTTGGTGATACCTCATGATAATGTATGGAAATTTTACTTCCATTTAGGGATATTTACAATCATGGTTTTGCGTAATTTTCTTCATAAGTTTTGCTTCAGTCGGGATTAATTTTTTTTATAAATTTTTAATTTTCTTTGGCTACTTTTCTTCTATACGGTCTTACAGAAACGATTTCTGAAGAGGTAATCTAGTCTATGGTTCATTGGTTATTCAAAATTATAACAATTCAGAGGTACTACAACCGTTAATTGGTCTTCATCTTATATCCGAATAAGAATCTCTATATATATAAAATTCTCGTGTATCAATGTTCGTTCCCATACTCCTCTGAAACGGCTCGACCGATTCTTATGAATTTTTTTATGCATATTCAGTAAGTCTGAGAATCGGCTACTATCTATCTTTCAAACTCCTAAGTGATAAGGGGTGTCTACCCCAAAATTTATTGTTTTTATTTTTTATGATACAACATACAATAATACATACAACCCCTAATTGTCACCCCTCTATGATTAACCCCTTTATATAGATAGTTATTTTTATTGAACTAAAAAAATGTTTCCTAGACATAATATACATGGCAAAACAACGTTTGCCGGGTCAGCTAGTATTTTTATAAAATATCAATTGTGATCCTTTATTCATATTTTTCTATCAGGTTTATTTTACCTGGTCTTGAGTTGGTCTGACAAAAATCCACTTCGACTTTCATAAGAATAACAATACTGTTAACGCCTTGATATAAAGAGACAAATCTAGAAAAAGAAATGTTATGTTTATCTGTCCAATTTCATATTTTAATAAGATGTCTATTGCCTATGAATTAGGATAAGGCAGTCCTACGTTTGATTCGCACCAAGTTCCAAGACAAATCGCAAATGTACAAAGGAAATTGTCTCGTAACGAAGCTTATTAACACACGACAGTTCATAATTAAGTAAATATGTGTAAAATGAAGACAGTGTTACATTAATTAAATGCTTATTATACAGACAGCATTCCATGAATTGATTATAGATAATGATTTCAAAGATTCGCGGTGACCTTTATTTTCCTATTATTATTTGCATATTGTATTAAATTCAGATAGCATTAGTGTCATTGTCATATTGCGGTCTAGACTGGCCGTGTTATTCATAAAAAACAGTAGATTTTATTACGGTAAATAGAATCGCAGTTGCAGTGAAGTTTAGTGCATTTTTCTAAATGCTGATAGTGTGTTTATTTCTAATCAAGAAAATACTATGTACGTCAACTTGCATCTTTCACTTCATTAACTGCAACTCGATTCGTCCATCTTGAAATTTACGTTGTAAGCCTGCTTCCAATAGACTTCCATAGTGAGTTTTGTAACCATTTTCTGAAGTTACAAACTTAGTTGCGTAGTGTTATATATATTACAAATGGTCACTCATTATTGATTCATCAATATTCTATAATAACTACTACTTAAGAGACTGGCCCGGATATGTTGCCAGAATATAAGTAACGCAACTTGCAGCAACCCTAAAGGCCGGGGAAGTCACGGCACGGCAGGATTACGATGGCTAAACGATGTAAAGCTGAACCTTCAAGATATAGGAATCAGGAACTTGAAGTAAAAAGCTTAAAGTAGGAGTTGGAGGTTCTTGCTTAGGCCAAGGCCCGGTGGGGCGATGATGATGACCACATTTTTATTTTAACACCAATAGGTCCCTCAGAAAGTTTCGGTAATTATTTATACATTTTCATTATTTTATAAGAACTTATTTAAACTTAAGGAAACATTCGAAATATTTCCTATCATATACCGTAGCTAATTATAAATAATTTACACACATACTAAAAAACCAAGATAATTTTTCTTTAGTTTTATTGATCAAGTTTCTACCCGATCGGTTAATTACTGGCCGTTGACACCAGTCGATACAAAAGTGCAAATGTTTAATGATAAATAGTAAATATCTATAGGATTCTTATATGTATACAAATTGTGAATAATTTTTATTTGAAGACAACATTTGACAAGATATTTCGTAGAATGCATACTCTATCTAAATCACACATCGTTTCGGGACCGTAGTTTAAAACAATTATTATTTGGCTTTCAGACTTTTGTGTCACATTTCAAAACTAGTCGTATAATAGTTAGTTATCTGTCGAGTCAACTTGATGATCAGTGGCGAACCACGATTACTGATTAGCACACGAAACGTCAGGTAATGGTAATAATTAAACAAATTGGCGCGTATTAATTTCTGAGGCATTTATTTTTAGGGTTGATAATTACACGTTTACTACTAGATTAACATGTACACCAGGTAAACTTTATTACCAACTGCTAGTCAACTTTGCACTCAAATTTTTGTCTCGATTTTACGAAACGTTTTGTGACCTCTCACCCGCGGCTACTTTATTGTACGAGTAAGCTGTATAAGTTGTACTCATATGGGTCAAGCTCTTGAGTTCTTTTCATGTTAAACAAGAGTACTACGTGAATAAAATGTACTAAGAATAAACAAAAATCTAATAATACGATTGTCAACTCCTTTCTTCTACTGTTATTTGTGTGTTTGACTTTTCGCCGTAACCTTTACGTAACCAAACCAAACCTACAGATAAATATTTCTGATATTTAATATAAAAAATAATTAGTTCATTAGCTCCAATCTTTTAACATTTCGGATTTCACAAGTCAAGGTTTTTAAAAATATAATGTTAAAATACATTTTATAACGTATGTTGTATCGCGGGCATTTATACCTACTATTCGTGTTTGTAGTTAAACTCCTCCGAAACGGCTTGACCGATTCTCATGAAATTTTGTGTGCATATTGGGTATGTCTGAGAATCGGACAACATCTATTTTTGATCCCCCTAAATTTTAAGGGAAGTCCACCCCTAAATTACAGTTTTTTTAAGTTTTAGAGATTTTTTTATTTTTTTATGATACAGCATTAAAAATACATACAACCCCTAATTTTCACCCCTCTACGATCAACCCCTATTTTTTATTATAAATGATATACATGGCAAAACGATGTTTGCCGGATCAGCTAGTATAAGCTATATAAATGGAATATCCAATACCAAAGTCCAAAGTGCGTTCACAATCCAGAATTATAAAGTTAGTGTAATTATTACCTCTACAGGACTATACTCATCATCTATCTATTAGATCTACGTATATTGTGCAGTGATGTCAATATGTTCCTAATCTAAGCCTTTGTTGCCACGAGAATGTAAGTGCGTGCTTTCACCATGCCTCCTGCTGATAGAGGACAAATCTTTGTTTTTAATTTATTGTATTATTATTTATTACTTAAGATGTCATGTGGAACATGGTGTAATGGTTGCAGCTCCTTACAAACGTTGTGTAAAACAAAAAACTTGGCGATTAAAAAGTGTGGCGGAGAGTTTATTCCCAGTTCTTCTCTTCCGTTCTACGCCCTTGATTTGAACTGGCAGCAAATGTAAAATTAGAAGCATTTAATGTATATTTCTTTTTTGACGTTCATAAGTGTACATTGTGTTACCTATATGAATAAATAATTTTTGTCTTTTGACTTTTGATGGTATTTCTTATTTTTACCGTAGGATAGAAGTATTCAAAATTGATTAGTGAACAGTATTAGAGATAAAATCGAAATGTATTATACAGATATTATCAAAAAATATACTTTGTTTATACAATCAATGACCTAGATATACGGATTACTATTATATCAGCGTTTAGTACTTATTATATAGCCTAAGGATCATTGTATTATCTATATTAAATATATTTAAATAAACTATATAGTATTTGGAAATGATTAAGTTGCAGCGTGCGATGCTTGGTCGTTGGTTCGAGCTTCGGCTGTGCACCAATGTAAAGGCTATGAGTGTTTTTAACACACGCCCAAATAGTCGATGGCGTATGTCAGGCGCAGAAGGCCGATCATCTGCCTATTACAAAAAACAATCACGAAACAGATGTAGAAGTCTCAAGCTATTTTTATTGTTATAATTAGTTACGTACACTATTTAAAATTACTACAAAATACCTTACCGGATAGATTTTATTTGTAAAAAAAATTAAATAATAATATATGCAATATTTATGCACCTGATCGGTTAATACGTTCAAAAAGTTCGCGCAGACAATGACCCCAATGTAAATGCCCTTTTATTTTAAGGTCCCCATTTCCTACAAAAAGACAAACTTTTCCATACGGTTTTCACATAAATTCTGACTAAAATGTTAGAACGACATATAAGGCTTTGTGCCTGGTCCGTTAATTTATGTTATATGTAATAATTTGTTGCCCACATTTCATCATATATTTGTTTTATAAAATATATACAGGGATTATTAAAACTTAAAACTTTAATCTAACTCCTAAGTAAAGCTTGTATTTACTCAACAAGTGCGTTTAATTGCGCAGATAAAGTGTGAGATTAAGCTCCATATACACTGGAGGCTTCAATCCGTGCTTACGTTAAGCTCCTATGCATCCTGTCGTCAGCTTGGCGCTTATTGGAGTTTACTCACGTTGTCATCCGACACGGAATCGTTATAACGGTTTCCCGTTAGATGAGGTTACGTTGTAAATGGTTTTAGAACCATTAAATAATTTTTTATTTATTTATAAAAACCACAATCCTGTACTAACGGGTGACCCTAAACATACGAAATTAATTAGGAAAAACAAAGTTACATAATAATAATATCACTAACTACTATAAACACTAACAAAATAGAACATTTGTTCACTCAACGGAAAATAAAAAAGGTCCGTTCACCTATATAATTCGATAACTAAAGGAATACAGCGAATGATATGTGCAACTTCAGAAGGTGAGTCCTAGCTGGGCACATGCAATAAGGGCGGACGATGTCGCCTTCAGATGTACCCATCAGGCACATTGAAACTAAGGCTGATTTGCTGTTTTAAAAGAGTACCGAGAGTTTTTTACGCCGGCTTTTTCTCTCGGCCTACACCCTCCGTCTTCTTTGCCGATGAGTAGGGATGCCTTCAAATTTAATGACGTGGAATAAGTGATACATGTATCTTATGTTCCATAATAAACATATTTTATTTTATTTTTATTTTATTTTAAGGCACCGTAGTACTACCGAATTACTGTCCTTGCCATGTAACAATTTTATTGCGTACATCACAAGCGCGACAGTAAACTCACAATAGTGATATTCGTCAAATATTTTAATAGTCTCAGAATAGCTCTCAATTGTTTTTTTATCGTATACCTGTACCTGAATTAGTATTGATATAAGCAAAGTACTAGGAAAAATGGACACCAAGTGTACCTGGCAAGGCCAACAAATAAAAGATTAAGAGGTAGACCAAAGGAAAAATGAAATAAAAAGAAACGCTGGTGAAAACTGGATCACCAAAGCAAAAGACAGTAAACTAAAATTTAAGGATTAATAGGAATTTTTTTTTTTAATTCATGCACATATTATGTAATAATTAATCATATGATATACTTGTTTAATATATTAATCATTATGGAAATAAAGAGGCTATTATAATAATAATAAACAAAGTGATTGTAGCTGACAATTTATGTAGGTAACATTTACAGAGATTTCCTTTCCTTCTATGGAATTTTACATTATATATTCGTGATACACTATGGAAACAGACCGCGATTAAGGCACGTAAAGATCCTTCTGTATACCTACCGCAGCGGCTCTATCTGTTGGATTAGATGTTACCCGACAGTTGTAATCTTCACTTACCAGTCTAATGCTTTCTTAGTTATCAAAGACTTTTATAAACTATTTATCACTAAAAGTAAAGCGTATTTTATGGATTTTAATGTGTTTATTGTCTCTTAGGCTTAAGCTTTTATAACCCCATAAATACCGAATATGTTTTGTACTATATTTTTTAAAATCTAAATCATAATATGTTACATTTAAAACCACTGTGGTTTGTATTAATAACTTACCAGTCTTGTTTAGCAGCGCGACAAATTAATATAAAAATTGGGCCTGCTGTAGTGCTGTGCCATTTATTTAAAATAAGTAAGGAGAAAATATATCATTTTTAATATTATTTTTGATCAAGAAAAAGATACTATTGTTTTTGATTTTCTTGATTTTATATAATATATTTTGCGTGTATCACTAGCATAACATCTGTTCTATGCGGAACGAGAAGTACTTTCCCGTAAAATCAGCAATTTTGAATGATGTCCATTACTTCTGGAATATTAAATAGAACCCCGGGCGACTATAGCTAAATAAACACAAGGATGTTAACTACCATTTGCTTGTAAAGGACTTAATAATGTATAATTTAACATTTATGATATCTAAACTCATTGATATACTTGATGTTTTCGTTTCTAAGAATCAAAGTTTGGGTTATGACCTAAATGATTGGACGGTTTACATAATTTCAAGTTCATTTGATATAACATTTTATCATTAAAGCCCTTAACCTTCTCTTAAGATGACTTATGTGGTATTTTTAATTAAATAATATAGTTAATAAATTAATGGCGGTGTTATTTATCTCCACAGTTGTTTGTGGCACCATCGTCCATGGACAATGCTCTAGGCCTTCTACTCTCAACGTAAAGTACTCACCATCATCATAGCCTAACGCTATTAAATACACTAAAGTTAGAATGGGATGAGGGAATAAAATACAAAAATTATACATTCATATTGGTAACCCTTTATCTATTATTAAACTCATTTGGTCATACATATTGCTTGCTTTCGGTTAGTTCCAAATACGACCACGGAGCGCTGTTCATATACTCTAAATAAAAAACTATGTATTAATATTCTATTCGTCGAATTTACGTATTATATAAAACATAATATCAATATTTTGGAACTATACATAGTCTGTAACAGACTTTAGACATATTGATTGTGTTTAGTTAACCAGTAGCGCTACAACCATCAGATTTCTATATCTTCAAGGAAATGTTTACGACAGCATTTCCTTTCAATATTTCCGGTCGCTTTCCTCACGATGCTTTTATTTACAGTACGAGCGACTGTTATATGCTCACGTTAAAACCCCATTGGTGAACCGCTGGAGTTTGAACCTACCGACACTGCTCACGTCATAGTTGCTAATGTTGTTGAAAAATAACTGTCGGCTAGCGGTCTTAACAAAAAAAGGTGACCTTTCAACGGTTATCTCAAAATGACGAAGATTACGTAAAATCAAATGTTTGTAGTATGATTTGTGACAAGGTCGGCGACGATAAATTTTTACGAGCAAATAATCAAATTAATTATAATATTTTTTATTAAATTAAATTGCTTTATTTATGTAAACATTGATAACAGTTGCTGGAAAGATTTGCGTGTTATTTGCCGATTAAATTTAACTATAATCGATAAAAACTGTTAATTTGAAACCGAATTAATTTGATTAGTCGATACAAAAAATGGCGCCAGGGATTATTTATCATGGCGCCATATTATGTAAAAAATCTGACAAATCTTTAAATGATGGGACGTGATGTAAGCAGTGAATATTTAAAAATGGAATTTCGTAATTGGAACATTCGCAAAGTAATCTTGAGGAAATGCAGCCTACGATTATATCGATATCACTTATCAATGATAGCAGGACGTTGACCAATTACCGGTAATCACACAGGAAAATCCTTAGAATCCTATTTTGCTAATGATGTTATTATTAGGTTTAAACCTATGTTACCTTTATGGCACAGCTGGTTGTATTTTTAAAACATTTTGGAAATAAATATAGTCTATGTTAGAGATAATGAAGCATTCTTATATGATATAATTTATATCTGGTTCAGGTTTGAGTTTATTCCTTTTTCTCTTTCCTCTTTATAATATCAGAAAAACAAATATCGTCTATTTTTCGTAGTTTGCTTTCGCGCTTACCGTAAAACTTCTCTGTCATTATGGATACCATATGCAAAAGCAAATGCATTAATAGTGGATATATGAAATATTATTGCACTTTTATCAGAATTTGGTATCCTCGGAATCTGCGCTGAGAGTTATCTGAAAATCTGTGCATACATTACATCATTCGTGTACATTTTTTCAGTGAATTTCGGTGTAGTAATTACATAATATATTGTGTTAAGCGTTTTATTAAGAACTGCGTACAGCGTGGCCTCTCATCCTATTTTTTATTGACAAGATATTAACAGAAACTGTAAATATTTTCGTAACCTTTAAACCTATTTGAAAAACTGTTTAGCTCAAATAGCCTCGGAATTTGTCGTGCCTCGGTTATATTAGTAAAATAACATTGTATTGAATACATAATGTTTTTCAATAACAAGCTAAAGGAAAATTTTGATGAAAACATGATTTTAGTCTAGATAATATCATTACATATTTTTTTAAATATCTTAAATATACTTTTATATTTTCGATGTTTATTAAAGCAATTCTAACATTTTAAATAAGGCTTTAGTCACAATCTTAAATAAAAGAAGCGATTACTCTGGAGCAATATACAAAAAAATATAATTCTACTTTTAAAAATCTACTTGTAACTTATTATCGATAATAGAAAAATATAAGTCTATTTTTAAAAATCTACTTGTAACTTATTGATTTAAAGTACTTGCTTGACTAACTTGCTACCTTTATTAATTTGTTTGTGCACTAATTCCACCGTCAAAGTATCAACCGGTCTTTGACTGATAAACAGACAAGTTACCGTTTCCAAAGGGCATATCGAATCGAGTAACAGTTTTCAAGTGAAATCTAGCATATTCTAAACAAACAGTCATCCTTAATGTAAATTTTCTTACGTAAATTTTCACAATGTATAGTATAGTGACATATTTGTGTGCTATTGTTGTCACATTATGATTTTATTAATACCCTTATTCAACGGCATCATTAGTTTATACAATTGTATTACCAATTATTACAAAAGTAAACATAAATAGTTCTCTAAATAATACCTACTTAATTTTTTTTTAATGTAGTAGAAGGCAAACGTGCAGTAAGCTCACCTGATGTTAAGTGATACCGCCGCCCATGCCACTCACATTGCCAGAAGGCTGGCAAGTGCGTTGGTACGCTCTATTCTTGAAGGACCCGAAGTAGAATTGGTTCGGAAATACTACAGTGGGCAGCTGGTTCCACATAGTCGCGCGTCAAAAGCTATGCATCTGTGACTTTGATAAGGTTCCATGTTCGTAGGAAATGTCGGCGAGATCAAAGTAATCATGTTTACTTTTCAAAAAATTATGGTTAGGCAATGTTGATCTTTTAATTACAAGTGAAATATGGCGCATTGATATCGTAAAATTGTTTGTCTATACATATTACAAACCTGTAAACAGCTTTAAAACGGTAGTACGTTTTATGTTTGAAAAATTTAACATTTTACAAGCATTGCCAATAACAAGGAACACTATATCCGTAGCGCTGTTGTCGCAAATTGAGAATTACGCTGTACAAAAACACGGCGGTAAAATTTAAACCGCCGTTTACTTGGGCTTTTATTATAACTTACATATTGAAATTTGAAGCCCCTTAACCGCTATAACTCAATTAAAAAGTATTTTAACTCATTCTAATATCTATCTATTTCTAATATCTTAAAATTCACTTCACTAACAATTTTTGAATGCACAAAATTTTTACTTGGCACAATTATTTGAAAATAGAAACAAAAGACGTAACGATGGTGCGCTTCGTTCGACTGTGATTGGTCAACACGGGCCAATATGCGACATGATATCATGTTACATCCGTTTGACCAATCATGACGCAACGTTTCATACTACGTAAATCCTTTCAGTATTTGAGATCAATGAATAATATGCATTCGAAAAAAGCCTAAACAGTTACTAAATAATTTTATATCGAAATAATATTTTATTTATTTATTTTACAGAATAATATAATAAAATCATAATATGTTACATTAGAAAACCGCTGTGGTTTGTATTAATGTAACCATAGCAGTCTTGTTTAGGAGCGCGACAAATGCATAAAAAAGGGCACGACTAGAAGACATTTATTTACTTTCATATTATGGGTAGTATTTTGCAGTGTTTAAAAATTCCTTTCTTTAATATACTTAAGAACAGCAATATTTATAAAATACTGGAATCAAAGGTACTAGTAGACAAATGCCAAGAACTCTCCAATCATATTATTATTACGACAGATTAAATCATAAAATAATTACATTCACCCTTAGTGCGAGGCAACGCATAAAAATTAAATACAAATTTATGTTATAAGCTCGAAGCATTTTTATTTTAATTGAAATGCCGGTGTCGCCTGTACCTTTTTCTTTTTATTCGTGTTAGGTCATCGAATTCCACTCAACTTTCCTCGTGTTATCTAATCGATGACTCGGCTTACATGATGCTGTTTCTGTGAACAAACAAATCCTTTAATTAGGCTGTGACAACGTTGATTCACTGTGATTACAAGAATTTACGATTAAACGTATAATCATTTTTAAATATGGGTCATGGATTTCAATTACTCTCAATTAACAAGGAAACTTTTATATGGAAAAATTATTATTATTATAAAAATATATAATCTTTGGTTGAGTAACGTATCTCTATTAATATTAAGTTTTATTAAATTGTTTGAAGAAATATTTATTTCCAATACACAAACACAGTATTTACAATATTATTAATCTACATAGTAACAATAATAATTAAATTGTTTTATATACATATATGTAGTACAACTTTGCCAAAATTAAGTTTAATTTGGCAAACCCTTCGTCCGGTCGCAATGTCATGAGTTGTCAGAACGGAGTTATATTAATATTATTACACTACACAGTACACATGTCTATGTAGTGTTAGTAATACTATAATATAGACGCGAAGAAACTTTATCTACTTTATCTATTCTTAGATAACAAAATTTTAATGTTTTAAAATTTAAAACAAATAAATGTTTGTTATCGCCATGTAATCCCATCACGTGTCAAAGACTTGTTGTCAAATAATAGATTAATTTTATAGACTTTTCGTACTTTAATATTCAAATATCATTAACGATTAGTTTGTTGCACTTATGACATTCCCATAAGTTCATGCGGCTAATTGAATTTATTATGAGACCAGGGCGGCGACTTTAATTTTAAAAATTTATTATCGCCCGTGGTGTACTGTCAGATGATTCTATTTATTTCCCATAATCAGGTATTCCAAAGATCATAGATACTGTGGTTATAAAATACGTTTAATTCATCTGGTTTAAATATATTTAATGTGAGATATTGTATAAGATATTCAAAGAATGTTCATCTGTCAAATGATGTAATAGAGCCATTACGTTTTGAATTTTTATTTATTTTATTTACACTTCTTTGCACTCAATAATAAACAATAAACATACATATGTTTCTAAAGGCTGAGTGGAAAGGGTGTCTTTATTATAAGCTAACTCTTCCAGGCAATTCGAGCTAAAATAGAGCTAAATGTAGCACAGAATGAACATAAAAATAAATTTTAAATGCTTAAAATTATAATTTATATTATAGATAGCGCCATCTATTGGGTATTACTTTAAACCTACAAACCGTTATGTCTGTCACATGCCCAGAACAATTACATTAAAGTTAATTTAGCACATGTAACGGTCTATACGAGTATATTTAGACATTTAAAATAAATACTCGTCCGCGTATACTACTCTTATAAATCATAAACAAATAAATGTTTGTTTGTTTCAGCGAATCTCACGATCAGCACACGCGGCTTAAGCCTGGACCTGCTTATCCACTCGCCCGTGCAAGACATGTACCTCTGCTTCAACCGCTCACGACTCGTCGGCAGAAGACTGGTAAGATATTACACATTTTTACTAAAATACATTTCGCATATATTCAAACTATTTCAAATTACACTTTGTCCGCAGACAAGGTTTCAAGCCGAAAGACAACCGAACTGCCTCTTCAAAGAAGAATTCGTAGACGGCTACAACAGATACCACCTGGTAAAGAACGAAGACCGCTACATAGGGTTCAACAGGCGAGGCGCTCAGATGCGACGCGGGAAGAGCAACCTCCCCGAAAGACAGCACAAATGCTTCTCCCTGCTAAAGGAGGCCCACGACTTCGACATAAACAGACACAATACTGTGATCGCGGGCACCGTGCCCAAGTGGCGCCCCCAGCGTAGACTCCGGCCTCCGTCGCAGAACTCCATCAAGCCCCCGTGTCACGGCGTGCGCCATCACCACGGCAGGCATCAGAGGCGGCGAAACTGCGAGGGCACGTAGGTGACTCGACTAATAATTTGCAGATGCATTTACGCTTCAACGCTTATCGCGTTTCGTTGCCAGCGACGGACATTGAGTGACCAGAGTATTAGTCAACTACCACAGTATTATAACAGTGACGAGGACTGGATAGTGTTAGGTTAGCACGGCCGAGGTGGCCGCGGCATCACAAACGCCTTATGAATGGTAGCTGAAGCGAGAGGGGGAGCAAACATTTGAATGGGACAAAAAGCCACGTCCGGAGATGTGAAATTCCGTAAGCTTGTGTAATATCGTGGCGCTCGTTTGCTCTTCTGCGCTCGAACTCGTGATCTTAAAGGAAAAAAGTTCTGTGGTAAGAGCAAATAGTAGACTCACTAGTCACGGGTCTTCCGACAGACCACCGCTGAACTTTGAAGATAAGGCGTCAAAGATATTTAATCTGCCCATTTGTTTTGCCGAACTTTGATAACTGAGTTCCAGCTCGCCTACCCCGGCTCGCTCGCAATAATGTACTTACAGCTCCGTTGTCATTTCTCAGTGTATTATTTAAAATGCTTTACACTTTTAAGTATAGATCATGTTATCCGCTTGTAAATATATGTTTACTTATTTATCGAAAACTTAAATGAACATGTAAACGTACTTAGATGTAAAATTGTATTAAATTGTTTTATATTTAATTCGACCGATCGCTCTCTTGTGATTTGCCACAGTCGACCTAATTTCTTCTACACCCGACCTTCCTCATGTTTTCAATTGTATGAAATGTTATGTGTATGATTTTGAGAGTTTTGTATATATTATTTTTAAGTGTTCGTATGTGAGTGAGTTTTTGAATCTCTTTTGAAATTGTACAGTAGATTCTCGGTTGTTTAATGGTTTGTACGAGATATAATCAATGCAACTCGAATTTGTAAGTGAAATAGTTGTGGGAATATGAACAATCGAGAGTCTACTCCAGACTGATGACAGTTCCCGCACGGTCATCAAATATTGAAGCGAAATTGTAATCTAAACACATTAACAAGATCTGTGCCATAGTGTGGCAGTGCACGATTTGTAAGTTAAGTTTGTCTGTAATTACGTAGGTAATATTTATAGGAAAATATGATATTAAGTTAGTATACCAAGACCCGTGTATGTAGTATTGTCATCAAAGTGTGGGTTATCAATGTTAGACATTCCAATTAAACTTATTTAATGACATAGTCGACAATACATAGCATTCCATTGACTTAACGCTTTTACAAAGTACTGTTAAAATGTATCGCCGTGTCTATATTTATAACAGATGCTGAAAACGAAATTACATATTGCTAAGAAAATTATGAAATTAAATCATATTTAACTCGCAATCTTTGTTTTTATACCCCATCTGAATAACAGTCCTGCGATTCTGTAACTCACTTTTCGAACTCACACAGCGGTTTTCGCATCAGCGGTCGCTCTCAAATCAGTTGGGAAGCAGTCATTTTATGATTTGGCATTCTGATAAACAATAAACTACAAGCTCCCACCTTTTCAGTTCGAAAATTCGAAAAGTGAGTTACAGAATCGCAAGGCAGGTAACAATTAATAAAGTCAAGTGGCTTAGACAAGTATATAACGGAAGTGGAAAATAAAGCTTTAACTAAAATATAAATACGTAAATCAAGTCTCTGGTGACTTCTAAAAATAATTCGAAACGACAAGAACGTAAATTATTGATTTATTAACACTTCGAAAAATAATTGACATAATTAAATGAAAAGGAGGATAACTGATGGGCTTATCGCTTTCGAGCGATCTCTTCCAGGAAACCACCGAGGAAAAAATTAGATAAGGTAACAAAAAAAGTGCAAAGATACATTAAAGTTATTTAGACAAAACTAATGGAACAAAACAAAGCAATTAAAACATACTACCACCACTGCCGCCACTGGTTTGTTGGTATTAAATGTGTGTGTGAGAATTCCAACTAAAAGGATTTTTTATATTTAATTCTCATGAGACCAATTTAATTAAGGAACCCACTAATTCTTAATATAATTCAGCTATCTCTTTTAACTAAAGAGCCTACCAATTCTTAATAAGCCGGCAACGCACTTGCGAGCCTTCACCTTCATCAGATGAGCCTCCTGTCCGTTTGCCTCCTATTACATTTTTTTTTTAATGGAATCTCGCTGTTGACCTTAAGGGCCTTTACAGCTCAGCTCGGGCTGTTTTGGCGAGCGTAGCTCGGCCAGAATGGGCGTCTTTCCCGCGACTAGCGCAAGGGCGTCACATAAAAAAACAAATGCAGTCTGCTACATATAGTGTTGTATCACCTTATTGTAAAAAAATTCTTAATTTAATTCAGCTATCTCTTTTAAATAAAGAGCCTACCAATTCTTAATAAGCCGGCAACACACTTTCGAGCCTTCACCTTCATCAGATGAGCCTCCTGTCCGTTTGCCTCCTATTACATAAAAAAACAAATGCAGTCTGCTACATATAGTGTTGTATCACCTTATTGTAAAAAAATTCTTAATTTAATTCAGCTATCTCTTTTAAATAAAGAGCCTACCAATTCTTAATAAGCCGGCAACACACTTTCGAGCCTTCACCTTCATCAGATGAGCCTCCTGTCCGTTTGCCTCCTATTACATAAAAAAACAAATGCAGTCTGCTACATATAGTGTTGTATCACCTTATTGTAAAAAAATTCTTAATTTAATTCAGCTATCTCTTTTAAATAAAGAGCCTACCAATTCTTAATAAGCCGGCAACACACTTTCGAGCCTTCACCTTCATCAGATGAGCCTCCTGTCCGTTTGCCTCCTATTACATAAAAAAACAAATGCAGTCTGCTACATATAGTGTTGTATCACCTTATTGTAAAAAAATTCTTAATTTAATTCAGCTATCTCTTTTAAATAAAGAGCCTACCAATTCTTAATAAGCCGGCAACACACTTTCGAGCCTTCACCTTCATCAGATGAGCCTCCTGTCCGTTTGCCTCCTATTACATAAAAAAACAAATGCAGTCTGCTACATATAGTGTTGTATCACCTTATTGTAAAAAAATTCTTAATTTAATTCAGCTATCTCTTTTAAATAAAGAGCCTACCAATTTTTAATAAGCCGGCAACACACTTTCGAGCCTTCACCTTCATCAGATGAGCCTCCTGTCCGTTTGCCTCCTATTACATAAAAAAACAAATGCAGTCTGCTACATATAGTGTTGTATCACCTTATTGTAAAAAAATTCTTAATTTAATTCAGCTATCTCTTTTAAATAAAGAGCCTACCAATTCTTAATAAGCCGGCAACACACTTTCGAGCCTTCACCTTCATCAGATGAGCCTCCTGTCCGTTTGCCTCCTATTACATAAAAAAACAAATGCAGTCTGCTACATATAGTGTTGTATCACCTTATTGTAAAAAAATTCTTAATTTAATTCAGCTATCTCTTTTAAATAAAGAGCCTACCAATTCTTAATAAGCCGGCAACACACTTTCGAGCCTTCACCTTCATCAGATGAGCCTCCTGTCCGTTTGCCTCCTATTACATAAAAAAACAAATGCAGTCTGCTACATATAGTGTTGTAGCACCTTATTGTCAAAAAACTTATTCTTTTGGTTACATTTTTAAAACCTCTTAAATTACAGAACGAAATCCAAGTGGGCAGTTTGGCGTTTGTCGAATTTATGTCGTAACTTTGAAGATTAGCCAGAACTTTGAATTTTATTATCGGATTACGCGCATAATTTTATAGCGATACTTCGAAACATTCAAGATTTGTAATTGAAATGAACATGTGTAGTTTGATCAGGGCTGTCTCTCTGACTCTTTTCTGTACCATTCTCAGTACTGAGATAATTACGGCAACTCTTTCGCGAGCCCTCTGGCCTTGGATAGTGTTCATGGGCGGCTGTATAACTTAACATCAGGTCAGCCTCCTGCCCGTTTGCCCCCTGTTATATATAAAAAAAGAACGCCTTACATGACGTTTACCAAAGCAGAAATGTATTTACCCCATGCCCCGTTGGGAAAAAAACACATACTTTTCATTTATCAAACCAATTGAATTCCGTTCCGAAATTTGACATTACACTTGAATCTTATTCACAGACTTAATCACTAATTAAAAAGTCAATGTTTAGTGGCTTCAAAACCACATTTATACTATTGATAACTTAGTAAACTGAGCTTTAAAGCTGTCTTGATAATTGAGGGTTAAAAAAGTTTCAACTAAGCTCACCGGAAGGAGAATGTTTACGGGTTAGTGTAACACGAAAGGCAAACAGGCAAAGTGGGAATAAGAAGCCCGATGCCGCTTGGGCATGCTTACGGCAACGATTAGCACCTCAGCCGTTACTGGAATTAAAGGAAATCTTGGCTTATAGCGTCATGCGTGCTTAGAAATGACCTTCTCTTGTTAATAAATAGAACCTGTTTAATATAAATTCGAGCAGTGTTAGCCTAGTGGCTTCAGCGAGCGTCTAATACCTGAGTTCGTAGGTTCGATCCCCGGCTGTGCACCAATGGACTTCCTTTCTATGTTCGAGCAAATGTAAAATACGCATTTAACATTTGCTCGAACGGTGAAGGAAAACATCGCGAGGAAACCGACATGTCTTAGACCCAAAAAGTTGACGGCGTGTGTCAGGCACTGGAGGCTGATCACCTACTTGCCTATTAGATTTATAAATGATCATGAAACAGATTCAGAAATCTGAGGCCAAGACCTAAAGAGGTTGTAGCGATTTTTTTTTAAATATAAATTCGTATTGTTAAAATACTTCGACCTTTTAAGGCTACCTTTTTAAAGAACCAAACTTAAATATAGTCTAAAACATACTGCTTCGGATCTATAATTAAAATCCCAGTAAAACTAGATATCTTAAACTATCAATAGTGCAAATATTATTGCCTCTCCCAAAAGGTAGTTTCATATGGAGAAGAATGGGCAAGAAACTCCATACTTACTCTTTTAAGTTTTTACAATATTTTGTATACATTGATTTGATAATTATACGTAAAGACCATGTACGTCGAACAAAAAACGTGTAAATTGTGCGTCTACTAGGTGTACACACGTAAGAAGTGAAACTTCTTTATGATCTTATTTTTCGAAAAATGATCTACTATATGCAACTTTACAGAAATTCGTTAAATTAGATAAAGTTTAACAAAAGGCTTTTACTATCATAGACATGAATACAAATATTTCATTTTACCTTATTACTACGAATATTATTATAGAATTTCATTAATTGTAATAGAATTATTACTATCATTGAAAAACGTGACGATTTGCTACAAGATTTCTCCCATACGTCGATAAAGAAGTTTCATTCCAACACCGATAAAGAAGTTTGACTTCAAAAAGCAACATGGCGCGTAACCGAAAAATGTGACGCGTAACGAAAAAATGTTACACTAAATTTTTTTCCAACCTCGATAAAGAAGTTTCACTTCAAAAACGACTAAACTAAAATAAAATAGGCGCATGGTGTTATAATAAACGACGCAGCAGCTAACTCAATTATATTATTATTATTCTTTATAAAGAAAGAAATAGTTAACATATAGTAAAACTCCAATAACTTACAATATCCTCAGAATAATATTTAATTTTTCTCAATAAACGCGTCAAAATATACTCGTGGTACGAACGTTACAAGCAAATGTTTTACGATATACGATTTGTTTCTCTTGACAATAGTTTCATAGTTTTCGCGTGTATAAACACGTTTATTATTCATATTGAAACAATTCGTATTATAGCGTAAAATCATGTATTACGTGATTCTTTGTTTGACGTAAATCCTCATTCCTTATAGGTGACGCGTCTGATTGTTTGTAGAAAATTAGATGGCCTTCACATTTTTGAGGCTGACAAAAGAAAACCCGGAGATGGGGTTTTCATTGAGATTTCACCAAATTAAACAGCTTTAGGAAGAAGTTAATGTTAATTAGGTACATTATATAAAATTACTAGCTGCCCCCGCGAACTTCGTTTCTACTTAATGTGATTTTACTTAGCCTACCTTTTTAGTACATACCAACATGGAACATTTTGCTATGTTGTTCAGTGAATTTTTCTTTATATATAAACCTCAAAGTTCAAGTCAATAGTTTTTAATATACAAATAAAAAATAGGGACTGATTGTAGAGAAGTGAAAATTAAGGGTTGTATGTATGTTTGTATGTTGTATCATAGAAAAATAAAAACAACAAAATTTGTATAAAATATAAACCATTTTTTTTTGGGTGGACCACCCTTAATATTTAGGGGCTTGAAAGATAGATAGTAGCCGATTCTCAGACTTACTGAATATGCATAAAAAATTTTCAAGAATCGGTCGAGCCGTTTCGGAGGAGTATGGGACCGAACATTGTGACACGAGAATTGTATATATGAACCTTGTCAGCTGAGTGTTACCAACATATGTATGTTTGATTTTTTTTTTAAATAAAATTCACAAAAGATAGTGCGCTTTCACTTGACGACAATACTAATGATAAGCTTAAACTAAGGTAATGTTCATTAACAATCTTAGTGTTCACGTTTTGACACTTTCGTATTTCCGAGACCACCCTTGCACTTTTAGTGTTTGAGGTACACCAAATGAAAACCGAAATAGAATTCACTGACTTTATTGTCCTCTGACTTACATGGCGGTTTTAGGGCGACTGATTCATCCACGTGCAAGTGGAATTACGAAATAACGATACGTCGACAATATTACAAATGAAATTGCGAAATTTCTATATAGACAATAATTACACCTCTACATACACCCCCTTCTTAAAAAAAAATGAGTAGATACATATAAACACAAAAAATTTTTGACTACTGATACCCTTAAATAAAAAAAAAACTTATAACTAGTTTAACTCAAAAGGTTAGGTCTCTTTAGGCGTCTTGTTCCTATTGTATCAAGAAGTTGGATTGCCTCAGCATTCACATGAATAAAATAAAGCAAATACTTATTGTGTGTGTAACATTTTGTCAGCTTTCAAAGAGACCTTGAAGCCTAAATAGTTAATTGATGCGATTTCATAAGATGAAGCTGAAGAATCATTTCGATCTCGTCGATTTTCTAACAACAAAACCGAACCATATAAAATCTACGATGCCACGGAGAGACGAAATGACACGTTCTATAAAGTCGGATTTTTGTGTCGGGGGATGTGAAAAATTATGAATGGACGACCTATGGGTAGATATCAAATGGTTTTATGTAAATTTTATTAAAATAACTTAAGAATAAGGTGTAAATAAATAAAAGTAGACCCTTTTGTAATTTCCCAGGTGTCAAACCCGTGACGGTTAAATGGGTATTTGCGAAATCAGTTGAAACTGAACAATTCTAGTTTCGACCTTCCTTGTTAAGTAACAATGTACAAAGATTTTCACAATTACCTTAGAAGTTTGAAGTAATGATTAATAGGTGATTATAGGTGATTCACCATAATTATTCCCCTTTATTTTTACTCGAGTAATTGACGTCATTAGATAACACGTTTTGAATATTTTTTTTTAAATCATTAGTACAAGTGTATACTGAAGAAAGATTTGTATGTGAGTAACTCAAAAATACCGAATTCAAAAATTATTTAATGGATGCTTTTTAGGTGGTGACGTCAGCTCCCATTCGCACCACGGATGTCGGAGTTGGGGCTGAGTCTACCGAATGTTTTTGTACAAACATAGTTTATACGAGAAAAAACATTATCCGCTCCGTTTGTGCACTTTTATTAAATTTACAATCTGGCTGTCAAAAATTTAATAAAAACTCTGCATATGTCGAGTTAATCTCATTCCTCTAACGAACTTGACCCACTCAGATAAGTGATAAAGCGGGGATTTTCATGCCTATAACATATTTGCAAGATATTTAGAACTGATTACATATATTAAATAACTATTGTTAGCTTTAATATTTATTAATTAAATTCTAATCATTTTTTATGAAGCATATTCTTAAGAATCTTGCTACAAGTGCGCATGTGCAATAGCTACTCATTTGACTCGTTCGGTTGTTAACGAATTGTTACGAATTGACTCGAACAACTGCCCGAAGTGGGATGGTCGAGTCGGAGTTTATAAAAGAGGTTGTGACACATGCTCACGGGCAATTCCTTTGTTCAAGTTTGAAGTTATAGAGTTTACGGAAAATCAGTGAAGTGAATTATAGTGAATCAAGTCATCATTGAAGTGTTTAATTTCCTACCCTAAGAACTGGATCAACTAGCCCTTACACTATTTATTACTTAAAGAATATGTAAAAAAAGAACCGTTTAAAATGTATACTTAATTATAAAGTTTTAATTTCCTTGGCAGTGTTGGTCGAATGCGTCTGAAATCTTGCTGTGTGTGCATTTTTCTCGTTTCTACGGCGAAGGAAAACATCGTGAGGAAACCGGCATGCCACAGCCCTAAAAGCGGATGGCGTGTGTCAAGCACGAATACAGAAATTCCAAGACTAAATGTTGTTGAATCACTGTTTTTTTCTAATTTCCTTATACTAAAAACAAGATTCAGATACGTGACAGCGCCATTTATGAAGCCCGTATCTGAATAAAATGAATTGCAAAATGTGTTGGTAAGCGCATAACTCCACAACACCTTGACCAATTTTACCAATTCTTTTTTTAAACGTTCGTTGAAGTCCAAGGATGGTTTTTATGGCGATAAAATTCGAATAATTTTCGGGAAAACCCTAAAAACAGCCCTTTTCTTTTTCCCATACAAACGTTTTCTAACTAAAATGTAGAGTCAATTTGAACTTTATTGCTATTCAATAAAGTTAATATTGAATTACAAGCACTCACTGTTGTCTGTGTTGGTGTGTTCCTAACGCCAAAGATTTAATTTGCACTTTACTGTCGCTGCACAAAGTTCAAATTCAATTATATCTATAAAAATAATAGTTAAAAAAAACTAGAACACACGCTTTATATAGAAAACTAAACTAAAAAACAGAAAATAAATTTTAATAAATATTAATTAAGAATAATATAAATTGTTTGTATAAGTTTTCTAGTTTTTTTAAACTATTATTTATTTTTTTAGTTAAATTTTTTTTTCTTTTTTTTTCGGATTATTGCATTGTCATCGGTCTTTGACAGGTGCGCAAAGTTTGAATTAAATCTGATAGTTCAAAGTAGGACAAAATCGAGCTCAAAGGGGTCGGTTACATACATACATACAGGTGAAGTAATATAAAGCGTGTAAAAAGAAAAAATATTAAGAAAAAACGAACAGTCTAGAGCAGCATAGCAAAATGTTGGTATGTAGCTACTAAAAAGGAAGGCTATGTAAAAAAATCATATTAAGGCGAAACAATGTTCGCGGAGGCAGCTAGTATCCAATAATTTTTGACGCACGGCACTCAGACTTCTGAATCTTACCTTGCGACTTCAAATCTTGCTTCTGAGGAAACTGGTACGCGGTTTCCTTAGATTTATCGTTAATGGAACTGTTTGTCAATAAGCACTGGAGGTGTTAACAACATCCTCATCACCGACATGCCACAGCTGTGTTTGTTGATGGTAATATACATACAGGTTTGGAAGTACAAGCAATGCAGCTTTTATAAGTTTCGAACACCCACCTGTGACTATGTTTTAAAATGTATTGCATCAATATCGTTAAATTAGTTCGAGAATTTACTTTTATTTTGTCGCGTTTTAAAAGAGATTTATTGAAAGTTCTTCCCTGATGTAAACTTTGAAGTATTAATTTTACTGACGTTTATCAGCATCAAATTTGATAAAGATTACTACAAAACCTCGCCTGCCATTACAAAAAAAAAACCGCCCCCATTGACACGTCGTATTTAGTAGCTAAACACATGGTTCACTTTTAGGGGTAAATAGTCATACACACCTCGAATGACCAATATATCGCATTCTTTTTCGTGACATAATTATAATTGATTAGTTTTTTGGTGGACATTTGAGTATGATAATATATTTCGCCTGTTAAAATTTTTGGTTATGTTTGTTCTACAAATTTCTTCTTACCTAAAAATAATTTAGATTTTCGGCGGATTTTTTATTTAAATCAGTTATGTTCCAACTTAGGAACTGTTCAAATTTCATCAAAATGGTGTCAGTAGTTTTTGAGATTTCAGTATCATGGAGCATTTGGTGAGGGGTTACACATAATATACTTGCCTAGGTAAATAATGTTGACAGGTATTATACTAGATTTTATTCCGAGAAGTTCGTTTATGACTCAAACCGAAAATAATTGTGTTCACACTTCACAGCTTCCGATCAATTTTATTAAGTTACACTATTTACGAAAATCAACACATTTTCTATAATTGCATCAACATTGACACATAAAAACGATTTATAACTTAAGTTGTGAAATATTTCGTCAGATTCAAATGTGATATGCGCGAAACAAAATAAAAAATAAAACTTTGCTGTAAGAAAGATGAAGTCTGTGCTAATAAGTATGAAAATCAGTCTCGAAACTCTAGACCTAATCCAGGTTTCCCAACGTGGTGCCCACGCCCCACAGGGGGCAATTTGATTGTTATTCCAAAATTGATTAAAATTATTTGCAATATAAATTTCAGTTCTTATGTTTTTAAAAATTCACATACTTTGTTTCGTTAACAATTTCCAAGTGATTTCTTCCTAAAGCCTATCATTTGAGTTTTTTAAGTGAACTACACATTAATTTTCTTATTATTAATATTGGCATAACAATTTTTGAAAGCCTAAAATGGGGCATGGCACAAAAACTGTTAGAAAACACTGCATTAGACAGTCTTAAATGGATCATTTAATATAAATTGCAATGTCTGAAAGACAATTTCCTAGTTACAGAGAGATTTTAAGCTAATATAAAAATGAATTTAATTATCTTCGTGAAAATTTTGAATTTCCTGTCACTTTATTCGCCAAGTTTCTGAAAAAGCCTAGTATTAGTCAAATTTTCTCAAGGCAAAGGTAAGAAAGGAAAAAAATTTGGCTCGAATTATCCTGAAGACTGCACTTTAAAGTTTTAAACACGTTACTTAAGTAATTTTCGATTTTTCCCCTAGGATATATTCACGTTAAACATAAATCTTAGAGTCTTGATTTTATCGTTGAACCATTGTAAACCAATTATTATAATATTATAGGAATGAATGACGACCGTAGACGGAGAAATTGTGACCAATTTGTGTTCACCGTCACATTTTTGTATTAAATAAAAACGAAACAACAAGTATTTTGTTTGAATTAATAATGAAACAATGCCGTAATCATTCAAGTTACATACGTTTAAATAGTACATTTGTTAAAACTACTCATAACGGCGCGTTAATCGGCCCATGATGCCCAACTTGTTAAGGTTTGTGCTAACAGACAATTCAAACATTTAACCCAGAGCCGGTCCTACCTGGTAACTGCTTGGAATTTTTGGTATTCAATTTTGGGTTTAGAATTTACGGTCAATATACTAAATAGTTTTAACATGGTTTCAACGTACTATTAATAAATGGTAACCATGACAACTACTCACAGATATAAATCACTACATTTGGAACATGTTTATACGGCTGATAAGTAAGGTTCCGTTTTTATATAAGTGGGCCTAAGGTAGACACATATCTGTGTTTGTTTGATAATTTCTAACAGGCAAGTAGGTGATCTCGTCTAAGCTTCACGTTGACAAAATTTCCAAGATGATCTAAGTTTCAAAAATCTAATCGAAACATAAATAAAAAAAACAATGCATCCTCCATCAAGTTTCCTGAAATGGTTCCTAAAAAGCATAGATAGTGAAACTGTAAATAAGTGGTTAAAAATTACGCTGAGGCAATTCAACTTCTGGATACAACAGGAACAAGACGCCTAAAGAGAAACCTTTTGAGTTAATAAGCCTAGTATAGTGAATATAAGTGCAAGTGCGGTATCTCGGACACACGAACATAGTGTCAAAACATTATAAATAGAACACTAATACTGATAATGAACATTACCTTAGTTTAAGCTATTTACTAGTATTGAATAAAGTTAAGTCAACATATTATTACTTATTAGCCATAATTATTGTAGAGAACTATATGTATTTATTAAACTCTTCGTTCTATTACAAAACCAGTGAAACGATAACTATTGAGCAATAAGCGATCTCTTCCAGGCAACCACTGAAATATATTATAAGGAAATGTTAAAATTAAAATGGCAATACTTTGAAAAACCAACAGACTTAATTGATCAACAATTATATATTACTGCAAACAAATTTTCTATTGTAATAAAAATGATTCCGTTATTTATTAAAAACTTAAACCCCAACGACCAGGGCCAACGTAATATATAAAATGTATAATAAAAAATAATTCACCTTTAAATTATATTTTTATCCATTTCACCCAAATTCTAAAGTCCAAGAAACTTTTATAGCCAGTTATTAAGCGAAGTTATTGCAGCTCGGAAGCTGTAAAGCAAACAAGCGTCACCCTCTGGCCTCATTACAATGCCTTTGGAGAGGTCTGCAAATACCACAGTCTTAATCTCACGAATTGACATACAAGTATAGAAATGTAAGAAGGAATAACCGCCATTTTCTAATAAAATAATAACTCAGTGGCACTTTTTAGATCTGGGCCTCAGATTTATGTAGGTATATGTTTCATGATCATTTGTCCATCTAATAGGCAAGTATCAGCCTCCTGTGACTGACCTGTGCAATAGAAATCTACCGGAAAACATGTCAAAAAGTATTTATAAAATCTAATATTAACTCAAGTGAGACTAACAACTGTGCCCATAGAAGAAATAACTCTCAATACATATAATAAAAAATAAAATAGGTTTAATATGGAATATAAGATACAAGTATCACTTATTCCACTTCATTAAATTTGTGTCGGTAGACATTCATACTCATCGGTAATACTTTATTTATTTACGAGCTTTCATAAAAAAAAGTCAAAACACAAATTTATATTTTTTGAAAGACTTTTGGCTAAAATCCCACCTTATGTTAAGTGAGACGGGGGAGGAGGGCACACCAGATGCCTATTAACCACCGCTTAAATGAACCCATATTAAACTGTCAGGGAAGATGGAATAACCAGGCCGTTCATTGTTATAAGTACCATAATTTCCCCAATTCCGTGAAAGTTGCCGCGTCTAGTCAAACATCCCTCCCATTCAACCCTTTCACTCAAGCTTGACAAAAAATACTTCACACTCGGTCAATATTTGGCGTCCACTGTCTTGGTGTGTGCCACAAGTTATTCTCGCTATAATATTTAAAATCAATGTTTTTTATTTTTGAATAGATACATTTTTATATGACCCCTACATGGTAGCTTATCAGGCACGTGATGAGGAAGATCTGGGGCCAAAAAGCTAGGCACCAGGAGAGTGTCAAATCTCGCATTACCCAAAAAGGGAGGAAGAAACCTTGGTCTCCCGCCGGGCCCGGGCCTCCGGATATATCCGCATGATATTTTGATACCAATGTTGTTTCATTCTCGTCAAACAATTCAGTCAATTTTGATGATAAAATAATTGTATAATGGATTAATTTAGTTTAAATTAATTAGATCATAGTTTTATTTCAACCTTATGGTGGTGGAACGTGTGATTGAGTATAAAATCATCGTCGTTCCACATCTGAGCGTTTTTTAAAACAGTTTTTACCGCGCACCACCACTATGTGGAACCAGCTGCCCACTGAAGTATTTCCGAACCAATTCGACGTAGGGTCCTTCAAGAAAAGACCGTATCAATTCTTAAAAGGCTGGCAACGCATAACGAGCCCTCTAGCATTGAGAGTGTCCATGGGTATCACTTAACATTAGGTGAGTCTCCTGCCCGTTTGCTGGTCTATAATAAAAAAATAAAAAATACTTTTGCGACTTGAAGTAGGTACCTCAAAGCATTTTATTTCATTGAGCCTGAATACACAGAAAATAGTTACAATTTTTTTTTAAATTGAAATAATTAAAGAAATCGCAATCACTGTGTACATACATAAATATTTCTATTAAACCCGCTACAGCATATGACTTAAAACAGCTTTAGAATGGACCTTCCTTTTAACGCCACTAGCATATTTGAACTTGTCGGGTATTACAAATCCATTAGGTTCGCTTGCGGATATGTTCGGTGTCAAACAGGCGTATCAAATGTGTCTATAAAAAATACTGTTAATTTGATTTTTTTGCTAAATTCTCGAACAACACTGATGACACTAGCGCGCGAGTGTGTTACCAGTTTAAAAAAAACTCGGCACACTGGTACATGAGAAATAAAATACAATGTTTAATATGACAAGTACTTACAGGCAAACATAATATACACAAAGAACAAAAAGTTAATTAAAACTCACGAAATATTTTCCCATTTCTATGTATGTTCTGAAACATGCCCAAAAACTTAACTGGAGATGGGCAGGCGCCCGTTATACAGATGACAGATGGTCTAAAACAGTAACAGAATGGACTGGTCCAAAAGAAGAAAGGAACAAATGCAGATCAATAGAGCGTAATAATGACGATGGCAAGATATAAAATTGGGTGGAAAAAGTTGGAGGACGCATTCTCTCGGACAGGGACCGCATCTTAAGGCCTGTATTCCCTTTGATTAGTGCGAGTGCAAATATTTAGGGATGATTTGTGCAGGTGTTTAGTGCAAGTAGTGTCCAATTATTGTTAAGTGGCTCTAAGTAAATTCAGTTGTCATATAGTTTGGCAGGCACGCTGCGAGTGAGGGGGAAGGGAGGCCGTACGCGACGTCACTACTCGCAGTTCACTCGCAAAAATATAGATCACGCTTCTAATCACTTTACTACGCAGCCAACTAATCACCTGCACCAATCAGTCGCTGTCCACACTTGTTTTCTCCTAATCGCTAATCACCTGTACTAATCACTAATCAAAGTGAATACACCTTTAGAGTAGTTAATGTCATTTATAATATGTATTATATAATATGTATATGTCAATAAGCTGTGAATGAATAAAAGCTTATATTTATGTATGTTCTAGAAATCTAAGCGCCACGGTCCCTATTTATATAATATTCCCATTACATTTTCGGACAAAGGACGTCGAGTGTTTAGTCGTCGCCGAGAGGCCAACAAACGGACAAATAGAGCAGGTTCCCACGGACAAACACTCTGCGAGGACCCTTAAGACCCTCGCTATTCAACAATAATACTATTTTAATTTTAATGTGCGTCTTAATATTATTAGTATACTAAAAACAATTTTCTGTAACGATGCATTTAAATAAATAGAAATAAATCAATAATTTATTTCTTTATTTATTTATACGTTCTTAAATGTGTATGCCTAAAATTTAAATAAAAAATATGACATCACAAATTAACATAAAAAATAAAAATTAATAATAACTAAAACTAAAAAGATAAAAAATAAATAATACAATTATCAAAAAATATACTAGGATTATCATACAAAGCGTAAAAATTTGTAATATAAGACTTATAAAAAGGCGTTTTAAAGGGATTTTTAAAAACCAGCAACGCACACGTGAGCCCTCTGGCGTTGAGGTCCCCTGTTTTATAAAAAAAATATCGTTGACTTTTGCGTCTAAGACATATCTCACGATGTTTACCTTCACCGTATGAGCATGCGTTAATAGAAAATGCGGTCAGAGAAAGAAAAGTCGATTGCTGCAGGCGTTGTAAGAGAGTTTTTCTTTTATTTTTTTGTAAAAATACTTAGTATTTTTTTTAAATGGTTTATATATAATTATCGTAAAGAACAGAACACCGTACGAGCCGTATCAATGCAAAATTTCATCAACATAACCTTGATGTCTGGAAGTCTTCCACGGTCCGCTTCACAAGGCACTTTCTTTTGCGAAATAGCGCACTGTGGAATCGACTCCTAGTGGGGGTCTTCCCTAAGAGATACGACCTCCAACTATTTAAAAGTTAGAGTGTACGCCTCCCTCAAAGGCCGGCAACGCACCCACTAAAAATGGATGTCCATGGGCTGAGATGACTGCCCTTTATGAGCGTCACTATTATAAAAAAAACAATCAAACGAGGTAGCAAGCATTAAATACTTAAATTACATAAAACTCTTCTAAGAGTATTCCTCGCAGCATATCTGTCTCCACTTAACCTAACTTAAGTTATATCTCTGATAAGGATAAACTAATCTTACAGTATAAAATTATGTTCCGAGATCGCTCTAATTAGAAGGAATGAATTATTTATCGTGTCTTCAAGCAGCCACCGCGTATAAAGCTGTTGCTATTAATCATTGATCAACCTGTTTCAAGGATACGCTTTCGGAATACATCGTCTTTTTTCAAAATACTACCGATAAAGATTTTAAAGCATTTCTGGGTAGTATTATAACGAAATAATTTAAAAATTGGATTTATTTTAGCTAATTATTTAAGTTAAGATAAATCCTATTAATAATGACTAGTCTAAAATAATAATTTAGTGGTTATAATAAAGTCAAAGTCAAAATCATTTATTCATATAGGTAACACTTATGAACGTCAAAAAAAAAATACATATGAAATGCTTATAATTTTACATTTACTGACAGTTCTCAAATCAAGGGCGTAGATAGGAAGAGAAGAAATGGCAATAAACTCTCCGCCACTCTTTTTAATCGCCAAAAAGAATAATCCAGCGGCGCAACCTAGAACGTTCTATCTTCTGTGGCAATCTTGGCCTCAGCCTTCTGCACTTGACTAATGTCAGGTCTTCAATACCTGCAGCTGCGTTTCATAATCGGACGTCGAGGCGGAATACGAAATTCCACCCGTATCACCTCGACCTCCGTCGGTCCATAACTGACTGTTTTTAAGGCAGTTTTTGCTGCGCTCCACCGCTCTGTGGAACCAGCTTCCCTCTAAGTATTTCCGAACCAATTCGATTTAGGGTCTTTTAAGAAAAGAGCGTACCAATTCTTAAAAGGCAAAGATAGAGACATGGTAAGAGTTGGTGGAGGTATTCATCCATGAGGTGTCCATATCCACAGGCGACCAACATACTACCAACATTTAGGTATAAGTAAATACTAACAACATATGAAATGGAAATTAAGGATATTGAAATAAAAAAGGCTTTACTATTCATAAAACTAGCACTAGATCTAAATTTCACAGAAATAATATTTTCACTGAAAGCTGGTCTTATAAAATCAATGTACAAGAGCTCCATATTCCAATTCAAAGAATGTAAGTATCACTGATGTACGTCAAAAACATATTTGACGCAGTCGAAAAAAGGGTAGGTACAAATTAATATTTAACAGATCTCAAGAGATGGCTGGACAGAAGATTTGCGCTGATAAAGAATCGCCGAAACGAAGCCTATTTTGAGGCTAAAGACAAATTGTTCTATAAAAATGGTATCGAAATTGTATGACCGCTATAATCGTTGTATCGCTCTCGAAGGCTATATTGAATATTCAAATGAAATTCTATAAATTAAAAGATTATTTTTTCCATCCCACCTAATATATTGTAAAAACTACACAAATGTTGTCTATAGGCAACTGTTAACTACAAAACCTGGCCTTCTAAAAAAGGAACATAAATCTATCGCTCATCACATTATTAATGAGTGGTCATCGGAGAATGTATCTTGATTAAATTGTTGATGTAATAACATCATTACTACCGCATGGACCACCCAAAATCATCACCTCAAACTAAAGATAAAGGAAATTATGAAAATGATGATCGCTTGTAATTAAGGCTTCGATGGCAATTTGCATCTGATATGAGCTAATGCGCAAGGTTCTTTAAATATTTCGGAATTCATTTACATAGATAAACCGTGTATGCCCTTAAGTAGTTCGTAATTTATTTTTAGATTGTTTTCGATATGAAAGAATGATCAGATACGATTACTGATGGTAATCTAAAATATTTGTTTATTTTAAATAAAATTAAACATGAAAGTGAATTTATTATGTTATATAAGTGTATAATCAAGTCTGATATATTTGTGTATATTTTATTGATTATGTAATATATAAAATTCTCGTGTCACAATGTTCGTTCCCATACTCCTCAGAAACGGCTCGACCAATTCTTATGACATTTTTTATGCATATTCAGTAAGTCTTAGAATCGGCAACTATCTATCTTTGAAACCCCTAAGTGATAAGGGGTGTCCACCGCAAAAACTTTTTTTTTGACAATTTTTTTGTTTTTATTTTTTTATGATACAACATACAAAAATACATACAACCCTAATTTTCACCCCTCTACCATCAACCCCTATATTTTATTATAGTAGATAGTTATTTTAAAACGCCGTTTGCCGGGTCAGCTAGTTAATATAAGGAAAGTAAATTTAGCGCTAAATTTTATCTTTTTCGGGTATATGCTGTCAGTTTCTTTTCGACGCCTAAACATTGCCCGCTCGCTATGTGCGCTATATTGTCATCGGATGTAATATGTAGCTTATGTGCGTATATATATTATCATAATAAAAACAGCATTTGTAATCAGTATGATTGAGTACTATTTATTACTATTAACAACTTTTTGTATTATATTTAAAAACGTGTCTTATTGTCTACTTTTTGTTTAACATTATTTATTCGAATTTTGTCTCTGTTCATTTCTATAATTTATTTCTATACCTTTCATAGCCATACATTGGACAGTCAGTCAGGACACGACTTGGCGCAACCAGGGTAAAAACACGCGATCTACAGATCCAATTGACGTGTTCAGAATCATACGTGTAACAATACTTCGTGTAGGTACGTCATCATAGAAATAACTATTACGGTTCTATAGAATTATAATCTTTGAACATTAAATATGCTACTACAGTATTCATGGACGGTTTGAGGGCGTTCCGATGAGTAATGAGCGTTGTAACGTTTATAGTTGATTTATGGTTAATTTTTTTAGTGTACGGGACTTTTTATAATACGTATGACAACACACAACAACAACAACTAAAAATATCACCTTAAAATCTACTTCCATGAACCCACACGCTCAATGTATTAGGCTAAAATGCCTGGGTTCGATTGCCAGTGGAATATTCCAATAATATTCATACAACGATGAAAAGTATTAAACAAAATAATTTATTTGCTACTTTCAAGATGTTCCACGATGTTATTTTAGTCCTCACTGCTCACGAATCCCACTATTACTTATTCTATTTCATATTATTATATTGAATTGCTTTATCAAATTATCATAAGAACAGTAGAGCTGGAAAAGAACAGTAGAGCTGGAAAATTACAGCTTTGTAAGACAAGAAATTTAGCGGTTGATAGACTGGCAAAGAGTTTATTGCCAGTTCTTTTTGTCAGTTCCCCTTTGATTTGAGAACTGGCAGTAAATGTAAAGAAGAATTTGATGTTTTATTTGCATTTTAGATTTTGATTTCAAGAAAGTAATTAACGTTTGTTTTTATTAAAAAACGATTTTTAAAAGATACAGTAGCTCTGTTAACTGTTATATGTAATATAGATATAAATAAAACTATAATTCTTTTATTTTCGAATTCAATGAATATTCTTAATCATGATTTTCAAATTAAAAAGTTATCGACCAACGGAAGTCGATTAGATAACCAAAGGAATGTCTTTTTAACTGACTTGAAAAGACGAAGAAGGTTTACAATGTGAGATTTAATTTTTTTATCAAGAAAAGCGTTATTACTGTCAAATCTTAAAAATAACTGCTTTATGAAAATCTAAATATCTAAACAATCTGAAGAGGTCTTTTCTCTTGAATAATTATTTTTTGTAGGGGCCGTTCAAGTATTGAGTAAGCTCTGTATGGAAGGGGGAAAGGTCTTTGATTTTCTTATTTGATGATTACGTCAACAGTAATTATTTACTTACTTACGCATATTACCCACACATTGTCTATGCTTAAAAACGAAATGCATTTTCGAGGATTCCGACCAAAATTAATACGTTTATGTACTATTCTTTTTGAGAGCTTTGCTTACTTGTGCTGACAATAGGAGAGGGGGGGGCGTAAATTGCAGTCAATCTGCTTACGGCCCCTAAGCACTGATAGCAAAAGTCGGGGTCTGACCAAATTATGACGTTTATGTCTCAACTTCCCTAATGCACTGAGACAAGCTCAGGATAGAGTGGTGTGGAAATAGCAAGTGGACGTATCGGTTAGGGCTTATCAAGACACTACCTTCAGTAATGAAGACGAAGAAGATGTTTGTAAGGAATAAAATCAAAAACCACTGCACCGATTTTGACATCCTTTCATAATTAGAATGCTACATTATGCTTTAGTAGTATAGTATATCTTTCTGAAATATTTTTTGTTATGAACAAAATAAATGTCAATGCGTTTACGGAGCCTCTATCTTCTGGCCTCGAGATCTATTCTCAAATCCAATCCTTTTACCTCTTTCGGAAACATCGCTGATGTCAACAGGTCGATGGTGATAATATTAAACTGAATCCCAAAAAATAATCATTAGCAAAACATCTGACACCTCATTTAAATCATGTGTGTAGGCATACAAAAATTATAACGTTACACAACGGTACGATTAACAACACAGAAGAACCGGTATTAATAGATATTATGTCATGTACGCACAGAGAAGCCGCTTCCAAATTATTTTAGTATTAATTATTCTTCGTGAAATTAGCATACAATATAACCCATTCGATGCGGTGGCGCCGACACGCCTACACACCTAGTTCACTTATGGAACCTTATTAAATTAAAGTCACGAAACTTAACGAATGTTTACTACTGTGCGATGTAAGTTTTTACTTTGATAAAGTTCTATACGTCTAGTAATCTACGAGCCGTAATTAATTACGTTAAAAACTAGTCGTTAGTACCTCGGAGTTTGCATGTTATCATTTATTAGTGTCACTAGACTATCTTGTAATGAATTGGTAAAAAATTTGAAACATCGAATTAAGTTCAAAATAACAATGTTGTGATTAATAAGGACAGGAAAAACACATCAAAGTGTATATATTTTTGAAACAAAATCACTAGTCTTAGCCGGTGCCCGGTCCAGGTCTATCAAGGCACCTTCTTTATGAGGAAAGCCGTAGGCTTCAGTAGGCCTACCGGTCTAAGACGGCACAGATATTTTTTTTAAATTGTCTCTGCACAAAGACACAATTTAAAATTACGATCCAGCCTAACTTAAGACTAATTAGTAAATAAAAAAAAATTACTAAAACGTATTATTTAACATGAAAAAAAGTCCAATAACACTACTTAGTACTTACAGTCTCTAATAAGGGGAAGACACTCTGTTCTTGTGTTCCATGTTTTCACTTACCACTGTTTAGCACTTAAGACTAACGTGCATTTACACTAATTCACTTATTCGAATGGTTTTGTCCATTTCAATTTCACTAGGCGCGTAGTAAACAGTTGAACAGCCTCGACATTCAGTACAGATGACTGCGAAAAGTTATTACTTACAGGTCTAACAAGGCTCTAACATACTGATTTTATTATTTACAGCAAGGTGGCTGAAATAAAACTGTTTGAAGGATGGACAATTCCGATTCTGTTACTAGACAATATATCCTTACTTTTATTGACTTTCGCGACTCGAAACAAACCTATACGTATACATGATACCGTATTCAGTCGAAGTAAATAGGCTCAAAGGCTCAAAAAAATTTATTAGAGCAATTTGTGGAGTAAACTATCTCAAAATTGTATCTCTGCCCTGTATGTATGTTTTAGAAATTGTGTCCTTATTCGTTCACAAAATTATATATACTTTTAAGTCAACTGGAATTGACCACTGTAGTAGTAGACATTGGGAGAATTTGGCTATGCCAAAAAATCATCTGGAATTTTATAGGAAAAACGCCTATTGTATGGCAATCAAGGTTTATTACAATTTATCAAAAACATTCAAAACTTTTAGAAAAATAATATTATTCTAATGCATGCAATATATTTTAATACTGTGATAAAATAATATATGAATTGACTATAATGATATTACTCGTAATGTAATAGTAACTTCTATTCTACCTTTTAAGACAAATTTGCACGCCATTATTTATTGGCAAAATATGGGAACTAGATTGTACCACTATAACATTTTTGTACCATATTCTTGCAAATAAATTATTATTACACTTTATATTTAAATTCGCGGTTAGTCTTTTAAAATTCCCGGAACACAGTAAACTGTGTCAAAAAACCGTTTTCAATTTAATTCGCTAAATTTAACGTAATAAATATGCTATCCATCAAAGATGTGTATGAAATTGATGTATGAGAATTGAGATGACTTACCATGAAATCCTTATTATTCTGACCTGATTAAACTAACACGTGGCTTGGGCTTCATCTCAACCCTGACGTCGGTCTTTAAAATCACGGCTGTGCATCAATGGACTTTCTAGTGCGCATTTTACTCTTCTTCGGTGGAGGAAAACAAATAGAAACCTTAGACCTAAAAACCAACGCATGTCGTCGGTCAAATACAGAACTTCAGTTCTGCTACAGCCATTCACAGCTGATCACTGACTACCAGTTACCAGTTTACCCACTGACTAGCCTGAATGCTAACGCTAAGCGGTCGTAAAACACTTTGTTAGTGCAATTCAAGGTATCACCATCGTACTGTCTGTAGCCGAAGATTGTAAGGGTCTACAAATCTTTTGTAGCTTAGTGAATTACAACCGGAAGAGTCTATTAAATCAATTAAAAGCAAAATATATGATTACATTTGTGACAAGAAACTCTCCGTTACTCTTTATAACAAAGTTTTAGTGTGCGGAAAGAAAGAAAGGAAAGAAATTGTAAGGAATTGCAACCATTGTCGCCATGCTACAACAAAAAGTTATCATCACTTCTAGAGTATGTCAATGTGTCTTGCTGTAATGGGGTCTGCTACCTTATCTGCTGTAATTCTGTTGGCCGACTATATTAAATAAATAAATGCTTTTCGTTGACCACCATATGAAAACATAGTTTACATGTTAAAACAAAGTCTCATAATTATAAAATAATAAACACTTAATAGCTGCAATTAATAAGGTAGGCTAAGGTAATGTTAGAGATGCATTTAAGATAGTGTCGTAATGTACTACTTTTGAAAAAAAATTATTATTAATGATTATTTGCTTGAAACATTTAAATTAATACTAATTTGATAACTTACAATATATTTTAATAATGTGATAATGTAGTGACAAAATAATATAAGAATTGACTCATAATGTTATTGTAACTTCTGTTCTAGCTTTTAAGACAAATTTGCACGCCATTGTGTGCCAGAATATGCTTACTTTAGATTGCACCACCATAACATTTGTACTATAATCTTCCAATATTATTATTATTTTTATAAAAATATATGTCAAGAGAATAGCGATTAAGCTTCAAGCTTTATGTAAGTTGTTAAAGCTTCGTTCGAGTCGGTTCAGTGAAAATTCGAAGTAAAAATCGTATGCCTAGCTTAATATCTCAGACAAGAACGTGTTAATTGTAGTAATTCACGCTTTAATTGATATCGTTTTCAATCGAGTGGGTAATTGCGAAGTATTTAGCGTTTTGATTTGTGAGAAAAATATAGGTGTGTTAAGCGAGAGACTATTGTAATGTAATAACAAGGCGGGATCTTATTAATTTTATAATTTATTGCAGGTCAGTGCCCTCCTGGTGTAAGATTCATTTTGTGCGTTGATTTGTTGTTAAGTTTGAATAAAAACTCAAAACCACTTCGATTTTTAACGGACGATTCAAATATGCTTTTGAATTTCCGAGAAATTTGTGGACAAACGTTTCACTCAACCAAGTGCTGGGAGTTTTTCCAAACGAGTTTGGTAGTCTAAATATCTATTTAGTCATATTATTTGTTCTTCGTTCGTTTACAATGTAGATAGTCAATTAAAATTGAAAGTTAATCATATATATGAAACAACAATACATAAATTTTATCAATTATTTATTTAGTTGCAACATCGACATATAAATATATTATAATTTGAACCTACCTAGGGCCTAGTGAAACCTAGGATAACACTTGAATACCTGAACAATAGAGTTATAACACAATTAATTTTATTAGTAAAGTAAATAACATTAATAGTAAGAATTAAATAGTTTTATTACCGTATATTTTACTTGATATAATCCTAAAACCGAAATGTGTAACTAATTTCAAATTTGCATGTGTGTCGAAAATATAATAAATAAAAATGCAAAAAGCAATGACTGCCGAAACCCGGGATTGAACCGGGGACCTTTAGATCTTCAGTCTAACGCTCTCCCAACTGAGCTATTTCGGCTTATGAACCGGCTCCAAATTAACAATCATTACATTAACATTGACAGAACTATATCGAACTTGCATATTATACTTTTAAGTCAACTGGAATTGACCACTGTAGTAGTAGACATTGGGAGAATTTGGCTATGCCAAAAATTCATCTGGAATTTTATAGGAAAAACGCCTATTGTATGGCAATCAAGGTTTATTACAATTTATCAAAAACATTCAAAACTTTTAGAAAAATAATATTATTCTAATGCATGCAATATATTTTAATACTGTGATAAAATAATATATGAATTGACTATAATGATATTACTCGTAATGTAATAGTAACTTCTATTCTACCTTTTAAGACAAATTTGCACGCCATTATTTATTGGCAAAATATGGGAACTAGATTGTACCACTATAACATTTTTGTACCATATTCTTGCAAATAAATTATTATTACACTTTATATTTAAATTCGCGGTTAGTCTTTTAAAATTCCCGGAACACAGTAAACTGTGTCAAAAAACCGTTTTCAATTTAATTCGCTAAATTTAACGTAATAAATATGCTATCCATCAAAGATGTGTATGAAATTGATGTATGAGAATTGAGATGACTTACCATGAAATCCTTATTATTCTGACCTGATTAAACTAACACGTGGCTTGGGCTTCATCTCAACCCTGACGTCGGTCTTTAAAATCACGGCTGTGCATCAATGGACTTTCTAGTGCGCATTTTACTCTTCTTCGGTGGAGGAAAACAAATAGAAACCTTAGACCTAAAAACCAACGCATGTCGTCGGTCAAATACAGAACTTCAGTTCTGCTACAGCCGTTCACAGCTGATCACTGACTACCAGTTACCAGTTTACCCACTGACTAGCCTGAATGCTAACGCTAAGCGGTCGTAAAACACTTTGTTAGTGCAATTCAAGGTATCACCATCGTACTGTCTGTAGCCGAAGATTGTAAGGGTCTACAAATCTTTTGTAGCTTAGTGAATTACAACCGGAAGAGTTTCTATTAAATCAATTAAAAGCAAAATATATGATTACACTTGTGACAAGAAACTCTCCGCTACTCTTTATATCAAAGTTTTAGTGTGCAGAAAATTGTAAGGAAAGAAATTGTAAGGAATTGCAACCATTGTCGCCATGCTACAACAAAAAGTTATCATCACTTCTAGAGTATGTCAATGTGTCTTGCTGTAATGGGGTCTGCTACCTTATCTGCTGTAATTCTGTTGGCCGACTATATTAAATAAATAAATGCTTTTCGTTGACCACAATATGAAAACATAGTTTACATGTTAAAACAAAGTCTCATAATTATAAAATAATAAACACTTAATAGCTGCAATTAATAAGGTAGGCTAAGGTAATGTTAGAGATGCATTTAAGATAGTGTCGTAATGTACTACTTTTGAAAAAAAATTATTATTAATGATTATTTGCTTGAAACATTTAAATTAATACTAATTTGATAACTTACAATATATTTTAATAATGAGATAATGTAGTGACAAAATAATATAAGAATTGACTCATAATGTAATTGTAACTTCCATTCTAGCTTTTAAGACAAATTTGCACGCCATTGTGTGGCAGAATATGCTTACTTTAGATTGCACCACCATAACATTTGTACTATAATCTTCCAATATTATTATTATTTTTATAAAAATATATGTCAAGAGAATAGCGATTAAGCTTCAAGCTTTATGTAAGTTGTTAAAGCTTCGTTCGAGTCGGTTCAGTGAAAATTCGAAGTAAAAATCGTATGCCTAGCTTAATATCTCAGACAAGAACGTGTTAATTGTAGTAATTCACGCTTTAATTGATATCGTTTTCAATCGAGTGGGTAATTGCGAAGTATTTAGCGTTTTGATTTGTGAGAAAAATATAGGTGTGTTAAGCGAGAGACTATTGTAATGTAATAACAAGGCGGGATCTTATTAATTTTATAATTTATTGCAGGTCAGTGCCCTCCTGGTGTAAGATTCATTTTGTGCGTTGATTTGTTGTTAAGTTTGAATAAAAACTCAAAACCACTTCGATTTTTAACGGACGATTCAAATATGCTTTTGAATTTCCGAGAAATTTGTGGACAAACGTTTCACTCAACCAAGTGCTGGGAGTTTTTCCAAACGAGTTTGGTAGTCTAAATATCTATTTAGTCATATTATTTGTTCTTCGTTCGTTTACAATGTAGATAGTCAATTAAAATTGAAAGTTAATCATATATATGAAACAACAATACATAAATTTTATCAATTATTTATTTAGTTGCAACATCGACATATAAATATATTATAATTTGAACCTACCTAGGGCCTAGTGAAACCTAGGATAACACTTGAATACCTGAACAATAGAGTTATAACACAATTAATTTTATTAGTAAAGTAAATAACATTAATAGTAAGAATTAAATAGTTTTATTACCGTATATTTTACTTGATATAATCCTAAAACCGAAATGTGTAACTAATTTCAAATTTGCATGTGTGTCGAAAATATAATAAATAAAAATGCTAAAAGCAATGACTGCCGAAACCCGGGATTGAACCGGGGACCTTTAGATCTTCAGTCTAACGCTCTCCCAACTGAGCTATTTCGGCTTATGAACCGGCTCCAAATTAACAATCAATACATTAACATTGACAGAACTATATCGAACTTGCATATTATACTTTTAAGTCAACTGGAATTGACCACTGTAGTAGTAGACATTGGGAGAATTTGGCTATGCCAAAAATTCATCTGGAATTTTATAGGAAAAACGCCTATTGTATGGCAATCAAGGTTTATTACAATTTATCAAAAACATTCAAAACTTTTAGAAAAATAATATTATTCTAATGCATGCAATATATTTTAATACTGTGATAAAATAATATATGAATTGACTATAATGATATTACTCGTAATGTAATAGTAACTTCTATTCTACCTTTTAAGACAAATTTGCACGCCATTATTTATTGGCAAAATATGGGAACTAGATTGTACCACTATAACATTTTTGTACCATATTCTTGCAAATAAATTATTATTACACTTTATATTTAAATTCGCGGTTAGTCTTTTAAAATTCCCGGAACACAGTAAACTGTGTCAAAAAACCGTTTTCAATTTAATTCGCTAAATTTAACGTAATAAATATGCTATCCATCAAAGATGTGTATGAAATTGATGTATGAGAATTGAGATGACTTACCATGAAATCCTTATTATTCTGACCTGATTAAACTAACACGTGGCTTGGGCTTCATCTCAACCCTGACGTCGGTCTTTAAAATCACGGCTGTGCATCAATGGACTTTCTAGTGCGCATTTTACTCTTCTTCGGTGGAGGAAAACAAATAGAAACCTTAGACCTAAAAACCAACGCATGTCGTCGGTCAAATACAGAACTTCAGTTCTGCTACAGCCGTTCACAGCTGATCACTGACTACCAGTTACCAGTTTACCCACTGACTAGCCTGAATGCTAACGCTAAGCGGTCGTAAAACACTTTGTTAGTGCAATTCAAGGTATCACCATCGTACTGTCTGTAGCCGAAGATTGTAAGGGTCTACAAATCTTTTGTAGCTTAGTGAATTACAACCGGAAGAGTCTATTAAATCAATTAAAAGCAAAATATATGATTACATTTGTGACAAGAAACTCTCCGCTACTCTTTATAACAAAGTTTTAGTGTGCAGAAAATTGTAAGGAAAGAAATTGTAAGGAATTGCAACCATTGTCGCCATGCTACAACAAAAAGTTATCATCACTTCTAGAGCATGTCAATGTGTCTTGCTGTAATGGGGTCTGCTACCTTATCTGCTGTAATTCTGTTGGCCGACTATATTAAATAAATAGTAAATAAATAAATAAATAAATGCTTTTCGTTGACCACAATATGAAAACATAGTTTACATGTTAAAACAAAATCTCATAATTATAAAATAATAAACACTTAATAGCTGCATAGCTTAATAAGGTAGGCTAAGGTAATGTTAGAGATGCATTTAAGATAGTGTCGTAATGTACTACTTTTGAAAAAAAATTATTATTAATGATTATTTGCTGAAACATTTAAATTAATACTAATTTGATAACTTACAATATATTTTAATAATGTGATAATGTAGTGACAAAATAATATAAGAATTGACTCATAATGTTATTGTAACTTCTATTCTAGCTTTTAAGACAAATTTGCACGCCATTGTGTGCCAGAATATGCTTACTTTAGATTGCACCACCATAACATTTGTACTATAATCTTCCAATATTATTATTATTTTTATAAAAATATATGTCAAGAGAATAGCGATTAAGCTTCAAGCTTTATGTAAGTTGTTAAAGCTTCGTTCGAGTCGGTTCAGTTAAAATTCGAAGTAAAAATCGTATTCCTAGCTTAATATCTCAGACAAGAACGTGTTAATTGTAGTAATTCACGCTTTAATTGATATCGTTTTCAATCGAGTGGGTAATTGCGAAGTATTTAGCGTTTTGATTTGTGAGAAAAATATAGGTGTGTTAAGCGAGAGACTATTGTAATGTAATAACAAGGCGGGATCTTATTAATTTTATAATTTATTGCAGGTCAGTGCCCTCCTGGTGTAAGATTCATTTTGTGCGTTGATTTGTTGTTAAGTTTGAATAAAAACTCAAAAACACTACGATTTTTAACGGACGATTCAAATATGCTTTTGAATTTCCGAGAAATTTGTGGACAAACGTTTCACTCAACAAAGTGCTGGGAGTTTTTCCAAACGATATTGGTAGTCTAAATATCTATTTAGTCATATTATTTGTTCTTCGTTCGTTTACAATGTAGATAGTCAATTAAAATTGAAAGTTAAGCATATATTAGGTCCTTACATATGAAATTGGCGTTTTTCGTACTGGCCACTTTAATCACGATGTTCTCCTCTTTGGTAAGGAATTCCAAATTTAAATTTGTACAGCTATTTATTCATGTATTTGTGCTTCGATGACCGTCATTCATTTGTTTTTTCTTTTGTTTTTTTCTGTTTGCGTCACTCATTTTACAAAATGGAAAACTTAAAGTATCGCATTATTTAAAAATTACGCTTCTTAAAATGCAATGCTTCATCATACTGCAATACTTTTTCATTTTAATTCAAGACTTAACAATCGAATTAATGTCTGGCAAATTCATTTTTAGTTTTTCTTATATTTAAATAACATAATATTAAAATTACAGACATTCTAAAATACTTTGAAATTTTTATAAAAAAAAAACTTAAAATCGCGTCTGGCACATAGTAAGCAATGTGAAAAATGTCTGGCAATAAAAAAAGTATGTCAGGTAGACTTATTTAAAAACGAAAAATTAAAAATCACGCTTCTTAAAATGCTTTTAAAATCCAGGATTATTACCTGGACAGATAGGATGCGCACTAATGAACGCAACCGCTACCGCCAGCCAGATTGCCCAGACTCTAACCGAAAGTGCAAGAAGGAAGACATATCACAAAATCAGCTGACCTGAAATTCTTTCTCGAAAACGTTGCTACCTCCCGTACTACTAAGACATCCTCCGTACTCCCCGGACCTTGCTCCAACAGATTACCATTTTTTTCGAAATTTCAAACTCAAACTCAAACTCAAAATATCTTTATTCAAGTAGGTAACCAAGTACACTTTTGAATCGTCAAGTTAAATTAATCGTAAATTTACATTTACTACCAGTTCGCAAGTCAAGGGCGTAGAGCGGGTAAGAAGAACTGGCAAGAAACTTTCCGCCACTCTTTTTAATCGCCAAGTATTGTCATACAAATTGTTTGAACTGGAGCAATTCAATCCCAAGGATTAGGATCATTTAAGTAGTCCTCAAATTTATAAAAAGCTTTGTTGATTAATTTTCGTTTAACGAGGGCTTTGAATTTATTTAGTGATAATTCTCTAATTTCGCTTGGGAGCTTGTTGTAAAAACGAATACAATTTCCATATAAGGAGTGGTTTATCTTTTGGAGCCTGGTTGGTCGTACACTCAAATTAGTTCTATTTCGCGTATTATACTGGTGAAAGTCACCATTTGTTTTAAAATCGTTTATATTTTTTTGGACATACAACAAGGCTTCAAGAATATATTGACCAGATAGTGTCATAATATTTAATTCCTTAAACTTATTCCGTACCGACTCCCTCGGAGAAACACAACAAATACCCCGAACAGCCCGCTTCTGCAGCACAAATATGGATTGAACCTCTGCAGCAGCACCCCACAGTAAAATGCCGTACGACATAACGCTATGAAAGTAGCTATGGTACACAATTTTAGCCGTGTCCTCATCAGTAAACTGTCGGATTTTCTTTACTGCATATGCTGCAGAGCTCAGCCTATTCGAAAGAGTCTCTATGTGTGGGCCCCATTGGAGTTTACTATCTATTGTTATGCCTAGAAAAACAGTTTTGTCAACAAAGTTTAGTTCACTGTCCTTAATTTTCAGGTTACCAATATCTCGCTTTACGCTAGTAGTTGTAAATCTAATACATTTTGTTTTATTCTCATTAAGCAATAAGTTATTTACATTAAACCAGTTAACTATACGAGAGATAGAATTGTTTACATCGTCCAATAATACGTTATTCCTATTCACTTTAAATAGAAGTGAAGTGTCATCAGCAAACAATACCATCTCATGAACTTCGTTGACAAAGAATGGGAGGTCATTTATGTAAATCAGAAATAAGAAAGGCCCGAGAATCGATCCTTGGGGGACGCCCATTGATACCTGCGAACCCGGAGAGGTGACTCCATTGACATGAACTCTTTGGATCCTTCCCTTTAAATATGAATTCATCAGGCTGGAAGCTTTGCCATCAACGCCATAGTGTTGAAGCTTTCCAACGAGTATATCAGGATGAACACAGTCAAAGGCCTTTGACAGGTCACAAAAGACGCCGACTCCATCATATGATTCTTCCCTTCTCATTTGGACAACTTCTTGCTAGGGAAAAAAATTAACTCTGATGGGGCAGTCCAAATCGCCTTCACAGATTTTATTGATTCCCGTCCGACTGGTTTTTTTAGTAAAGGGATCAATGAACTACCTATGAGATGGCAAAAGTGCATAGAAAACAATGGTTCATACTTTGATTAATTAAATATATTATATTTAAAAATATTCGACTTTTTGTTCCTCCCATACAAAACGCCAATTTCATATGTAAGGACCTAATATATGAAACAACAATATGTACTTAAATTTTATCAATTAGTTATTATTTGAACCTAGGCCCTAGTGGAACCTAGGATAACACAAAACTTGAATACCTGAGCAATAGAATTATAACACAATTATTTTTATTAATAATTTAATAATATTAATAGCAAGAATTAAATAGTTTTATTACCGTATATTTTACTTGATATAATCCTAAAACCGAAATGTGTAATTAATTCTAATTTGCATGTGTGTCGAAAATATAATAAATAAAAATGCAAAAAGCAATGACTGCCGAAACCCGGGATTGAACCGGGGACCTTTAGATCTTCAGTCTAACGCTCTCCCAACTGAGCTATTTCGGCTTATTTAAAAAGCTCCAAATTAACAATCATTACATTGACAGAACTACATCGAACTTGCATAAAATGTCTCAGTCAACTAGCTTAATTATCCGTTCTATCAACAGCCTTTTAACTAAACAGCGCCGTTTAACTAGCGGCTTGAAAGATATTCACCCGTAGCGTTTGTTACTTAGTATATTTAATAAACTGGCTGGCTTATGCTTAGTCCAATACAGACGATTACTGCGAGAAGTCCATTATCTATTTTGATTTTCAGTAAAAAGTTATCGAAATTATGTAATAACCAAATACCTACAATAAGACATTAATATTGTTACTAACACTTTCATATGGACTTACGATTGTCTATATAATAATAATAAAAAAGTGCCTGCGTACAAAGTACACATGTCAGAAGTGAAACTTCTTTGGCAAACTAAATTTTAAGTCTTGTTCATATTTATACAAATCTAAAACTTTAGATTTCCGAGACTTAGAGGGAGGGAAAAAGGAAGATAATGTGTTAGGAATTTAATGAATTTAATTGCCAATAAAATATTAATAGTGTCGAAAATTAATATAAATTATAAATTTAATTTTATTGATTTATTTCTTCGATAATAACAACACGTGGCATTTTAATTTACAATTTGTCATTTGAGACTTCAATAAATTATTTTGCATAAAATATAAAATACTATTACATAAATTCTCTTTACGAAATTTTAATTTTAAAAATAGAATTTCTATAAGGTAATTCACCCTTCTCACTCTCTCTTAATCGGTCTCAATCGCTCTCTCCCTTTTCTTCGACAAAAACGCTGCACATCGTTGTGACGCTAATATTATTATTATTGCGTTTTATTCGTAAATTTTTTACCCTAAAGAAGTTTCATTTCAATAATAATCCATTATTATTTAATCTTAATCATTCCGTATCGTTTAAATACCCGATGACCAAGGTAATTTAAAAGGCGTGATGCTACCTCTTTGCGAGGAATGCTTCGCAATCACTTTGGGATAAAGGCGCCGCAGGTAGCCACCCCCATTAATTGACTATTAAATACGTATATGAAAAAAAATTAAAGACAATGTATTTTATCAAAGTTGATAACTCAATTTAGTTGGGGCTATGGACTAAAAGCCGAGGAGTCGCATCGCCAAGATTTCATAAAAAATTTACACACCTTTTAGCGAATTTATTAGAGTTCTTGACAGTTCTTGAAAAGTTGAGTTATATAGTAGTATAAGGCCGGCAACGCACTTGCGAGCTCTCCACACTGTTCCAAATAAATGACAATATTGTGAAGATGTTAAAAACAAACTTAGTCAATTTAGAAAATACTAATTTTTACTTTTTTTTATAGGATACGGGGCAAACGGGACCCTTAAAAAGAGCAGTCATCGCAGCCCATGGACACCCATTGTGGGTGTTTTGGTGGCCTTTGAGGGAGGAGTATATTTTTTTATTTCATACTAATTGTTGGTAAAATAAATATATTATACAAATTTACATACTTATATTTTAAGAGCCTAAAACATGATTTACCTATATAAATTATAAAGTTAAATAGGCTGTTAAACAAAATAATGCAATTCCTAAATTTGGATAGTGTCTATCCCTTTCGGTGTTCCAAAAGTGCAACGTTGGCGGCATCTTTAATAAAGATAAAAAATACAAAATTGGGAGAGTTACAAAAATATTATTACTGCCTTAAAATTATAAAGCATCTTCATTACTGTCAATTAGCCATAGAATGTAATCTTCAGGGTTCTGTATTACTTTAGTACGTCCGTAAATTATTTCCTCTTGTTGGTGCTCTGTTTCTTTCCAGAAACAGTATTATATTAGATAGATAGCTTCAGTTCAGTTTCTACAAAATAAATTAATTAAAATCCTCTTTTTTTATCCTACTCCTAACAAACTAAACATTGGCACAAAATTAATGAATATTAAGCTGTACACAGAATTTTAGTTTCAAAAAAATACAAACCAAATACAGCATTGAATTTAACTTCAATCCCACACGAAGCCGGCATAACACCGATCAAATCAGAACCAAATACGGTCGCAAAAATATAAACTATTTCAGAGCGAGAGAAGCTTGCCTCCTGAGAAATGGGAAATAGGAGCAGAGGACCTGTTTCGAATATGAGAATATTTTAAATAGATGAACTCAAATAACGGCGTACGAGGGTGGCGTGATATATTTTATGTCTTAAATATATTTTTTTCTTATGTATGTTTTTATGAAAATAAACTTTTTTTAAGAGCAACTGTTAGATTGACAAATGATCATGAAACAGATTCAAAAATCTGAGGTTATAGAGGTTGTAGCGCCACTGATATACATATTTATTTTTAAACTTTTTTAAATATAAGGGTCCTATGTATGCTCCCTTTCTATATGAGAAATAGTTAGAGTAAGATTAAGATATACAATTCATTATAGGTTTATGTAAATTGACGGAATATATTATCTTACCAAAATACACTAGACAATAAAAAATGTGACAAAGCTTTTAGATTTTATTTAGATTGATAAATGACAAAATTCGATCTATCGAATTCTAAAATCTACTATATAAAAATAAGTCGGGTTTTCCTTCCTGACGCTATAACTCCAGAACGCACAAACCGATTCCCACGGTTTTGCATTCGTTGGAAAGGTCTCGGGCTCCGTGAGGTTTATAGCAAAGAAAATTCAGGAAAAAATTCAACAGTAAAGCGGGATCACCAAACGAAATGTTACATAAAACGAAGCCATCTGGTGGCGAAACGGAGTTCGCCGAGTTTGCTAGTATTTTATAGAAAGCGTCGATCTGTCATTTTCCTACAAATATCCAATAAAATACAAATTTCATACAATATATATCAATCCAAAAATACTAGCAAAGATGGTTTACAAAAACTAATTGACTAGCTATCAATCCATCGATCGGTTACTGAAAAGTAGTTAATGAGAAATGGATTGTAATATCAATTCTAGTAGTAAAAATTGGATTGGGATTGAGTATAGAAAGCGGCCGTTAGACGCTTACAGTACATTTTTAAGGTGTAGAAGTCCAAATAACAAAAATATCCAACAAATTTCCGATCTTTGTTTCATTATATTTTTTGCGACGTTTTTGAATATATCCGTGACTAATCAATGCTCTTAATGATGAGATATAAATCTTCCCTTAATAGCTAGGGCGGTGCCATAAAGGAGTACCACATTAAGGGTGCAACGTCACTGGGTTTGGATAACAATTCTATAGAACTATTGATCTATTAACCTATTATGTGACGAGATGCTTTTAAAACTTTTTTTAAACATTAATTACTGTTGTTGGGATTGGCAAATATTTAAAAAATAAAAATTTAAATTTCGTGATTTCCACAAATTACTCGAAATCTGAAAGTCATATTCCAAAGTAGGGATTGTCGAAGTTTTGTTAAAAATGATGCAGTCGTTGGAATTCACCTAATTATGAAGAAATAACTAAAAATTCAGAGTTTACTTAATTATGGAAATAAAAATAATAAGGCCCATTTATTTCCAAACTTTACAAATCTCGAATATACAGTTTAGATTTATTTTTTCTTGTTATCCTAATATCCTAACTTCGGTACCATTGATCGGAACCCCTTCACGCCTTCTCCAACATTTCCAAATATCTCTTTCTCCATGTCTTTCTTTCTCCATTCGCATGTTTCTATTTCTTTTATCGACCTTTTTTAAACGGCCCTCTTTTCCTTCTTCATCTTATTCCTTTCCATACAGTTGTCTTTAAAGGCTACATTTTATCCGATATATGCCCCACCAATTACCACATATGACTGGTGTAAATCTTAATACATAATGTAAGGCTTTTATCACTTTAGGTTTTCGTCTAATTTAAAAAAAAAAGTGACATTAAATATCCTATGTTATGGTAATTAAGATACACAACTATCGCATTAGCTGTTACCTGACAGGGTAGTTGTATAGTTATAAATAAATAAATATTTTACGCAATAATATCCCTCTCAGAAATCTATGTAAATAAAACATTATTTCTACTCGAACACATGGAAATATGACTAAATAGCCCGCATAGACTTTGAGTTTTTGTTAAATTTAATTTGATTGATTTTTGACCTAAAAATTTGATTAGTAATGTTAGTTTAATTTAGATATAGAAATTGTAATTTTTAACGTATTTCGACTTCTGACCTTAACCGCTGAGTAAATTCCTTCGTGTTGGAATTCCAAACAATACGCCATCAAATTTGCGTTGTTTTAGTTTTCTACGCTTTTTAGCTTACTGCATTTCTAGGGTTCAGGGTTGTCGTAAAGTTAACTGTAGGTACTTCAGGTAACCAACAAACACAGATATATTGTACCTTTGTTACGATGCATGCGTGTTTGGACTTAGGAATGTACAACATTTGGACTAGCATTTTCTTACATCTGCGAAATAAGTTTTACACCAGTTATTAGTAAATTTAGAGAAAAAAAGACAATAATAAATATGTAGGTTATTATTATTATTTTTCTGTAGATCTTATTCTTAATTGTTTTACTTCTTAATCTAATTATTTGACCTTCGTGGATAAGCAAAATGTATTTTAGTAAAGCGCTACCTAGTTCAATTTATAAAAACTATAATGCCCCTTCATGCTTGATACGGTGACTATGTTTTGTTAATTTGCACACTATCCGTTAGGTGGCGCTTATTGCAATCGAGTATTCTAAAATACAATATTATAATAGTCTAATTTGGGAACTACCATTATAATAGTTGTCATGGGTAAAATATTTTATTATTAAACTTTTACACTTTTCAAGCAAATACTTTTATTACTATATTCCGATTGTAAAAAACTTCACCATGGTTGTAACGCCATCTAGTTTAGATAAAAGAGGAAAGAAGATAAATAAATTTATGAAATTTTATGCTAGATGGCGTTGTGTTATCAGGAATTATTACAAAACGCGCTATTGGTTGAATTCAAATTTAGATGACTACCGTGCACACGGAAAGTATTATTAAGACCTTACTTCATAGGATCATTTCTATAGTAAGCTCTTCACGCAACTTCTCACTATACGTGGGAAATTTCCAGCCATGATGATGAGACGTGGCGCGGTGCCCTGAGCGTGAGGCGGGCGATGATGAAAGTCATCAGCCTTCGATGATCGTTCACTCTCTCGCTTACGAGAGAGCGTGGGGTACTGTCGCTGTCTGAGTGGCTTTTTAACACCCTTATAATAAATTATAGAAATGAAGGTCTTCACTCTTTAGTACTCACGCGTGTGTGCTGAAGACCTTTACATTGAAATACCTTACCCTTTATTTTATATTTAGTTACTAGTACATTTTTAAAGGACGCTACTAGCGTCCTTTAAAAATATTAATAAATTTTCTGTGAAGATTCGTTTTATTTTTTAATTTTAAGAACTTATATAAACAATGTTTACATGGTCCTAAAACCGATACATTTCAATGTGAGACACTGAGAAAATAATTTAAAAGTTAAAAAAATTCCATATTCTGAATACAGGGTTCTTAAGAGGGAGAAATAACATAAAATATTTTAGTAATCTCTTATCATAGAAATGCAAAAATATTGCCCCGGGTGAGGATCGAACTCACGACCTTAAGATTATGAGACTTACGCGCTGCCTACTGCGCCACCGAGGCCAGTGTAAATATTTTTGAAAGTGGCTTACATTTAGTTTAACAAATTAAATAAAAATAAAATAATTACCACAATTACTACATAATCATAACCTTGTATACTATTATATAGCTAGTTAAATTTTGTGCTTAAGAAGTAAGTTAAAGCCAATCGATGTAATACCTACTTTACACGATACCACAACCCGTAAATACTCATGATAATGTTATCGTTAATATGATAAACTGGTTTTCAAAAGGCCTGTGGCTGTTTTTAAAAGACTTTCTTTTATAAGATAGTAGCATAAGAAATTCTATATATACAAAACATAGACCTGTTGAGTAAGGAAGGTGCTGTACTTCCATCGACATACTAATATTATAAAGAGGAAAAATTTGTATGTAAGTATGTTTGTAACGAATTGGCTCAAAAAGTACTGGACCGATTTTGAAAATTCTTTCACAATTTGTATGCTACATTATCACTGATTAATATAGGCTATTTTAATTGTAAGAAGAAAATAAGTTTCCCTACTAAAACTACAATCCACTAAAAATAAATAATAAGAAAATACTATCTTTCATCGCATGCGCTGTGAAAACTATTGATGTTAGAACAAAAAAATCCACAATATTAAAGAACATATTAATATCTACAAAATTAAAAAAAGGGCACCCGTGCGTAGCCGGGACGGGCCGCTAGTATGTTATAAAACATGATTCCTTAAAGTTTCCTATGGTGATATAAGGTTGAATATCAGTAATGCCATGTAACAGATGAGACAAGCCGAAGCACGTAGAGCGGGAAATGGGAAATTTAATGAAAATATTACAAGTTGCCAGTCCGTCTGTCCACGTCGCTCCCTTGACTATTCGGAATACATGGAGACGGCTTATACTTATTTACGATAAGATTTTCTTGATTTACCTTAACACACGTGTATAATAACAATGTAATAATTTGGAAATGAATCCCTAATCATTGTTTCTACATATACGAGTAACAAAAAACGATATTTTAGTCTAGTCAAGTCTAGCGGTCTCAAATTTCAAAGATACTATATTTCTCAAAGAATTACATTCACTTAGTGAGAATATTTAGAGTAGTTTAGTTATCTACGTCGTGTTATGAAATTGTGTTGTTAATTATATGTACTTTTAAAAGTTATTTCAATTTGTAAAAAAAAGTAAAAAGGTTTTATTTCTTAACTGGATGGCAATTTATTTAATATTTGTGCGTCTTGATACATTATTTTATGTTTTCCGTTTTCCTTGGTTGTAATAAACATAATTGATCAATATTTCTAAATGAATATTTTCGTTATAAATCCGAAATATAGTGAGTAACAAATAACTACACCGGAACTTCTAACTTCTCCACGTATTTCTCTATTCCAATTCTTATGGTTATAACCCTTAATATTATTATTTTATAGGGTGATATCATCTACCTACGTTTTCATTTTGCCTAACATTAGATTATATTTGATACGGTAGTTAAATCGGATTTATTTATTCAAAACCGAAAGTAACAAGTCTAATCCTAGTTGTTAAACTTAAATAAGGACTGTTTCGTATATTGTCCGACGCGATTATAATCTAAGTCTAAATATATATAGATATTGAACAAAGCAGTGGTATCTTAGTGGCTTCAGTGTCTCTCATCGTTGAGGTCGTAGGTACGACCCCCGGCTGCGCACCAAACTTTATTTCTATGATGTGCGCATTTAACACTCGCCCGAACGGTGAAGGAAAACATCGCGAGGAAACCGGCTAACCTTAGACCCAAAAAGTCGACGTGTGTCAGGTACAGGAGATTGACAAATTGTCATGATTCAGGTACAGAAATCTTAGTTAGACAATTATGAAGTCGTCTAAAAATAAGTAATTAAACATAAATTTTCTGCCTTCGGACAGGTATTGTAATGTACTTACAAGTACAAGGTTTGTAAGACCATGACATGAAGATTAATAATAAAAAAACTTATTTTCTATTAACAAATAGTATATTACTTGTCTTGTCGGTTGTTTAGTGTATTTTTGTTTAATTCTCTTCGTAGCGCCATTTTCATTTTGTTTTACTTTTTCTGTTCTTTATTCTGTTTAATACGTATGTACTGTTACTGTAGCTGCGCGCATCTTCCTTTCCAAGGGACAGCTGAACTGTATATACTTTTATTTGTGTGAGCATAAATATTTTTCGTTGTTTATCTATTAATATATAGGTTTATATATAGAGAGTAAATTATGTAACAACTGCTCTATGTAACATCAACCTTAGAGTTGGCATCAGATTCTTCATCACCTGGATTATCCTTCAAGGCCTGACACACTGCGTCATCTTTTGGATCTTAAGTGCTCGTTTAGGAAACGGAATGGAATTGCGTATAATAAAACGAACGAATACTAAGCTACCACAAAAAAAATAAAGCAACATGCCACCTGCATAATTAGATAAATTCCCCCAATAATTTATTGACAAATCCCCGCTCCCAAAACTTTCTGATTGACGTCTAAATGTCATTATTTTCACATAAAACTCCCGAGAGTGAGAAAATTTCACCTCGTTTTTAGGCCTCCTTAACCCTTACCGCGGTGAATATTTAAAAAGTCGTTGGCAACATTTTAATTGGGCAATCCGGCTAGGATTAAATTATCAAGACACCTAGTTACCGCACCGTTTCAAACTTAATGAATTCAACATGGATTTAGCTAAAAAGTTGGTACCATTAAATTGTCGTTAAAAAATGAAGATTACAAAGTAAATTGAGGTTTAAGTTTCTATATTAGTTATTATTACTCTTTTTAGTTATTATAATTTGATATTTTGTTTTTTATTTTGAGTTTGCTTGTTTAATTGCTAGCTTGCTTATGTTCTAATATAATTGATGTGTATGTGTGTAAAATTTGTGATGTCATACTTTCTTGTATATATATTTACTAAAAGAGTTATTTTAGTATTCAAAATCAGTTTAGGGTAAAAAACCGCCTTCACTGGGGAAGGCGAGGACCTTTACTGCGTACTTCACTCACTCCAGTCAGCTTCCGTCCTGCCCTTCAGGCGATTGACCACCTCGCGACGGCCCAAGCCGAGGTCCGAGTCTCACAGGAGACGCCCTTGCGCTAGCCGCGGGAAAAACGCCCATTCAGGCCGAGCTACGCTCGCCAAAACAGCCCGAGCTGAGCTGTAAAGGCCCTTAAGGCCAACAGCGAGATTCCTCACAAAAAAAAAATATTAGTATTAATACATTTTTATTTATATAAAAACCTTTGGCTTTGGCAGCAGCCGAGTTGGTTTTAGTAATAATTAAATAAGCGTCTTCAGTTTTTCTACAGTCAGTTGAAAACAGACTACGTACTGGTACAGTCGATTAACATGACGTGGTACTAAAAGATGACATTTAACAATGAAAGGTTATCATTCCTTCTTTAAGTCAATTGGCAGTTTTTATAACCAGCAGAAATATTGAAGCTCTAAGCTATGCGTGTTACGCATAATAAAAAACCTTAATCAGTTTAAAAAAGTCAAGTATTATTTTAATTTCCTTTTTTACAGAAGGTAGAATGTTTGTGTACTTTGTACGAGGGGAGCATTTTTCATTCTTTGACTTTTTGCCTTAATTTTTTACGGCAAATCTCCAGAGAGTGATCCAAGATTTGAAACAGGACGGAGTTTTAAACTTTTAAGAGTTTGTTAAAAGACACTTTTACAATGGGTTAGCCTTAACAAAGCGCGACTTGCATAATTTTATATCGTCCCAGAGGTGTGCCGTTTTGATTGTCAAAGCAGAAAATTACTTCACAGAATCGCTAACAGCATAAAAACTTCTGTATTTTTACAATAAACTCCCTTAAGATTCATATCCCCTTGGCTTAGTGGTTACTGAACACGGTGTTTATTATTTGGTATAAACAATACTGACTCAATTAGGCGTAGCGACTGGAAACAAGCCAAGGCCTTCGACAGTAGAGAGCGGCTGCATTGCCAATCGCCCCCTTGGAGCAGAAGTAGGTCCTTCTTCACGGCATCTTCAGATATTCCAGAACTTTTCTTTGCTCCTTTGCTATGGGACTTCAAGTAAACAAGAGATAGATATACTCATCGCTTTATTTAAACCATCGCCCCCGCAAAAGCGTTGTAGAGTTTTTGGAAGTCATTACTTCTGTTCTTAAATTAAATAATACCACTTCTATTTCTCTAGGTTGTGAAACGTGACTCTCCTTTAGTTACATTAATATTATTGCAGATATATTCAATAAAACCTCATTAGAAATATACAGACCTAGTCCTCGTATCAACGATTATACGATTTCGTACCGTTAGTTCCTCAATTATTTGTCATGTTCAAATTATTCTTTATGTATATATATAATATAAATTTGTTATTAATATTCGAACATTTCGGTCAAATATTCTCTTTGAATTAGTGAAGAGTCTGTGCAACAGTGAAGAGTATAATAAAATAATCTTGTGCGTGAATATGTGACAGGTAAATCACGGTTTAAGATATTTATTTCTCATTAAGAACATTACAACATTCACTTACATGAGGAAATAATCTATTAAGCTTATTAATAAATAAAACAATTGTAATTAAATAGACATTTATAACGTATGATTATTAGTAAATTGTCAATAGTAGTTATAGACATAGACACAACATTTATTACTAACATAAACACACAAAATAACAATAATCAAAGAAAATTATGTAATAAAAAATATAAAGAGAGATATCAAAAAAAATAGTCCCTTTTCCCATTCGGTTCATTTCAAGTGTGTAATGAGTGTGTGCTGTGGCTGTTATTGGCCCTGGCTCAGCATTATGCTGAGGAGCAGAATGTTCAACAGCGCCAATTCTGCCAGAGACCATAGCGACTAATTTGCGACCCAGTCACTAAAAAAAAAAAAATGTAATAATACTTAGTAGAAAATAATAATAATATTAGTAAAAGTTAGCAGTGTAAGTAATGAAGTTTTGTGTAAATATATATAGTAAATAAAATGAAATTAAAAGTTCAAAATAAGAATAATTGTTAATAAGTAGATAAATAAAAATAATTAAATAATTAATGTAGCCATGAGTATTGACTAAAGGAACTCAATAATTCAAAAGAGCTACGCTTGAACAAAGTCTTACGAATACACTCAATTTGGCGTGTTTACCCCATCCCGGCGACAATATTTCTCAACGTAACATTAAAATTTATCACAAGTGAGTCTACGAAAGCCCGGTGATAAAATAAAATGACAGTTGTTTACTATAGACCCGGGAATATCGTGACTATGTAGAAATTGAAAGGTATGGGGCTCGAGAGCTGTTTTATTTATGATGGAAAATGGTTTTTAGATTGCTGTGAGTTACGTTCGAGTAGTAAACATATACGGTGTGTGTGAATTTTTAATATTGTTCTTTTACATCACACAATACAATTGAAATAAACTTTTGACGGCGAAATGAATTTCGTGTTTGTACTTTGAAAAGTTGAAGGTACAGAACTGGACAAAGACAAAATCGATAGCAACCGAGAGTTTACAAATATTCAAATGAAAATTATTAATTGATTGGTATTCGTACTTAAAAAGGTTTAAGTGGAAATGGGCTGGTCTCATTGCCCGCGTTTGTACTGAAGGATGGGTCAAAAATGGCCCAGTGGGAAGAAAAGAGAGAGGACGCCCACCATAATCCTAGGAAGATGAAATAAAGCGGTTTAGATTGAAAAATAGTAACAAAGTTAAGAGACAAATGGAAGAATTTTGTGGAGGATTTCACTCCGTCGGCGGTTGTGTACTAAATAAATATAAACTAAATGTAATCCTTAATGTACTATATACTTTTTATTCGCATTCTTAATAAATGTTGCGGGTTTTATGTAACTATGTCACTAATGTAATGTTTAGCAGTAACAATTTAGATTTTTCTTTGAAATTGTCGTTTGTTACATTTCAGATTTCTTTTATTTGATTTTTTTTGTCTATTAATGTACTTAATTATGTTATCTGTTTTGGCTTTGTATATTGTCTATTTTTTTGTTTTATAATATGTATGTTAGCTGTGAGATTACTCATAAGTAAATAAATAGTTACTGTATAAATAACTTTTATTCAAATATGTAGTACTCGCTGTTGCTACGATAATTATACACACGTTCTGGTTCTGCCGATCGTACAGTCTTTGTTACCCTGTTCAAGTTTGATACAAGAAATAGCATGCTACCCTTACAAATTGCAGCCTTATAAAAATGTTCACAGCGCAATAAAGCCTCCCATATACCTCAAGCACTGCTAAGCAATGTGTAAATAAACAATACATAAGCTGAGATTTTAGTGTCAGAACATAAAGGGGTTGTACACTTTATTTGGTCCGGATGAGCCGGACGGGCCGTAAACCTCACTGGATTACTTTTATACCTCCTAACAAATAATAGCACATAAAACTTGTGTGAAAAATACTAGTTACGGGAGCAATATGAACGGTTTAAGTACGGATAGTAAAAAGGTGATGTTTTTGTAGTGAATTTTGGTCGGTAAAGTTAAAATTAGTTTAAATTATTTCACACATTTGAAGTTCTTTAAAACTAAAGAGGACGCAATATGGCTAAGAGCCCACGACGGCAAGACCTTCCTTATTTTATAAAAGCTTAAAGTTTTTCTGTGCATGTCTATACAGATAAGAACGACCAAAGAAAGAGCTTGGGGTGTGGTTACTTGGCCAGGTAATGGGTAGTAAAGGTGTATAAAATAGTACCTTAAATTCGTTAAAGTATAAAACTCAATTTTTTTATATCTTATTAGGCATAACTTTCTACCAAACTGAGTAGTGGCTAGAATAGGCTTCCGGAAAGTGCCTATTCTAGCCACTACTAGTGTATTATGCACCCTCTTTCTTCTTTTAAAAACAGAATGGATAATTTCTCCATTTCCGCAAATACGCGCATATTTAAATATGCGCGTATTTTAAAAGTAAATATATTTTAAAAGTAATTTGGGTTTCGTTCGTTGCTAACCGTAGTAGAGTAATTCGTAATTCAGATTAAGTAACAAGGGTGAAATAGCTCTTATAAAAACGTCAGGAGTGATTTAGTTGTTGCACCTAGCAATAAAATATATAAGAACATAAGTCTTTTAATATATGATATTGCTGGTATGTATTTGAAGCATGGTCAAAATAGCAGTGCCAACTATAAAAACTTTTACCAGCTATGTGGGCCATGCCTAGACTAACACCTTTCTATTTTTAGCAGTGTTGGCTTAGTGGCTTCAACTCGCGTCTGGTCATACCTGAGTTTGTAGGTTTGATCCCGGGCTGTGCTCCAATGGACTTTCTTTCTTTGTGTGCATTTAACATTCAGTCGAACAGTAAAGGAAAACATCGTGAGGAAACCAGCTTGCTTTAGACCCAAAAAGTCGACGGCGTGTGTCAGGGACAGGAGGCTGATCACCTAATTGCCTATTAGATTGGCAAATGATCATGAAACAGATACAGACATCTGCCCAGATCTAAATGCGTTGTTGCGCCACAAATTTTTAACATCTCCTATTTGGTAGTTGGTCAAATACGTACAAGACTGGTAGCACAGTGGAAACTTGTGCTAATCCTACCTGATATCGTGATTAGTTTTAGCCTCAAGCTTTCAATGGTTTTACCTTGATATACACAAATGAAGCCGTTGATTCGCTAAATTGTTGAAAGCTTTGATTGTATTATTCGATCGAGAGATGGCGTTGGTTGTGTGTTTAGATTATGTTTACACTTGTCTAGTAACTTCTTATCTTTCTTCCAATCATTTCTTATTCCGTTTTAGAGTAATCCTAATGTACTTTTATATGATATCAAATTTCTTTTAAGTTTTAGCTAAGGTATAAACGAAAACACCTAAAGCAAGAACAGGAAGGAACTATGAATGAATACATTTTCAAAAGATGTTAACATTAAAAAATATGGATTGGATTAGACTTTTGAGCAAATGGGCGGGAGGCTCAACTGCTGTTAAGTAATATCGCCGCCCATGGACACTCTCAATGCCAGAGGGCGTGAGCGTTACCTAAACGAAAAAAGATAATTACACTGTATAAAGAATGCACAATACACAATTGTTTATTAAATTATTATTAATGAATCACTACTATACGTATGAGCTGAGAGTTGGCTTAAGCATGCGACTCCCATCCTTGAGGTCATAAGTTCGATCCCCGGCTGTGCACTAATGGAGTTTTTGTCCAAACATTTAACATTCGCTTAAACGGCGGAGGAAAACATCGTGAGGAAACCGCTTTGCCTTAGACCCAAAAAGTCGACGGCGTGTGTCAGGCACAGAAGGCCGATCGCCTACTTGCGTATTAGATTGACAAATGAAATAGATACATAAATCTTAGGCCCAGACCTAACAATGTTGTAGCTCCACTGGCTTTTTTTTATATACGTGTGAAACAATAACTGTAGCATCTAATATTAGGTACCTAGAACGTAAAAGCAAAACTTTCCCAATTAAAAATGGTTATTACCTTACTTCATGTAACATTTAAGAATTAATCGTCAAGTGCTTTGTCGCTACGAGCGTTGCTACGCCGTAGACGCTCATAATAATGGCCATAAAAGAATAATAAACTGTGGAAATTAAATAAAGAACGAAACAAAGTTCCTCATGTTATTGTAAGAATCACAAAGTTGACTTAATGATCAATACAACCTCCTTTAGCGTATAATGATAGGTCCAGTTAAGAAAGAATCATGCCTCCATAAAGTTAGGATAAAGTAATCAAGATGGTCGAAAGTAGAAAGAAGATGGCTAATTTAAGTTATTATTTTACAATTAATAAAATGTATGTATTACAATTTAAATGACACGGGGCTGAAACGCATTTCATATTTGTCATGCGTCTATTAGGCTACTCTCGTGAAATATATGCGAATGAAATATTATTCTTAGGGAAATTCAAATTTGGAACCGCGATTATCATCCTTCAAAACGAACCCTTCGCACTGTCATCTGGCATATAATATATTGGGTTAGCTTGACCGAGCTATCCCTAAGGAGACCCTGTTAATTACCGACTACAAGGCGCGACCCGTCGGGAAAAACCTTTAATGTTTTGTTTATCTTACTAAACATTTTAATTCATTATAACTTATAGCTTAGAGTACGAAGAGGTTTTTAACAAACTAAGTAAGACACAGATCATGCGATAAAGTGGTCGTCGGCGCTTAAATTGAGATTCTTATTTTAAATGTTTCTTTTTAATCAAAACAATATTTGAATTTCCAGCCAGCAAATATTAAACGCGTCTATTGCTCGACTTCACGTTCTAATTTTAAATTTGCTCTAGAACTTTTTAAGAAATGTCCTACGACATTTGAACTTTTTGCCACGGGGGATATTCACGTCGTTCCAGTTCGAAAATTAAATTTAAATCCCCTCACATTTTTACCGCCCTCGAAATTATTTGACGCAATAAGTTACCTTTTTGGAGGTCGCGTTATTTAATTATCTGAGACCAATGGAGGCTTTACTGTTAAAAAGAAAAATTCTGTGATATATTTTAAATACTTAATTAACTATTTTTAAATCATTTGAGATAATCATAATCAGAAAATGATCATGATATGATTTATACACTGTATAATGCTTCCTATCTTATTTCTCCCAAGTTAAATCTTATGAATTTATGTCTCTCTTTTTACTGTCGCTTTTTCCTTGACTTTCAAACTTTAATTATTTTACTTTTTATCAAAATTAAAGATTGATATTAAACTTAAAAATTGAAAAAAGAAAAGTCTAATACTAAATTTAGAAAGGGAGAAAGGTCTAATTTACATATTATTCATTACAAAAACTTTTTGATAATTGTAGTTTTGTATGAAAATTAATAATTGATATTAAACTTAAAATTACATTCGTCTCATTATCTTGACACCAAAATTTTTGTGAATTCTACCATGTGTGAATTGCACATAGGTTTTTTGTATTGTTGACACTAATTTGTAATGAAGTTAAAAAAAATCTAGCTTGTAGGCCATTGCCCAACCTTATTTTATTAGATAAGCAAGGTCTGCATGGTCAATAATTGTCTCATGCTGCTTTTACATGGAAGATGCGTCAGCCATTTACCCCCTTAATCAGTATAATTCTATATAGGGTAATTTTTCCTCTTGGATTTGGTCCATGTATGTACGACAGGGCCCAACCCGATTTCACCAGCCACGGTTCCTTTGTATACCCTAGCAGTTTATTATTGTAATTAATCAATACATAATGAATAAATAAACAGAAAGGCAATGTGAAAAAGGAGAACGTACTTAAATTACTGAGGGAACATGTAAATACGTCAAGGTATATCCATACGATCAGAAACTATCGCTGGACAACGCTCATCTCCTAACTAGCTATCTATTCCATACAATACAATAATTAATACTAAATATTGTATATATTTATATATATTTATAGAACAGGCAGGCACGGACACCTTTAATTCCAGAAAGCTCGCGAGTGCGTTGCCGGCCTTTTAATAATTGGTACGCTCTTTTCTTGATGGACCCTAAGTCGAATTGGTTCGGAAATACTTCAGTGGGCAGCTGGTTCCATATAGTGGTGTGCGATAACTGCCTTAAAACGCTCAGTTGTGGAACGACGGACGTCATACGGGTGGAATTTCGTATCCTGCATCGATATCCGTAATGAAACTCAGCAGGTGTTAATCCGAACAACACATCTGAACACTTTTCGATGCGGTAGAAGATGCAGAGTGACCCCACATATCTATCATATACGCAACGCGAATGGATGAAGCCGCTCGGAAAGGGATTCTTTTTTTTTAAATTACATAATAGTACATAAATAAAACCCAACACACATTTCCTCTTAAATCCAAACCATGAAGATGTTCATAACTTACATAATTACGCACGCTATTAATATTCATAATACAATTTAACACAACGAGGTTAATTTCACCTAAATATGTAAATTATCATGAGCCGACCATCGTTAATTCAAAACATCTAAATAATTCTATCTCCCTCATATGTCTGTAAAAAGCAAGGTTAGATAAGGATGGTGAATGCGTACATTATGGATATGGTAGGGAAAATTTTAACGGTGCCTATGAGAGTTGTATGCTGAAATAACTTTCAAATATTGTCGTACGGTGGACGAAAAGTTTCATTCCTGGGGGAGGTTGTTTGCCTCTGTTTATAAATGGAACGCATTTAAAACCTAGCGCAGATGGTGTACGCTGTGGAAATGTTTAAAGCTGCATATTCTGAATATTACGTAGAGAAGTTTCACTGCTCTGTGACATGCGTGGAGGTTGGCTAATATCATTTTAGTTTATAACGATGTAGTGGACGATTTCATTAGATATGTTTGGTTAATGGGTAAGTTTTGTATTTTAATTAGTTTTGTTATGCCTAATGGTTTGTTTAGGGTTTTGTAATCTCGTTCCTTTTTTAAATGTAATTATTACTAGTGTATAGAATTCACTCTTACGTATTGGAAATAGGAGGCCTATTTGCTTCGGCGTGCGACTCTCATCACTGAGGTCGTAGGTTTGATCCCCTGTGCACAAATAGACTTTCTTTGTGCGCATTTAACATTCGCTCAATCGGTGAAAGAAAACATCGTGAGGAAACCGGCTTGCCTTAGACCCAAAAAGTCGACGGCGTGCGTCAGGCTGATCACCGACTTGCCTATTAGATAAACAAATGATCATAAAACAGATACGGAAATCTGAGGCCTAGACCTAAAATAAAGGTTGTAGCACCATTGATTTATTTTTACTTTTTTTTATATTTACTGGTAGTGGCTGGAAGTCTTCCACAGTCCGCTTCTGTAAACTGAAGAGCTCTGGAATCGACTTTTAATGGAGGTCCTTCCTGTGAGATACGACATCCAAAAGAAAAAGTTCACACTCATTTCTTAAAAGCCGGAAACGCATCCACTAACGTGTGACCATGGGCTGTGGCAGCTGGATCTTATGGCTGTTCTATAGGCTCGTTGTAGTAAATTTACCATTAAAAAGTATCAAATATTATTTGTTGCATTGATTTCTTTAAATATTTGTTTACTGAAATAAAATACATGCTTCAATACATTGTTTTTGCCCAGAGGGCCAAGGGCGATGTGCAATAAAATGCACAGCCGGGATCTGACCATACGACCTTACTATTTTATTCATAATTCCATTTAGAATCTATATCTTTATATACATATACAATTTTACCGTCTCTGTGTGTGCCACAGAACTCCTCTTAAACGGCTGGACCGATTTAAATCAATTGTTTTGTATGCGTTTGGATGGTTTAGCTTCACAAATGGCGCTGCAGTCGGTACTTTCATACTTTGTAATATCATACAGGACAACGTCTAGGGGTTAGCTAGTATTTATATATATTAACCCTTTTTATTAACAAAGTGTATGTTTGTGATTCTGGCTACAAATGTCTCGAATACTATCACAAAACTATCTAATATATAATATCTATCTTATAATTCCTTTTAAATACCAAAGCAAATCGCCTAAGTCCCAAAAAATCCTTTCCATGGTTTCCATACAGTACACGAATTGCGAAAGAGAAAAATCAAGGCTTAATAAAAAAGCAATCCACTCAAATAATTAAAACGGCTCGATTCAAAACGAAGTTAATCCAGTAAATTGCGAATCGCGAGTCCATAAAACATAATTAAAAAGTCGAGCGCGGGAAAAAAGCCAGCGTATAGTCATCAATCTGAAGAATTATTTCATTTACGTATTAAAAATCCCGTTTTGTCGGACCGTGAATTATTTCTCGTTGCGTTAATTACGCGCCTCGAATACGGGACCCTTGTGGCCATAGATATTTTCGTTCATATCTTTTTTAATTAGATACATTTTATCAGTGTAGTTATTCGTATTCTGTCAAAAATTATGTTGAAAATATAGTATATACAATTTCCTTAACCAATATAACAATATATAATTAAAAATTAATATTACATTAAAACAAAGTTAAAAAGTTTGGTCCCTATGGCAGTGTACCTTTAACGCTGGCAGCATTTCCTCGCTGTATTCAGATACTTTTTCGTTGAGCGAGGAAAGCACCAGCTCAACCTTGCGATTCTGTAACTCACACAGCGGTTTTCGCATCGGCGGTCGCTCTCAAATTAGTCGTGATGCAGTCATCTTATGATTTGGCATTCTGATAAGGTGGGAGCTTGTAGTTTATTGTTTATCAGAATGCCAAATCGTAAAATGACTGCTGGGGTTACCGGTACTATCTACCAGGCACCAACTGAAATCTGTAACAAGCGCCTGTGCACTTGACGACAAAAAACAAAAGAAAAGATTATGTCTAAACAACTTAGATACGAAATTAATTGGTCGATTTACTTACCGATTGATTAATGATAGGCGTTGTTAGAGATTGGATCTATAATTGATTATTTATTTACTTAATTTGTTATAGATATAATATACCTAGTAGATTACTTTACCTACCTTACTCAACTAGAAATCAGCTTCTTTCCGACGGCCTATAGGTTTTCATATAAAATTCACACTAAATCTGAAAGTCCTCTCACAATTAACTGCTAAACCGAGGTGTCTATTACAATCAGTGGTGTGCACTGTCTAGACACCCCATAGCTTAGGGTTAGGGCTAATACGAGTATGTAATGGACTAGCCGTTTTACAAATTTTATATTATTGAATGATTGTTAAGACGACAAATTTGACCATATATTACCGTAATGAAAATAATACAGTGAATTTTTGTTACCATAATATAACATATAGTATGTAATGTAATATTTGAAAGTGTATTTTGGTATGTTTATATATTTATTTACACTTCGTTACCTTATACACCATACATATAAAAAAAGCAGTTAGTTACATAAGTTATTAGCCAACGGGCGGCCTTATGGCTAACAAGCGATTTCTTCCAGGCAACCCTAATACGGAACAATAAAAAAAGAAACATCTATACAGGGTAGGGTACAGGAAGTACATAAATAATTAACAAAAAAAACTCAAAATAGCATGTAATACTACCTATAACAAAAATAAAGTAAAATCTAAAAAAAAGAACAAAAAACAATTAAATAAACAATAATATGCATATACAAAAATGTAAAAGCTAATCCAAGGGTTAATTGAGTCACAATTAATATAAATAAGTAGTACCTAGCTAATTACGAAAGCTAATTATGTTTATTGTTTATAACGAATAAATTCAAACAGTAATTTCCGGATTGCGAAAATTGTTTATCTCTCCTATGGCAGAGGGCATAATTAAATATTTATTTCCAAATATTAAAAATAAATGTCAAACCAAACACACGAGAATATACATAACAGCTTATTATAGAAAGTAATTTTAAATATTTTGCCTTGATGAGTTCTTGTATTCTACATAAAAAGTTATCCTAATTAACATAACAGATTAAGTTAAAATTACCCAAACTAATATCGAAAGTAATTTAACGGGAGGATAATATAATTATCAATTTACAAAAGAAAAGTTTAAACATTCACTACATTTACCTATTAACAAATAAACACGTAGGCAATGATCAAGTTAACACAAATTACGCACTAATGTATGTTCAATTAAACACGTCAAACGGGAATCATTGTGCGTGACACGATTAGGCGCGCGCGTGACGCCACAGATACACAGACTATGTACAGACGCTGTTCTAGGATCTATAGTTTGTAGTATACATTTTTTATATTTTTTTTAAGGCTCTGGCACGGTTTAAATTGAAACTTGCCCTCGAACCGGGAATCGAACCCGGTTCGAACCCTTCACCAAGTTGCCACTTAATAAGACCGCTAGGCTATGAGGCCCCCTTGTAGTATACATTCTTCAGCGTTGTGTTGTTTTAATTATTTTCCAATAAAAGCAATATTTCTTCGTATTAAAGTAGCAATCTTAGACCAAATGTCTGCCTATAATTAATTGTAATGATACAATACTTATTTAAGTCAAATATATTTTAGTAATTTATCATTTTATAAAACTTATTAAATAGCGAGACCGTGTCTATCAGCAACATTATGACTGTATTTTATTCTAATTATTGAAGTACACCATTTTCTACAGTATATGTCACAAGCTATCTATTCTAAAATACCTACGTGACAATTGTGGTGAACATAAATTTAAAAAAAATACTTTAAATACAATACAATTATTACACTTCCAATTTTAATTACTAATAAATTATGACTTTCCAGTACTAATTTTTTAACTAAATATTACTTTTTTTAAAAGGCCGGCAACGCACTCGCGAGCCATTGTCCTGCCCGTCTGCCCCTGTTCTGTCAATAACAATACTCGTATGTTTTTGCTTAATACAGAATAGGATTCCAAAAAGGTGCTAGGCCCACTATCAAGATGTCAAGTTCTAGATAAATAACGTTTATTTTGTTATATTCGCGAGGAATTCGGAATATTTTTGGTACGTACGACATTGGTGTACGCGTCTATACCGATACCTAGTTCCAAAAAGGCTAAAGCTTTGTATGGAAGACGTTAAATGGTTCAGAAAACAGAGTTCCACAATATCGCAATTCCCAAATGTCGTAACGTCTAATTTCCGCCGACTTACACATCAGCGTTTTCGATATCGTGTGTTCCTACATTGTGTAGGTTAGTTTGTTATAGACTCATATTATACAGAGAGAGTGTTATATTTTTGTAGAAGGTCCAGGACCGATTACAATAATTATTCAGCATGAATGCCTCACCTTACAATAAAAAAGTGTCGTTACAACGTACAAATAGGTCTTGGAGTTAGATTATAGGCTATATTATTTTGGTTCCATGCTGGTACCGGCCGCAAGTCTTAAGAATACAAAAAAGAAAAAAGTATTATCATTGGATATCTTTAAAACGTTGGATAAAGCTTTTACCCGGTAAGGGGTTCCGATCGACGGTACTGAAGTTAGCTAAGATATAGGATAACAAGATAAAAATAATGTATTAAACGTAAAAAATCTAAGCTGCATATTATTTTTGGTCATGATTGGAAATTAAACGCGCTTTTTATTTATCTTTAAAACAGACACTGAGGTCTTTTGGACATTACATACAAAAGGTTGCGTGATACCTTTTAGTAAAACTTTAAGGCATTAGCTACGTAAATGCTACGTGTCTTCGTAGCTGTGTCGTAGTTTTATAACCAAATGTTATATTAATAAATTCCTTTTAAAATACAATAATTTACGAATTAGTTTGTTTACTTTTTACTTTAATTTCTGTATTGTTATTTAGGATATTTGAAGGACCATATTATGAGGCTGAATATAAATTATATTAAACATATACTTTACCTAGACAATAGATTAATATGTTACTATCGTAATCTCCCCTCTGTTACATCTTAATCTATACACACCTTTTCCATTTATACGAAACCGCACAAATATTGCCAACTAAACGTGGCTAGCAGTATTTACAATTTTGCCCTAACCCCCGTCAGGGCACATTGGATCAGTCGTTATGTTCTGAATGTTTACAATTCTCGTGGCTACTTAGGCCTTTATTGCTATTTTTCACGATATTCGGTTGTTTCTTGTATGCTACTACTGTATAATTTTAGTGTATATGAAACGCATGAAATGAACATTGATCATATTGTATAATCGGTTTATTTATATACAAAACGAAGGAAGATATTATTAGAATATTTTATTTAATCTGCCAATAGTCAAATTCATTTTCTAATAATAACTGCTTCCAATCGTAAGAAAAGAAAAAAAATTATTTGAATAAATCAAACACTTATAATATATATAAAATATATAAGTAATAATATGTTTTATAGACAATAAAATCTTCGAATTGAAATTTAAATGAAAAGCCTTAACTAGTGTCTTTTACACAGACTAACAAACAAATTAAATAAAACATCAGGTAACACATAATAAATAATTAATAATCTAAGAAATATAATTATTTCTTTACATATTATATTAAAAATAATCACTTTAATCAAAAATGGGCATTAAGTTATACTCTCTTGTAGTAACAGCTATATGCACTGAACTAAACTATTTTTTTAACAATTAATGTAATAAATAAATTTATTTAAAAACAGAATTATAAATAATCAAATTATAAATATAAAAAAACCAGTTACGCAATACCCTTTTTAGTTCTGAGCCTCAGATTTCTGTATATGTTTTGTTGTGTATGATTGTAAATCTAATAAGCAAGTAGGATCAGCCTCCTGTGCCTGACACACGCCTTCTTCGCCACGCTTTCCTTCGCCGACAGTAGACAGAAAGTCTATTGGTGCACATCCGGGGTTTGGGACCTTAGGGATGTCGCACGCTGCAGCCACTTAGACAACACTGCTCATTAACAAACTACAAACATAGAACATAACATATATGACAATGCAACTAAATTCCCAATCCAGTAGACTGACATTCCAAAAGATAACCTTTAAATTTAATTTAATAAAGCCTGTTTTGTGTAAAGAGTTTCTCGTAATAGTTTAACACATCCTCCGCAAACTTCTACACCGGCTTGGAGAAAGTAAATGTGTAATTTATATTTAAAAACGTAACAAACATACAATAGTCTATAGACAATTTTGCATCGTCTATCCGATACACAGACAGCAGTCTGACGTGTGTCCTGAGAATTCAAGCGCCATTATCGGTTTGTGGAGATAGGGTAAGTGTCGCAATTGTTGGCACTTTCAGACGGTTCATGTCTTTGTTTACATGATTTGAATTAACCATAAGGCTATATTGTTTTCCTTTATTAACTAGATAGTTTCAAACTCAAACTCTAAATATCTTTATTCATATAGATAAACAAGTACACTTATGAACGTCAAAAAGAAGTTATATTAATTGTAAATTTACATTACGCAAGTCAATGGCGTAGAGCGGGCAAGAAGAACTGGCAAGAAACTTTCTGCCACTCTTTTTAATCGCTAAGTTTTGAGTCATACAAATTGTTAGAACTGCAGCAAATCAATCCCAAGGATTAGGAGCATTTTAGTATTCGTCAAATTTATAAAAATCTTTATTGATTAATTTACGTTTAACGAGGGCTTTGAAGTTATTTAGGGATAATTCTCTAATCGCTTGGGAGTTTGTTGTAAAAACGAATACAATTTCCATATAAGGAGTGGTTTATCTTCTGGAGTCTGGTTGTTCGTACAGTCAAATTAGTTCTATTTCGCGTATTATGTTGGTGAAAGTCACCATTTGTTTTAAAATCGTTTATATTTTTTTGTACATACAACAACGCTTCAAGAATATATTGACCAGATAGTGTCATAATATTGATGTTTAACTATAGTTTACGTAAGCATATTTAACACATAAATCCGAGGGTGACAATGTTAAACGAATGACGACATATCGTAATATCACGATAAATCATATGGGCAATCAGCATCAAACGCCGTCGTCTCGATTTATGTTTAAGAATTTTCAAATCTCTTGTATTCAAACTAAAATTATTTGGGATGTATTCAGCATAATTTTTATAGCTATAAGTGTTGCCTAGTAGAGCGATTCTCAACTCTGAAGTACATTTTAACCTCGATTAAGCTCTGGATTCTATCTGCGCAATTTAGTCCCGCCTATTGGAAGTCTAATGTCCTATTCGTGTTGTATTCGGTCAGTTGCTTGCAGTAACTTTGTGATTTAATAAGTTATATAGCAAATATGATATTTTAAGCATGTAATATTGTTAATACTGTTCAGACGTTGTACTTTATGTTATATTAATCGATAGTTAATTAATTACAGGTAACTACCACACCCCGTTACGTCAAGGCACCCGTAACTAGCGCGCAACAGTCGATTTCCCCTGAGATCTTAGCGTTTGTCATAGATAATAGAGGTAGAAGTGACACAAGGTTAAAGTTATTATTCTTTAATCATGACTTTAACTGCCTGCATACAAAACTGCTGAATTGAGTACACAAAATAGAATGAGATTATACCGACCTTACGATTAATTAATTATCATAGCTGTTCTATGACCACATTTAATAAAAATCTGTGGCGCTACAACCTCTTTAGGTCTGGGCCTCAGATTTCTGAATCTGTTTCATGATCATTTTTTTATCTAATAAGAAAGGTGATCAGCTTCCTGTGTTTGACACACGCCGTCGACTTTTTTTTTGGTCTAAGACATGTTGGTTTCCTCACGATGTTTTTCTTCACCGTTCGAGCGAATGTTAAATGTGCACATAGAAATAAAGTTCACACCACATTTAATTAAGAATACTTAATATAGATTTACAGTATGTTTTGACAAAATATTGATCTTGACAGGACGAACACTGTCCGTAAAATATAAGGTACCAAAAATGAAAAACCAATATATCTTTATGTTAATTTGTATATTAAATAAAAAAACTATTTCTCGCCTACCAGGTCTAAATTCTCTGCACACCACTGTTCTTCAACACCTAGCCCAACGTGTCACGTGTTTCCATTTGACCAATCACAACACGCGTCTTTCATTTGTTTTGCCTGTAATTTATTAGTAAGCCTTTATTGCTGACACCCATTGCAGTATGTTATATTAACACTTATTTAAGTTACATAAAAAACTTAATTCTAATACATAAATAAAACTTAATCCAATACATCACTTGACCCGATTTAGGTAATCAGCGTGTCCTGTGACACAAAGGCCCCTTCCAGCTGCTTCCATTCTTTTCCGATGTTAAAAGTATTAGCCAGTAATTAGACCGCCTTAAATATCTCTTAATCTTTGCCATAACAGAAGCACGCCATGTTATTTGGCCCATTAGGGCACCTGTCATGTGAATTTACAAGTAAATATGAAAGTGCCCAGGTCCACCCTAATTGCCATGGGTGACATGTTTGCGGTAAAAATTAGCGCAGTTATTACACACTTTGTTTGACTATCGGCAATTGTTCTGGGGCTATTTGCACGTGTGGGAATATGATGCGGATTTCAATTAAATGCCGCCTATGTTCAGAGGTTTCAGTAGCAATGATTTTTTTCATTATTACATAGATTTTGTGGCTTAAGCTTGCAACTATACGGGCATGTGTTCATATCATTGCTTTTGAATTTTTCTTGTTATGTGCGTAATTAACAATTGATCGGCAATTCCTCATTGTACGAGCTAATGTTAACATCAGGTGAGCCTCCTGCCCGTATACCTCCTATTACATAAAAAAGTGCGTGCGTACAAAGTACACATGTCAGAAGTGAAACTTCTTTGGCAAATTTATTTTACAGTCTTGTTCATATTTATACAAATTTAAAACTTTAGATTTCCGAGACTTAGAGGGAGGGAAAAAGGAAGATATGTTAGGAATTTAATGAATTTAAGTGTCATCAAAATATTAAGTGTCGAAAATTAATACAAATTATAAATTTAACTTTTTTAATTTATTTCTTCGATAATAAAAACAAGTGACATTTTAATTTATAATTCGTCATTTGAGATTTCAATAAATTATTTTGCATTAAATATAAAATACTAATATTTCGTAAATTCTCTTTACGAGATTTTAATTTTAAAAATAGAATTTCTATAAGGTAATTCGTCCTTCTCACTCTCTCAATCGCTCTCTCCCTTTTCTTTGACTAAAACGCTGCACATCTTCGTGACGTTTCCGTAAAAATTTACTCTCATGCGCCTAAAGAAGTTTCACTTCAAAGATCACATTATGAACATTGGTTTGGAATTTGAACTTTGTAGCGTTCTTCTACGACATGTCGAACCACAATTCGCGCAAAAAAAAATGCCGCACCGTTTTTGTTCTCTTTTCAAAAGTGAATTTCGCTTCTAAACTCGAACAAATAAATCTCAATACCAAAGGTCATTTGAATAAAATACATTGGAATAAAGGATGAAAATAAAAACAATATTCGGCTAGGACCGTCCCAGAGGAGACATTGACGCCCCAATAATACTTTTTATCATATTTATTGACTGATAAATGTCTACGCTTTGCCGAGTGCATTTGTATGTTGCTCTAATATTGTTTTTAAAGTGAATTATTTGAACGAAATGGAACATGTAAACGTTATATGTGATTTTGAACGAGGTAATGTTTTTATTTTTGATAAGGTAAAATATACAAATTAGGAAGCCAGTTAGATGTAATAAGTCGCGTTTTATTAATTTTCTTTCTTTCTTACCCTTTCTTACCTTCTTAAATCTACTTAGTAAATCTAGTCGAAGTGAACGCTTGTTTTCCTTGATCTAAACATAAATATCATGTTTTTTTCATCATCATTATTTTATTCGAGATCATTTTTTAAATGCAAAAAATTCGGTAATTCATAGACTTTTTGCAATTTGGTTTTTGAATTTGGGTATGTACCCAAATGTTTTAATGTTAGAACAAAAGATTATGGACTTACAATTTAAACTTTAAATTGCCACACAATGGCGTGCAAATTTGTCTTACATAATTAAAAGATAGAATTTTACGTTGTTACGTTTAACATTATCATCTTATCAACATAGTTAATTCTTATATTATTTTATCTATTATTATTTATATATTATATATTATTATTTATTTTATATACATCTTCACATTATTAAATAAATACATTATCAAATTTATATTAATTATAATGTTTCACTCAAATATCCATTAATATACAAGTACATTTCTACGTATATATACGTCGAATTTAATTTTAATAGTGAATATCTTTGAATGTTTTTGGTAAATTATTATAAACATTGATTGTCATACAAAGCGTATGTTATGTAGTTAAATGTGTGATGTGTGATGTGAGGTCTGTGCACCGGAAACTTTTTATCTGCTTGGAGGAATGAATTGTGGAATGAAGGAATCGTGACAAAACTGACGTATCTAAACTCCCAAAAAAATATCTTAGTGTATATTACCTATTTGCCTCTAAAAATGTTATTGAAGCTTTTCCTTTTTAAAAGATTTTAGTGAAAATTATTTCATGCCATCTAACCAAGACAATTATTGTTTCGCTGGAAAACGGACCTTAAACTAAAGCACCGTTTAAACTAAAATATTAGCTATAAGGATAAAAAATACTGGCATTATTATTGAACCTATGCTAAAGTATAGTTATTTCTTTGATATAGAAATCTTTATAACTATTATCTAAGTGGGAAAATATAGTTTATTCATGTATGCAACTTATATACACTTATGGACATCATTAAAAAAATAGTTTTAAATGTATATTTACTGCCAGTTCTCAAGTACGTAGAATGAACGACAAGAACTTGCTATAAACTCTCTATCACTCTTTTAAATCGCCAAGGTTTTTTAACAAAATTTTTGTAGGTATATATTTAGCCAAAAAACCCTCAGTTTTATCACTAAACATAAGACATTTCCCAAATTATATTTATTCTTGAAAGGGTTTCAACGTAACCAGAGGAAATAGATTTTGTTTATAAAAACAGGTGCCTTTGTGTACAAAGAACTACTCAGTATATCCCAAGTGGTATTAGATATGCGTATCGAAAAGCGTGGGGAATTCAGATTTCCATCATGGCGACGTCGCGATTCGAATTTCAAACGATCTATGTGACTGTCTGTGGTTTCTTATTTATGAAAGAATGTAGTTATCATATCAGAATTCCTTTATTTGTGGTCGCACTCCTTGGAACCAATTATTTAAATGAATATTTGAAACGTTTCATAAAAAATATTTTACATCGCTAATAGAATTCCCCGTAGTAGATACATATACTGTGAGTATGGTTATTGTACGTTTTCTGGTTAAACAATCTTATTCGTCAGGCTACTATTAAATTAATATTGGAGAAACCTCGGGTTAAAAGCTGGTTTCTAAAGATTTTTTTTAATTATTAGAAAAACTTAAAAATGTTGATGAATGAAAATTTACGTTTGAATATGTACTTTAAAACCATTACCTACGAGTGAATGTATGGAATCCCTAATTTTTTCCCGAGCACAACAATATCTTTTTTGTGTTTTAATTTTTGTTTAATTGTACAGATGGGCAGGATTTTTAATGTCAACTCTTCTGGTGTCTTTTGGTGTCAAGTGATACCCATAGACACTCAATTTTCCAAGGCTAGATAGAGTTTTGTTTATAATAGTAAGGTAATTTTCCCGACGAGGTGCGGGACTTTATTTCAAAATTTTATTGTAAATCTGGTTATGAAACTCGAAGAGTGACGTACTCACTTCTCTAATAATTACAATCGACCATCAAAATGTATATATTGACTTGTAGCTAGGGTATACCTGAAAAATACTTGTTATCGTAAAAATAATCCTATGAAAGCGAGTATAAAACTAATAAATAACATGAAATTAGATGGGATGGGCCTGTAATAAAATTGTAATTAAAAATTAACTACTTTATGCTTAAGCCCGTTAGGGTGCATATTAAGTAGACTAATGCACTTTTGTTGAGTAAACAAGATATAAACTACTTGAATTTATAACCTCCATAAGGTAATCCGATTAGATACAAGCAAAAAGGAAATTATATTCATTAGACTAGTTTCTGACTCTGCGTCATTGTTGCTTCGTTTAGTGATTGCATTACAATAACTGCATATTCAAATAGATAATTTATGATTGTATTTTGAAGTAAAATTACTTTATAATGCTTTCTAAGTTAAGTATAAATTTTAAAGTAAGTACGGTAAGTCCGACTAAGTGCTAAGTACTTAGATATCTGTATTTTTTACATTCTTCAGGTGGCATTTTATTACTAAAAGTTGGCTGTTAAGAACTAGAATTGACAGGTATCTTGCGATAGTCTAAAAAGCTCTTAGGCGGATGATATGCTGGTCCACAGCAGCCAGTCTTTTGCCTTCAATTTGGCCCATAATTAGAAGCTGCAACAAGTCAGGTCACGCAAAACGTGTCCGAGATATGCGACTTTCCGGATTTTACCAGTATGCATAAACTATCGTGCCGTCCAGATTAGTTGAAGGACTCTTTCACTCTTTGGATCCAGCGGATGCGAAGCATGCGCCGGTATGACCACCTTCTTGTGTCTTCTTTAATAGTCTATGCCAACCGTGCTGCTGCAACAGTTTGCTTTACTGTACTGGGTTTATTTTTTAGGTACGGGAGTCAATCTCGGCTAACTCTTCACTGAACCTTACCCTATATTCCTGTGAGAAGTTAGAATGTTTAAGCATCCACCAACTCTAGGAATTGGTTCTAATCATTGGCACCAATCGATTTTACTAAGTGCACAATTAACAATTTCCAGCCATAAAGGCAAATATCGTGAGTAAAATGGCACGGAGCTCAGCTACTTGTAAAAAAAATACTAAAGATGCTATCTATTGTCAAGTATAAAGGGTTGTAGCGCTACTGGATTATTATCCAAGGACACAGTTAAATATTACTAAAAGCCACAACCCGGTTTTTAATAAAATAACCCTTTCGAATTTAATTTAGTAAAATCGCATTAACACGCCCTTAACCAGGTATATAATAAGTTATTTCAGCATAATTTATTATACTGTCATTACCATCGCGTGTTTGATAGTCGTAAGTACTTTCTACCTGAGCACACTTAATTTCATTGAGTATAGTGACAAAAATGCTGTTCACGAAATGACACTGCAGGAGCTAAGGTTAATCTAATTAGTAATTACACTATTAATTTTAGAGGGAAAGTTTAATTAGATAATTTTGACGACAAGTTAATCATTCGTCTATGATGTCGTTGATATTATCAAATATATTATGACAAGGCTAGTTTATTTGTCGTAATAAGATTTTTTTATGTAATAGAAGGCAAACGGGCCGGAGGCTCACCTGATGTTAAATGATACCGCCGCCCATGACGATTTTTTTTCCTTCTTTAAAATCCCTTTGTTTATAGTAAGTACATTACAGAACAAGCGGAAAAAGTGAGTTACTCCCGTCCGGGTGTAGTTAGCTGTATACATAGTGTCTATATAAGAATTCAAAAAAAGAGTTCTTAAGCGCCTATCGGCTACCTAATCCCCATTGTTAAGCGAATAGGTAAGGCGAGGCTGATGGGACAGTCGAAACCGCCTTGAACTGCCTTGAACTTCCATGAGATGGCAAATTATATAGATGGCATAGATAGCAATGGTACATAATTTGATTAATTTAATATTTAAAATTTCATATTATGTAAGGACCTAAATATAGTGATAAAAATCACTACATTTAATTCAATTAAGAATCGTTTCTACGATAAGTGGCCAGTATAACTGCAAGCTTGGATATACTTTTTGGTCATCAACAAAAATAAACTACAAACAACTAAAAACTATTCTAAAACTCGAGAATGGCTGAATCGATTTGGCTAATTATGATTTTGAAATATTTGTGGAAGTTCAGGGAAGGTTTAAACGGAAAACATAACTTTAAAAAAAAAGTAAAGAAAAATATTGAATACGACAATTGAATTTTCCAATCAAATCTGTTACCAGCTGACATTTGATGACTTTTGAGAAATAAAAAAAATGTCACTTGGTTGTCATATTCAGAAATATGTGTTTCATACAAAAAATTGTATTACGTTTTGACACAAATAAACATAGGATACGAAGTTCACCACAAGTTTAATTCCACGGCCGTTAGCACCGAGCGAGTAACACAAATGATTTTTAAATTGTTTGTTCTGGTTTTTTAATAAATTCAATTCACAATATTGATTATCATAATAAAAACTATAGTTTTACTAGTAAATGAATCTTACTAAGCGATATCTTAAAAATCACCTAACCTCAAAATTGCGACCCCCAAGCGTCGTAAAGAGAATGAGAAACGGTCGGTCGAAGCAAATCGGACAAGTCATCAATTACACGGGTTATTGATATTGGCCCGAGACTTGGGATATACTGAACGTCTATTGAGTTATCTGTATCGTAGTTTGAGTTGCAGAGTAGAAAACCAATAATTTCCTAACATTTTGTTTTTTTATTTATATAAATTGACATTTTTAAAAAGCTATTATAAAATAGCTTGCCAACGATACAAGAAAAATAAAATATACATGATGGGTTACAAAAAAATTAAGGAAAATCCATTTCATAGTGTGAGCTATCCAGACCTAACTCATTTATCAGAATACTCAATTTGGATAGCGGTGAGTTTTATCCAAAACGCCAAAATAATTCTTCTATAAGGATGATGAGTTCTTATTTAAAAAATTAAATGTGATGTATGACAACTGACTCCATACAGAAAAGCAAATTACAAATTCCATAGTTTGATAAAAGGACCACAGATAATTGTAGAATTTTGTTTTTATAAACATAGACAATTATAACAACTAAGTACCTTAATATTCTATTCGTCAATCCTTGTATATTGAATATCAAAACGATTCTATCTGACATAAAGATTATTATACCAATGTGTAAATTTTGTGTTATAAACAAAAGAATAAAGCATTTTGTTCATTAGTAACGTCATATACATGTATCAACAAAAAATCTTCCACAAAACATTTGTTTCCCTCGTCAAAACGCCAGAGGCGAGACAACACCTGTATTACCATAACAAGACGGAAATTTGAATGTCCACAAATCGAATAACCGCCCGCGTCCCGGAATTAAGTTATCCACTTTTTGCAAGAAAAGACGTTTACATATGAATATGACAAATTGTGTGTCTGACCGCGGAGTGTCCGGTCCGAGTTTTACGGCACTCTGGGGAGTTGGGGGGACTTGAAAAATTTTTCATTCCAGCCGACTTGTGGAAGAAAAACTGTCTAAGGGCTTGCAAGCTGTTAACATGAACTTGAATTTAGTATTTAACAACACGTTTATAATTATAATGAGATTTTGACCCAACAACGACACAATTGTACGTCTACGCCAAGCTTGGCAAGCTTTTTATCCGTAAAGCATGGTTTTGTTGTGCTCATAGGAAGTTGTTCTGTTGTGTGTATAGCAGCAACAACTGCTCTTGATTTTTAGATATAAAGCCTAAATAAAAAAAACGACAGGTTGCACTCCGGGAGTGCCGGCAGAAGTGAAAACTTGAATATTAACGTTGTGCATTTTTGATATTTTGGAATAATTAGGGAATAATTTTGCACGAATTGCTTTAATTATCATTTATGTTTTAGAATACAATATTTATTATTTGCGCTTTCGTACACAAACATGACAATTTATATTACATTAAATACGCCTCGCCAGCTGTCTACTCTCCATCCGTCTTACGAATTTTCGATCAGGTAACGTGTCCTGACGCGAGTTTAAAAATTTTTACCCATTCCAAAAAAAGTGTACAACGCCGCTAACGAAGTTTTCACTTCAAAAATATACTTTATTAACGTATAAAAATATATTTATTTAAGGTATAAAAATGAGTCAAAATGGGCCTTGAATGTTTAACCAATAGAAAAACAAAACACAGAATCTTTTTATACTACTATTATTTTTTGCGATTGCCAGCCCTGGCTAAAAAGAAAAACGGCCAGGTCACTCTTCAAAAGTGTAACAATTTCTCAGAAACAATAATACGATAAAATGCGTTAGTTCTGACCAGTGAAAATGTGAAAAAGCTATTATAGAGGCTGTCAATGTTATTTATTTGGACGCGCGCCTGGAATTTTTATTTCATCTAGGGATTTCAAATTTATAAGGGAGGGCTACTACTGTTTTATTTAGGCTAGGACTAAGAAGAGACATATGGCCTTAAATCAATTTAGTCTATGGTAAAATGTCAACATTTGATAGGTGTTGTTTGACAGGTTTGACAGTGAGAATGTTTTTAAAACTTCAAATACACAGTATTTTAAACTCGTAAATTGAGATTATTCAATAGTGACTTTAGAATGTGTACATTTTTTTTTAAATTCTATTGTATGTAACAATTCAAATTATATTTTTCATAATTGTAACAACTTTGACGTACTTAAGCAAACGTCAAATTTTTTGTGTGTGAATTGCCAATCAGATTAATTATTAATGACTAGCGCGCGACGTTTCGATTCGACTAATCGTGCCTGACGGATTAATATTAATAATTATTGTAATGAATATTGAATTAATGATTATAAATTGTAAAGCCTATAATGTATTATTCAGGCGATAGAAACTGATAAGTGCTTGAAAAAATATTTAGAATAAATATATATAGAACTTATAATCTTAATCACAGCTGTCAAGTTAAGTAATTAAATATATGAATTTGAGTTTATATCAGTAATATAAAATAATATTTTTTTAATTTTAATCCACATCGCCGGATTACGTTTTCTTCGATCATATGTTTGTACATTATTTTTCGTAATAGGTACTTATTTATATTGAGGGCATTTGTAACTCGGCCGATTGCTACACTTTGCTTTGATGGCTTCGTCGTATCACTTGGTAAGACGCCTTTGCAATTGTTACAATATTTTCCAATGTTTATTTTATTATTTATTACGACATTTATGTATTATATTATTTTGTGCGTGTTATGAACTTTTTGTGCTCGTATTGAAACGAGTCATATAACATTTCCCATTGTATTAATTGTTCCGTTATCCCTACGACTGACAACTGTGTGCAATTTAATTAACAAAAATCAACCACACTTTTTTGGGCCATTTAAAAAAAATCTATAATTTTTTTTATAAACTGAACGTAATTAAATATTACATATTTTTAATATTTGTGCTACTAATACACTTGCCATTAACAGTTAAACCATCCAAATAAAATAAACGATAATTTTCGTTGAAATGTGAAAGCAGAAACAGTGTTATAATGAAAGTAGTGATTTGTGAGCCTGTGGCGACAGAAATTCCCAAATGGAATCAAGAAGAGTGCAGCCTCCGTGGTCCGAATTGCAAATACGCATATGTTTCCGATTTTATTCTGTACCCGGAATGTTTCAGACGAAATAACTAGAAGTATATCTTATATGTGGTCTTTGCAACATACTTTATTATATAAAACATGTTATATTATGTATCTTTAATTCGTACTTGCTATTTTTATCTATACTTCTGGCTGACTTGAATGAAGCATTTGAGGCAATAATATTTGCGTTTGTTTTTGCTTTGAAAACGTCTTTACGTAACAATATAAACATATTTTGTCTAGACTCTAGACCCTTATCCTACAAAAAACTATGTCACCCAGTCACTAGAAAAGAACGGCTCTGATATGAAAAACCTACGACTCGTAGTAAATACGACTGGTTTAATATTGGACCGTAAAATATAATTCAAACGCTTGATCGGCTGATATTAAAAACAAGATCAAAGGACATTTTAAAATTCGAACGATGAATTCTAAAATTCAAAGTCTATTCAAAATGGACGAAGCGAATACATTTGGCGATCGGCGCAGATTCCAATATAAATGTAAATAGATGAACCTGGGTGAAATATGACAGTTATAATTGCTTTATTATACTTGGGAGTGTGACTAGCGATTGTCGGCATATGCTAATTCGTACGAATAAAGTTTATTCAGCATAATTTTGACGCTTGTTTAGAGTGTGAATAATTTTGTTCTTTATTTAATTTATGAATAGATAATATTCCATTGAACAATTAGACCTCCTTAGATCGTCAATCCACATACATATCTCTCTAAACATTGTATTAAAGACCCGACAGACGTTGTCCTGCATGATATTTCAAACGATTAGGATATTAAACAAAGTAATGAAAGTACCGACTGCAGCGCCATCCGCCATGCTGATTTGTGAATATAAAGTACGCCACAAAAACGCATACAAAAAAAGTCATTCAAATCGGTCCAGCCTTTTAGGAGGAGTTCAGTGACACACACACGTACAGTAGTTATATAGGGAATGAGTAAGGGACGACAATTTTAATATCCAGCAGTGTTCGTCTTGGTCCAGAAGCACTAAGGTCAATGGATTCTATGTTCGTGTCTTACAAGAATCGACATCTGTCAGGCACAGCAGTCACAAACTTGTGTTTAAAAGATTCATATAGCCGTTATTCTAATATTATTAGTTACACTGCCACTGTAATTATTAGACGATAAAAAAATTAAATAGGCAATCCTGTACGGTGATTATGAAAGAATAAGAAGTATAGAAAATACAAATTGTCTTCCGTTAAATAAGCTCCATCTATCGGCAATAGCCCCTCATAAATATTCAAAAGTTACAAAAGACTGCTCATTTAGGACGCTGCCCCTCTTTTTGCGTTATTAGCTTAATACCCCCGAGTATAACGGATAAACTCTTAGATGTAAATCGATGCTCTCGTTAATGGACCAGTTTTTTATTAATTAGTCTAGAATAACACTGGTATACTTTGACAAATAATTTCGAGGTGGTGAAAAATGAAATTATCTAAGTATATTGTTTGAATAGCGGGAAATTTACATTTCGTTTTATTAATAATGTTTGGCCTAGTGGCGACGTGCGACTCTCATCTCTGAAGTCGAAGGTGCGATCCCCAGCTGTGCACCAATGGACTTTCTTGGAGCTCGAACGGTGAAGGAAAACATCGTGAGGAAACCAGCTTGCCTTAGACACAAAAAAGTCGAGGGTCAAGCACAGGGGGCTGATTACCTACTTGCCTATATATATGATCATGAAATAGATTCAGAAATCTGAGGCAATGATTTATTTTTATTTTTTTTGTTAATAATAATAACGCCTTTTGTATTTCCATATCCATTTGATATGCTGTTGTTACTTTTGCCAAATGTAAGTAACAATATGTAAGTCACCATGGGCACAAGCCTCCTCCAACGGTTTCCAGACGTCTCTATCTTTGCCAGTCATCTACTCGTTTCCTGCTATTTCTATCCAGTAATCAACCCACCTTCATTTTGGCCTTTCCACTCTTATTTTCTCGTGTGTTCTCCTCCACTGTGTTTTATGTCACATGAGGTATTTACATGACCGGCATCCATTTTAGGGCATCCGTTGGTTTAGTTTTTTCTCTATTATATTCACTTTTGACTTAGTGTATCTGCGTTTTATTAATGACTAAAATAACTACTAGCAAATGTTTGTAGTCTTAGCCACTAACTTAAGCGCTTTTTATTGTATGGTAATATGTTCTAATATATTTAATTTTCTACGGAAAATAAAAAGTTGTTAGACAGGCTTACACTATAAAATTGGCAACGTGTTTCCGGCAGTAAAAACTTATCACATGAAAATACGGTCTGTATTACTAACTATATATTCTTTTTTATAAGTATGCGACCAGCCACCGGGTTGGTGCCTCCTAGATTTTACAACAAGAAATCAATTTATTTATTTCAAAACGACATCAAATTAGACACAGATACAGACGAAGAGCTTATGAGATATTTATTCTAAAATACACTTGCATATGTGTGAGATTATCGTGCTAGGGTCTACGATTTCATTCTAAATTCGAAATGTTTGAAGATTACACAGACAACATCGAAGTATCAAATATACATATAACGTCTATTGAGGTTTGATCGGGAGTAAAGTCACGATTGTTACGTCCGATTCCTGCGGGATTCATTATCCCAGAACGGCTGGACTGATTGCTGGCACTGTTGCAGCATTTACACTGTACTGAATTTCCTATTCTCTTATATTCGAAGAATCAAAAAGAATCGAACAAGGATTTTCGTTCGATTTTCAAAAGTAGAATTTATTGTTTTACGTTATAGTTTCAATAATAATCACGATGAAATAGGTTTGTTATATATATTATACGTAATAGCTTTTACGATTTTATTTTAGTTATTTATTTTAATGTAAAATTAACTGGTCTTTTTTTGTAATTTTATATACAAAATTATTTACATTCCTGTTATGATTAATTCAAGGTAAGTTTATTTAATAATAATTTTTATCTAAGTTACCGTATCACCTCGACGTCCGTCGTTCTACAACTGAGCGTTATTTAAGATGTGGAACCAGCTACCCACTGAAGTATTTTCGAACCAATTCGGGTCCTTCAAGAAAAATGCATATCAATTCTTAAAAGCCCGGCAACGCACTCACGAACCCTCTGCCATTGAGAGTTTCCATGGGCGCTATCACTTAATATCAAGTGAGCCTCCTATCCGTGTGTTCTATACAAAAAAAATCTTATTCCATCTATGTGTTGTTCTAATTTTTTCTTCATGTTTAATATACTGTATTCTATTGTTTGCTTATAAAATAATTGTATCGTACAACGAAAAATCGAAACAGACAAGTGTAACCAATTACCATAAAATATCAATGCGAGAGATAAACACAATCATCTCTCTTGTAACAAATAATGATTTTAATAGCGAAGGGGCGTGATATTCGCAACGAATAATTCATACAGCCCAGCGGGTGATCTTTGCAACAAATTGCCTAACATGTGGACTTGCTATTATCGCCATTTTTCAAATTTCGGACTAATTAATTATTTCAGTACTTCATATTTTTATTTTGAAAATGAATATATTTTATTTGAATATTTCTTATGGTTACTTGTAATTTTTATTAAATATATTTCATATTTACAATAAAGTATACAGTATTTATAATTTTCTTAACCTACTAAAAAATTTAATTATAAAAAAAAAATCAAAACAAATTCAAAAAGTTAAATAGTAATTAGTAGTTAATAGTTAGTTATATTTATTATTAATTTGTAAATTTTGGTTATTTTCGTGTTTTTAATAATACTAATTATAGTATATTAATTTAATTTATCAATATAATATTTTATTTAACGTTTTTTGTTTATTATCGTATAATGAATATACAGAAATCAATTTTAAATTTATTATTATAATATTAAAACACAAGCACGCAGACCCCATTTGTGTTGCAGTTATTCAAAATAGTGTAATAAACGAAAATTAAGGCCGAGTAAACAATGAAATGAAATATTTGATTACATTCACTTTATTAGGCTTAGGATTTTTTAGATCAGAGGCCTAACAGGCATAAGGCTCTCCGGATGTTAAGTGATACCGCCGCCGCCCGTGGACACAGACTCCCAGAAGGCTTGCAAATGCCTTGCCGGCCTTTTAGAAATTGGCTCTCAAGATAAGATCTTGAAGGACCTGAGTCGAATTGTTCGGAAATACTTCAGTGGGCAGCTGGTTCCACATAGTGGTGGTGCGCGGCAAAAACTGCCTTAAGAAACGCTCAGTTGTAGAACGATGGACGTCGAGGTGATGCGGATGGAACTTCATAGTCTGCCTCGACTAAAAGTTGCTGTATACAAAGAACTAGAATGTCACTCCAAATTTCATTGTATATACTAATAGCTGTTCCCTTGGCACATTGTGATTGAATGGTTGAGAAATGAGAAACAAAACAAAGAAAACATTTCATATAAGTTTAATTTTGCAATACTTGTGGAAAAAAAAAAGAAAAAAATTGATAAAAAAAACCTTGATGCGGATTATATAGGTATCATGCTAAAATTTCAGCTCGATCGGTGCAGACCTTTTTGAGTTTTTGAAGCGTACACAAACCAACATAACATTTTTATATATATAGATGTATACTAAAACTATAGCTCGCATTTTGGCCGTCTGTCGACCGAGCGTAGACCTCTACATGCAGTTATAAACTGCAATACGATACTTAGCAAAACATGTGATATAAGCTAATGTAATAAAAGTGTATAATGGAATTTATCAAAAATCGAAGGGGTGTGTTACATCTTCCCCTAATTTGGTTTTTATTTTATTTCAACCCCAACAAGGGCACTGGAATTAGTCTTACCATATGCGCTCCTACTTGTGTTACACTTGAGCCGCGATTGTTCATTTTGGGGTGTACTCAGTTCGGTTCGACTGTATTAATTTTCACGAATAATTCACGCAAGAATAAAAAATAACCATGGCCATTTCTATCTGTTTCGTGTTAACTTACCAGCGAGTGTTTAATGGTGCGAAGGAAAGTCCATTTTCTGTGTTCGGGAATCCGAATTATGGATAAGAGTTAGTCTTTGTCACAGTCAAAAAAAAGAGTGGCAGAGAATTTATTTCCAGTTCTTCTCTTCCATTCTACGCCCTTGATTTGATGTATATTTCTTTTTCATAAGTGTACATTGTGTTACCTACATGAATAAATGATTTTTGAATTTTTGAGTCAAAGATCAATTTTTTAAGTATAATTAAATAAAAGCTAGTCCAAATCTCAATTTTTTTGCAACAGACTGTCTCAACGAACTTTTGTTCGTGTTAGGCAAAGAAGCGCAAAACAGACTTTTGATACAAATATTTTTCATATTCTGCGTTAAATTTAATACTTTGACAAATGCTAACGCGCTTATATCAAGGGCGTCCCTACATGACGTAATCCGAGCACAGAACATGTGCGTGCGGCCAGTAAGTTCGATCTAATAACGATTAGCGACACGCATCACTGCTTAGGATTGCCCCTTAATAATGGAGATTACTGTTTTAAAACATGGCTTATAGTGAAGGGCAAAGAATATGGAAGTAGTGTTTTGCGTATTAGTGGTTTAGCGATTAAGATCTGACGACGTGATTTCAAATCCTGATGTGCGGCAAATGGGTAGATAAGTCTAAAATATACACATTTAATACAATAGCAGAAACATTTAGTTATTTGGAATTTAAATGATGCTGTTTCATTTGTTTTTGTTCAACGTGTTTAGCTAACACTAAAAATTGGTGCGTCTTAGTCCATAATGAGTTCGGAATGTTAAATCAGTTTCAGAAGGGGAAATTTCACAAATGTGTTTCCTTCATATATGTCCATAAGCTAACATATTCTACATACAAATGCTTCATAAAAAAAACCAGTGGCGCTACAACCCCTTTTGGTCTGGGTTTCAGGTTTCTTAATCTGTTTCATGATTTTTCAAGGGAGGCAAGGAGGCTCACCTGATGTTAAGTGATACCGCCGTCCATGGACACTCTTAATGCCAGAGGGCTCACGAGTGCGTTGCCGGCCTTTTAAGAATTGTTACGCTCTTTTCTTGAAGGACGTTGAATCGAATTGGTTCGGAAATACTTCAGTCGGCAGCTACTTCAGTCCACATACGCGGCAAAAACTGCAAATAGAAACGCCCAGTTGTGGAACGACGGACGTCGAGGTGATACGGGTGGAATTATAATGACGCAATAATCCTAGTATGTATTAGATATTTAACTTAATTCAAAACTATGTTAAATTCATTAATAATAATAATAAAGCCCAATTAATTTCCAATCTTTACAAAAGTACAGCAATTTTTTTTCTTGTTAACCAGTCATCCTAACTTCTTTCAGTACCATTGATCGGAACGACGTGACGGGTAAAGACCTCCTCTAGCTTTTTCCAAACATCTCTGTCCATTCGCTTCCTGCTGACGCTTCTATTTCTTCTATCCACCTTTTTGTGGCACCCGCTTCTCCTTCTTCCCATTAGTCCTTTCCATACTTGTTCCGAAAATAACGCTCCTTTAATACTCTACAAGAAACATTTTCTAGCAATAACACTTTATCTAACAAAAAAGTAAATTCATCTTCCGAATCGATTAAATCGACAATTTACATGCAAAAAACCGGTTATCTATCCCATTATTTACCATCATTACACACGTTATCTGAAACATTCGATCGTATACATGTTTAATCTGTCTTATCGCTATATTTTCCAAGCTAAAAGTGGGAACGTCGGCGAGCGTCAGGGGAAATAAGTAAGGCTCCGTTGTTTTTTTAGTTCCGGGAAAATTTTTCCTACTTTCCTCTTCGTTTACACTTACAGTTACTCGTGTAATGGTTACCTGTTCGTTGAATTAAATATAGAGAAAGGGTGAAATGTCTGGATTTGCATTGCAACAATGAGCCTGTGTTTCCGTTGATTGAAAAAAGTTTTGCTTTTGGACGCGGAACGGGAATTGAAGTCCATGAAATATTTGTATCAAGTTATAACCAAAAGCGCATGTCCAAGGTAATGAAAGGCAATTGTAATATTCACATTTTGTAATAATAATTATGTTTTGTTTCTTTTCAGCACAGCGTAAACACAATTTTGCAGAAAAATACGAAGTACAATTCGCCTGGTTTAGTTTTTACTTGTAAGATAATTCGATTCTTATTATTAATATTTGATCGAGCTCATATGGATTAGTTGAGATTGAGACCCAACATACCATCATACCTCAATGTTAAAATTTGCCCATACATAAGCAGTGAATAAATTAATGTTCTGTAATATAATTAATTGACAGTGTTCATCATTTTGTCCAATGATGTCTAATGAGAATGTTTAAAAAACAATATTGATAATGTAAATATTAATCGACGTATTTTTCTAAAATATCTAACAACCCAGGTATCGGTGTCGGTAATTACTTAATGCCGCGCTCATCCCTGATAATTTATTGAGACGGAGCACCTTACCTCCACACCCCCCTTCCACTTAGTACCATCAGCTCTTGGGAATTGACGGCGGTGAAAAACTGAACCAAAATATTAATGCAGACTATGAGTTGATATTGAATAGCGGATAAACATATTTTGATACTTGATTTTATTAGTTTGCAATTTTCAATACTATCGAGAATTTTCGAGAAACTAGTGAACGAAGTTCAGAACTTAGTACCGATTATATAATTTTTTTTTTTTTTTAGTAAACGTGTCATAACCACAGGACTTACATACAAACCCAAGGATGCGCAATAGCTTCGGATAGCAGAAAACTCTATACAATCATTTATGTTCTTAACTGCCTTATTATAATTCCTACATATTGAAAAAAATATATGTAAGAGATAATGTAAAAAGAGAACACGATGAAATTTGTTTTATTAGTATGGCAACACCACGCAATATCAAGGACGTGTTACAGGTTATAAATTGTCAATGTGTCAAAGTCCATTTGTTAGTAGTGCGTTGGATAGATAGTTGAGTTCACTTGCTCTCTGATTCGAACCTGCGCCGGTCGTACGCACTGACTTATTTAAAACTAAAATTTAAATGTCGGACGTCGATAGTGATAACTATCTGACGAATCTCTTCGAATCTGAGATATATATATGGACACATAAAAAGATCTATTTAAATTAATGATTTTATAGATTTCAATAGATCATGAAGATTGTATAAAACGGAATCCATATTCTATAGAAGATGATCATACAGTGACAGTAAAAAATATAGGTAAAAAAACTTTTTAAGTTAAACGGTTTTATGTTAAACATACATTGCAATGTTTAAGATAAATGTACTAAAAACCAAAAAAATATAAAATAGATACAGTCGTGGGAATTATAAACATATGCATAGACTAGACTAAAATAAAACCGTGGGGCACGTCAATTGTCTACAAATTATCGACTTAATGTGCGATAGAAGAATCGTTTAATTCGTCGTTAAAATAGGCAGTTGGCCCGCAGACGTCCTGAAATTACTTACTATTTTCTTGCTCATGGAAATTCCAATAGTTATACACTCCATGTAAATAAAAGAGATGTTTCAACTAGTTTATCGTTGGACATTCATACTGCTGGCTGGCGAGGAATCGTTTCACTGCTCGTAGTTTGTCTTTAATCGACAAAACATATGATAAAAGTACTACTCGCTCACCACTATGAAACCCTAAAACTCGCTTATAATCGAGCTTGCTAGCTTGTTTCCACATTCTAGCCCTACTTATCACACGTCCATCGTTGTCGGTTGAACAACTGCCTAATTATAGTGTAACATTACAAAACAAACATTTTAATCAACGATTGTAGACAATTGACGTGCCCTACGGTTTTATTTTAGTCTAGTCTATGCATATGTTTATAATTCCCACGACTGTATCTATTTTATTATTTTTTGGTTTTTAGTACATTTATCTTAAACATTGCAATGTATGTTTAACATAAAACCGTTTAACTTAAAAAGTTTTTTTACCTATTTTTATTTTCTAGTTTTTAGTTTTTATTTCGCATTCTGTTTAATTCATTTAGTGCTTCATTATTGCAAGGTCCCTTGCCAGTTAGTTTATATAAATAAATCAATTCTATAATATAAATATAATATATATTTAATTAATAAAATAGATACAGTTTTTAATATAATTATATATTATATAATATTCATTTTTTTATTTTTTTTTATTTTATTTATTTAGTTTATTGTATTGTCACCAAAATCCAAAGTGTATACAAAATTTCAGATTAATCGGTTGACAGGAAGAGGGTGAAATTTGAATTACTAAATTTGACCCAAGAATAAAACAAACGGGGTGAGCTAAATAAAACCGTTTAAAAAATATTACTATTTATCAAGTATCAAATCGTGTGGATCCCGGTTAAAAACACTCAAGCTTCAATAGTCTCACGTTGGATTAATCGGAGATTGTTTCAGTTGAGTTGGTGTTGAAAAATTGTCCTCATCACTTCCTCCTGCGAAATTACTATATAACTCTATGATATATCACCTGTCTTCGGGTTTCCTTATTTCTAATAAAATATTTAAAATTAAGGTAACAGTTTCGAAAACCAATAAAATGTTGTTGTTCATGTCTTAATTTCAGTTCAACAGAAATGTATCTGCCTCATACATCTATCAGGAGTTTTAAATCCTTATCTCGATATGTATATCTCTCGAATAAAGAAAATAAATATAGAAGTTAAAAATCATATTATTTTGAACAAAATTGTAATAAGATTATCGCGAATTGTATCTTTTTCTTCGATTATATTTATAAAGATAAGATACAATTATAAGCAGCACTATCTGAAATTAAATAAATATGTGATATAAATAAAAGTGCGTGCGTAAAAAAAAACTTTAGATTTCCGAGACATAGAGGGAGGGAAAAAGGACGATTGTTAGGAATTTAATGAATTGAATTGTCATTAAAATATTAAAAGTGTCGAAAATTAATAAAAATTATACATTTATTTCTTCGATATTAAAAACACGTTTCATTTTAATTTACAATTCGTCATTTGAGATTTGAATAAATTATTTTGCTTAAAATATAAAATACTAATATTTCATAAATTCTCTTTACGAATTTTTAATTTAAGAAATATAATTTCTATAAGGTAATTCACCCTTCTCACTTTCTCTCAATCACTCTCAATCGCTCTCTCCCTTTTCTTTGTATAAAAACGCTGCACATCTTCGTGACGTTCCGTAAAAAATGCGCCTAAAGAAGTTTCACTTCAAAAACTTAATTCAATTGTTTATGAATACCGTGATACTCAAAATAATTAAGTACCTAGTATAAGGTATTATAAGTATGTCTATAAGATCATCAAGCAATATTTCAAAACAAAACAATACCTCATCATTGTGATCACACTTTCAATCATCTTAGTTCTACTTTTTCCATAATAAGTTGATATTGCATTTCGCGCCGTGATTGGTTCAGATCCCAGGGGGCTTGAAGTTCGTCAGCAAATGAGCAGTGAGCTAACACGATCATAATTTATAAGGCTGTGTTATTTATTACCAGTTATATTAGATGTTAGGCCTACGTGAAATGAATATAGAGACTCCTGTGAAATATTTTTGTTGTAGTTTAAAGAGGTTTTATGGGACTAAACATTATTATATACTTTAAGATCTCTACGCTTATTTTTATATTATACGCACAGTATTGTATTATGAAGAATTGTTGGACTAGTAGCTTTAGCATGCGAGGTCGTAGGTTCGAGCCCCGGCTGTGCACTAATAGACTTTCTGTCTATGTGCGAATTTAACATTCGCTCGAACGGTGAAGGAACCGGCTTTCCTCAGACCCAAGAAGTCGACGGCGTATATCAGGCACTGAAGGCTAATCATCTACTTAGTTTGACTAATGGTCATGAAACAGATATCTGAGGCCCCGACCTAAAAAGGTTGTAGCGCCACTGATTTATTTATTTTACTGTATTATTAACAGTTTATCACACTATTTACTAATTGCGAAAATATGAAAATTCCAGACCAAAAAGTCGAGTCTTACATTAGTAGATTTATAAGAAAAATGTTCAGGACACATTCGCAAAGGCCAAGGATAAGGTTGTATGTTCGAATGCTAGTAGTTGCATAGTGCTAGTTTACAGGTAAAGTTTCTCTAACGGATGAAAAAGCGAGACGACAATAGACGTTTTCTGAATAGCAGAAACTCTAGTTATAAAATAATATTAGCTGCCCCCACGAAATTTGTTTCGTCTTAATATGACTTTTTTTCCAATCAATCTATCCACAAAAACCCTTTACCAAAATTAATAAAAAATACTTGAATTGTTCCAGCCGTCTTCGAGTTTTGCGTTTAACAACATATTTTTCGATTTTAATTATTAAGTTGCGTTTATTTTGCGATACTTTTTATTTGTATATTTGTAATAAACTCTTTTAGCTATTCTTTTATCTTATGACGGAATTGCAAAGTTTAACCACTTTGTATCCAGCCCAGAAATAAATAAGTTGTACAGTGAAGAAGATATATGGCGTGGCGAGGGAATACAATTCGGGATAGCAGAGGTCTTTCCCGTTAGTATAAATGTAAGTAAATTTGAATAAAACATGGCTTCCGCGTCCCACGTTCGCTGGTTTTTTGAGATACATTAAATCTGTTTTGGTGAACACAAGTGAACACACAATAACATTACTTATTAAATTATTTCTAAATGTAGATAATGTTTCGACTGGCAAACGAAAGTCATCATCTTTGTTAATAATAATAATCTTAATTTATTTCTCACAAAAACTTAGCACATAAACAAGTGACAGTTATATACTATTATAAATAAATAATTGTCTTACTTCTGTTTAGGGAAAAAGCTAGTTTGTATGAGACTGATGCCTGCTAAAGGTAAGAGTACCTGTGTTACAGGTCATCAGGCCTCCACCACTTCGGATCGACAGAAGGTCTTATAAAGACCTTCTTCTTATTAATAGATGATTAAAAAAAGTTTATATTTATGTCGACTTCTTTAAGGCACTACGTTAATCGAATTTTATTTTAATTGATCGTACTTCTGTGAATAACAATAATTGGAATATAATAATAACACAATATAATGAAATCTAGTAAGGCTAATTTATAAGTATAGATTGTGTTAGTGTATGTTCAATCCAGAGGGATTAAAGGGCAGGCAACAATTCTTAATACTGATATAACCACTGCGCCTTCTTGATTTGATAGAACGATTGTAAGGAAAAACTATGGCTTGTTTCTTCGGAGCGCGTTATTTCAACATAGTAGATGTTTTGGTTTCGTCCATATCGAATTTAAACTATACTAAAAATAATATAATTTTGAAAATATTTTCCAGCTTATTTAAGTTTCTTTTGTTCAACAAGGGGCAAACGGGCTGGAGGCTCATCTGATGTTGAGTGATACCGCCCGCCCATGTACAATTCCAGAGGGCTCGCGAGTGCGTCGCCGGCCTTCTAAGAATTGGGACGCTCTTTTCTTGAATTGACTTTGGTTCAGAAATATTCCAGTGGGCAATTCACAAAGTGGCAAAAACCTCCTTAAAAAATTGGTTGTACAACGATGAATGTCAAGGTGCTACGGGTGTATTAAGTAGCATAAACTTTTGAAAGTTATAACAATTGCTATTGAATTATAGTATAGATGAAGTGGAAATAACAGTGATTAACCACACTCGTCTATAAAGTGAATTATGAAGTGCGGCGGCCACCCTAGCTAAACCAAGCTAAATGCTAACCCGATCAGGCATAATTTGTGACCAATTAGAATAATGGTCCGCAGCCTGTGATGTATGCACGAACTAGATTGGAATTCGACATCTATAGAGCAGATTTAGACTTAAAAATTCAAAAATACTCTAATTAAATGTGAATAAATAATTTTATAAGCATACTATCCAGATTTTTAATCGATGGTTTTACAGGTACGTATTACATATGAAAGTTTATGATTTAAAGGCACAGCCTCAAATAGTTGTATATTTTTCGTTATACTTTCATTAACGTTATACTACACTTCATACTTTTTATATTTCGTTTTCTTGTTATATGTACAATAAATAAGTGTTTTTTTGAAGTTATACTTCACTAGGCGCGTTATGAAAAAATGATGAGAGTGAAATTTTACGATGCGCGCGCACCGTGACACAAAATTAACAAAATGAAGTTGCCCACGGAAGATGCTACGGCATTGGACATAATTTAAAAACAACATTCGAATAATAATAGAATTTATGTTACACTTAATGTAAGAGAATAATAATAAATATTTATTTATTTAATTTTTCAAATGTAAACTGAAATTTATTGACTATAATCACTCCTTTCAATAATTATTTGCATGCAATCAAAAACTACTTTTAATAATGCCAAAGAAGTATAACTTCTTACGCGCGTAAATAAGTACACGCACCCTTTTTTTTAATTAACGAGCCTAAGGGACGCCCAAAAAGGACAGTCGTTGCAGTCCATGGACACCCAATTTTAGTGGGTGCGTTGCCGGCCTTTGAGAGACGAGTACACTCTTACAAATGCTTCTCTTCTTTTGTGCAAATGCTAGCGTCGCTTCCACATGGGCTGCGGTGACTCCTTTTTATGGCTGCTCCGTGGCCTCACTTGCTTATATAAAAAAACAGACAATAACAGCAATTCGCTATCCACAGATAATATTTTTCTAAGAAAACACGATGTTAAGTAAGATACCATAACCATACCCTTGCCATATTAAGTTAAATAATAACTTGTTTTGTATAGTCTACGCATTTCCCTGTTCCTTAATAAATGTTTGGGGATGCGTGTGTCCGGAACGTCAATGTCGCCGATTGAAACTCTATTTATGTACTCAGCCATACAGGTCCGTTAATTTTGTATCGGATATTGTCTGTGCCATTTGTAATAAACTGTGTTCATAAGTTGTTATTTAGATAATTACGTAATACAATTCCTTATTTATAATTTCATTTGATCTTGTCTTGAGTTTTCATACAGAACATTTAACATTTGAACCAAGGTATCCCTTTGTTCAGTCATCAAACACTTCTTCAATAGCCTCGCTTAGTCATCTGCCACTGACGAAAGTGATATTTGTATATAGAATTTACTTATTCTATATAATTATGAAATTTAAATAGTTTGTATCTTATCTCTACGAATGACATCCGTTTACCAAAAAAGTAATGAACAATTTTAATATATAAAAATCAAAATTTAAGCCAAAGTCGACTTTATTCCTTACTATTAGAAACAAAGCTGAATTACTGCTTGTGGAGGCCTTCATCTACAGGCGAGTAACATATTACGAGTACTACTAATATTAAGCAATAAGTAATGATACAATAAACGAAGAAGAAAATAATTTAGAAGGTGGACAGAGCAAAATAAGGAAACAGCAGGTGGTACATGGCAGAGAGTGGCACAGAGCAGAGAGGAATGGCGGGATTTGGAGGAGGCTTTTGCCAAAAAAGGGCACATAGATACCTAAAAATAATGAGGTAGAAATATTACAACATTTCAACTGGAACTTAAGGATGTGGAAATAAAACTGGCTTTACTTATACGAGTATATATACTTAATTATATATAGTAAATACACTTTTATAATCTAAACCAATAAATACATGTAGTAAGCGACTATAATAGATATAAATTGTGTTAATTTATAGCCTGTCCCAAGGGAAAGTGCAGTGTCGGTACATCAATCTCGTGTGCATGCACTACTCGTAATAAGGCATTTTCTTACAAATATCTTGTGAATTATCATAAATACTTCTTCATACACAATAGAAATGCAGATTTCTAACAACCAAATATAGACAGTATTTACAATAACCTACAAAGTAGTAATAATCATTAAAAATGTATAAATAAAACATCAAAACAAATTTAAAGGTCCCTGTGGCAGAGTACCTACGTTTAATGTTAGCATTTCTTCGCTGTCTTGCGATACTTATTCGTTGAGCGAGGAAAGCACCAGCTCTGGGGTCGCGGGTACTATCTACCAGGCGCCAACTTAAATCTTTTATTTTTCTAAAGTTACCGTATATATTAATATTTTTTTTTAGTTTAATTGTAAAAGTGATAGTACAGTAGTAGTTAAATTATTTTCGTTAATATATTTTTATCGAGAAATATATTTTTTTTAATCTTAGGGAATAAGATTTTTTAATCATTGATATCGTAAGCGATAAACTCGGAAATCATTCCAGTTGTTTATTGAGTTTATACGTTAAAAAAAATACAAACTTGTTTATAAAAACACCGTATACCTTTATATATTGTACGTTTATGTACAAAATCTATACTTATTTCTTACGCTTCAGTGCAAAAACATGTAACAAATTAGAGTAACCCACATCACACTACCCATGTCAATCTGTTGATAATTTATACGCGCATTTGTCTAACAATAAAACGTTTAAACCGTTTTACGAATCTCTTTTATATCCGGATTCACTAAAGACATAAAAACATTGAGTATATATATTGAGTATTACAAATATTAAGTAGCAATGTTGGCCTAGTGGCTACAGTTTGTGACTCTCATGCCTGAGATTTTAGGTTCGAACCCTTTCCCAATGGACTTTATGTCAATTATATTTAACACACGCTCGTACGGTGAAGGAAACGGCGTGGGTCAGAAACATAAGATCAAGAAAAACAAATGATCTCAAATACAGAATCTGAGGACAAGACCTTGAACAGGTAGCACCACTGGTTATATTATAAAAACTCTTAACAAATTCTTAACAAATTCTTTTTCATTTTTAAAATGTATTGAATTAGTAAATTATCTTTCCAAAAGCTTATTAAAACTAAATTAGTAATCGATTTCTATAATATTTTTTTTGTGTTAGAACAAAATTACATTATTCTTTATTATATACAAACTTTACATTGACATTAAATTAATAATAATAATAATTTACATATCATACCAAAACATGTTTTAATTACGCGAAACTATAAAAGGGACGTGTTATTAACTTTGCATAGTACGGGCATGATACAAATTGACATGATACGTTTAATTACGCTCGCATAAATTGTGTTGTATTCCTCTATGTACGATTATGTATAGAAGATATTCATTTGTTTTATATTTAACAGCAGGGTTACTAACTAATATTAGAATAATTGCCTGGATTTCATTATAAATAATATCTCTCTCTTCAATAGGCAGCTCCTGTCTAAGCGTCGTGGTCAGCAAGGAAGCATCTGGAGCGGATAATCTGTTTCCACCGGTTTCTGTCCAGCGCCTCTTTTATGACAGTGTACAGTTTTGAGGACGATGTCTTTCAGTTGATCGGTCCATCTGGTTGGTGAACGGCCACGTGATCTTTTGCCTTCTGTGTTACCACGATCAGTTTCTCCAAGTTGGCATCGCCTCTTTGCATTGTATGGCAGAAATAAGATACAATTCGCTGTCGGCATTTGGTAGACAGGCAAGTCCGTATGTCCGATCCGATATAATAAGCAAATTTATATTGTTGTAAGCGTACTCAATTTCTATGTAACAATTAAATAACATATTTTATAGACGTTTTATGTGTTCGCCAGTAACAGCCTCTTCTTAACTTATCAAACCTCGTTTAACCTTATCAAACCAGTTCTCAACGGTTGATTTTCCTGGTGTTGAGTCGCAATTATGTTTATCAGGCAAAAACACTCAACAGTTTTTTTTTCACCAAAAAGCAATGCTATACACGAAAACATTTTTTAGCCATTTTTAAACAAAAAAAAGTTCCTTCACTCAAAATACTTTATATCACAAACTGATAATATGACAGTTGTCAAATTTATACATATGTTTTGAATGTATTTTTTTAAACTAAAAATATTTCTTTAATACTAATAGCGCCATCTGTGTGTCAGCTTAGGAACTTTTCAGCCCTCCTATTTCTTCTATTAGTTCTTTCATGTCTGTAGGAATAGCTATAGAAGGTATTGGATAAGCAATTTGTCAGCATCTTCTTTTTAAAATTATAATAATGGTTTGCGGTACTAAAACAACACGATCTCTCGGCTCTAACCATTCCATTTATTCATTATTACCAAAGTATGACTTTGCTATATTCGCTATATATTAATGGGGTTATATGTATGTTGCAATATTATCTACAGTGGACAGTTGAAGTCTTTTTTTTTAGCAATCCAAAAAGCCTGCCAACATTAATAAAAGATTCAAATGAAAATCATTACAATTAACACGTTTTTTTTCTAAGATTTTTAGATATCATCGCCATTTCATATTTAATTCGTTCAACAGAGATATGCTATATCTTTCTTGATACATTTTTATTCAATTATAACCAGTTTTGAAATTAGCGCTATAAATTTTTATCAGCAATACATTAAACAAAAGCTTTCGGACATTCGTTTGTCGAACACGTAAATAATAACCAGCTGAGGCTTACTTTATCACGATAATATATTGCCTCATTATGTCCGCTATTCAGTGATTAACGCGTTTAAGCACTCATTACTGGATGGTTTAATAGTGGAAAATTTATACTCAATTTGTCGATTATATGGGGTATATGTATGAATACAAATTCCGATGTTATGATGGTTTTTGGTTTAGACAGAAAATCATTCAGGTATTACTGTCATAGCTAAAAAGCATGTAGTACATAGTTTTATTATTAATATAGTGGCGCTAAAACCCTAAAAAACCCTTTGTCTAAGATTGCATCAATTTCTTTAATCATATTTATTTCATAGACAAGTAGGTGATCCACCTGTTACAAGTAGATTTTTTAATTTGTGAAATCCCAGTTTTCTTAAGATGTTTTCCTTCACCATGTGAGCTAGTATTCGCACAAAGATAAAAAATCCATTGGTCCACGGCCGGAGATCGAATCTCAGGGATGAGAGTTTAATCATAGTTTTATTATGTTATCAATTTAATGTTGCTATTTTCATAATTGCTAATTTAATATACGATTTCTATGGTGGAATTGGCTTTAAATTTGAGGAGCGATTAAAGTTATTAATACAAAGATTTCGATGTAATTTATTAATTGGTACCAATTATACATAGAAATATATACAGAATTCTCTATTATCGTGATCATTTCAATTAGGCCCGAGGTGATCAGCCTCCTGTGCCTGACACACACCGTCGACTTTTTGGGTCTAAATCATGCCGGTTTCTTCACGATGTTTTCCTTCACCGTACGAGCTTGTGTTGTCCACATAGACAGAAAGTCCATTGATGCACAGCGAACCTACGACCCCAGGGATGAGATTCACATTTTGCAACTAAGCCAACACTGCTCATAACAATTATAAGTATAAAGATGAAATACAGATACGCGTTATAAAATTCGTATGATGAAGTATTGATATCTATAAATTCCGACCACATTTAAACTAAATAAAATAATATCTCCCTCAGGGACATCATAAAACTATTGAAAAGGTATTGTAATTGTGAAATTTACCGAATAATGCCTCATTTGTGAATTTCGTATGATTTGGGAATAAATGTGGAAAATTGATACATTCACGGTTCGTTTAAACGGTCCCATAACTAATTTGTGAGCAACAAACCATGTTATAGACAACTATACTATCTATCCAATCATATACCAGTGGCAATACAACCTTGTTAGGTCTGGGCCTCAGGTTTCTCTATATATTTCATAGTCAATCCAGCTCCGATCTGCTCTGGTACGCTCTTTTCTTGAATGACCCTAAGTCGAATTCGTTTGGAAACACTTTAGTGGGCATCTGGTTCCACATAGTGGTGGTACGCGGCAACTGCCTTAAAAGTTCAGTTGTGGAACGTCGGACGTCAAGGTGATATGGATGGAATTTCGTATTCTGCCTCGATATCTGATGACGACAACTTCTCTGAACACTCTCCATTGTAGATGCGGTAGAATACCCTATCTCTACGCAACGCGCAACAATTTTATTGTTTTTTATTTTTAAATAATTAGTAGTCTTCCATGAGCTGTATTGATGTTGGGCTTGGAACTCTCAATGACATAGTTAATATCCCGTGCACTGATAGATTTTTATTTCGCAATCATCATATCAATTGACATTTTCCCTCACGTAATAATAACGTACTTGACTAAAAAAGAAATTGAAGACAATACAATATGGTTGCAGCAACCCTGGTCGATTTACCCATTCATTTAATAATAGTATATAGATTTCGATAAAGCATGAATACATTTTAGATCACATTAGAATCCTTGCATTTTCTATCTGCAAAGGCAACTATTTCCGCCATTTTGAATGTGTCTAGGGACTGAGTGGACACAGCAACGTCTGACTCGTCTGAGGATGGACTTCGTAATCCGTTTAGTGTGGCGATTTCATAACTGTACAGTCTGTGTCCAGTATTTATTACTTAATATATTTTTATAAATTTAGAGTAAAATTAAAGGAATTCCTTAAACATTTAATTCATGTTTAGCATTATGTAATAGGGTATAATTTATTCGTCATTTTAAAGTAATGTGAATTGTGTGTATTCAGATATTTCTAGTAAAGGTATTGCTTGATTAATGATATCATTGATCGAAAAATTTCTTTGGAATCTGTTAAAATCGTAAAACCTTTATGTAGGTTTTGAGATTATCGTGTTCGTACCAAGAGATAAACGCAGCTTGTTTTACACAAAACATTCAAGAAGTATATCTCATATATAAAATTCTCGTCTAATATATAAAATTCTCGTGTCACGATGTTCGTGTCCCATACTTCTACGAAACGGCTCGACCGATTCTTATGAACCGATTCTTTTTTTATGCATATTAAGTAAGTCTTAAAATCGGCTACTATCTATTTTTATTATAAGACAATTGTTTTTATTTTTTTAGGATACAACATACAACTAATTTTCACCCCTCTACGATCGATCAACCCCTATTTTTTATTATTATAGATAAGAAAAAATTATATTTATTTTTATTTAACTAAAAAAGTTTCCTAGAAATAATATACATGGCAAACGTTTGCCGGGTCAGCTAGTATTGATGTATAATTTTGCTTATAACAAATAAATGTGCTTAAACTAATATAAAATTTAATCCCTATCTATATAAATATCTAACGGCAAATATTTATTTACAGCTTATCCTTCGACAAAGGCTTCCTCTATTATTTTCCAATCGTTGCGTTCTCTAGCAGTTTGAATACACATCCTGCCTTTTTTTATATCGTCCTCCCATCTTCTTATCTACTCGCGTCTCTTTCGTTTCCCACTTTGGGTACCACTCCGATACAATTCTGTTCCATTTTCACTTCTATTCTCTCATCATACCTGTATAGCTTATAGTTACCTGTGTGGAAAACATAAACGAAAATATGCTAATATCCAGTATAACAATTTACAACAAATTGTATCAGCATAATCAAATCAAGCGATAACTCCGCGACAAAATCCACCAAACCAAAAAATTATGCATGAGCCCATGTTATTCAATGAGGTGAACAAAATTCTTATACCCTCCATCTTTGAATATTTAAAGTGGCCGATGTCTCGCCCTCCTGAAATTCATTACAGAGACTGTAAAAACACCCTCTTTGTTTAAACACAAAATCACAATAAACTTGGTCTTGGAATGGCCTATGCATTTTGAGAGTACCAAAGCTTCCTGTTTATTCTTTTAATCACAATTTTCTTAGGTAAACACAATTTTTAATTGTATTTTCAAACTATATATTCGTATTTACATGTCGATGTAACGCAAAGCGAAAAATATCGTGAATGTCTTTTTGAAAAGCTTCCTCACACAGCTTTTAAAAGCACAAATACTTTACTTATACAGACTATTTTTGTATAAATTATGACTTTACTGCATATTACAAATATCCTTCCGATAATTAAAAATAAAAACTGGACCCCGGCAGTATTTTCGGAACCTTGCCTAAAGTGACTCCTTTTAATAATATATTTTAAGGTTAGTTATTGTTTTTATTGTTCTTCTAACTTAATTCTTCTTCTTCTAACTTAACATGTAATTTATGTAAATACATATCCGATAAAAAATATGATTTATTAAAAATAACTAAATATTTATTATGAATATAGTTTATTTATTATTATATTGAACAAACTAAGCTATGACGATATATCGTACGGAGCAATTGGCCAAACTTTTCGCCCTTTATTAGCGAAGCCAACAACTATTACTAATCTAATTTCTTGTTGGATCATATCCTGAGGGAAACGTCTGAGAGGATCAAAGTTGTCGCTAACATAATTATAGAGACAGATTAGTTTTACTCAGGTACTTTGCCCATTTCACCTGACCGTAACTATTTATTAGCAATTAAATTATGATTGATGGATGTAAATTTCTGAGGGTAGTTATAAATTTAAATAGTATTACAAACCAGTGGCTCTTTATCAGGCTTTATTTCCGTTTTATTTAGATAAGGAGATGATCAGCCATCTGACAGACACATGTGCGATTTTCTGATCCTTGATATGCCGGTGCCAATATTTATATATTTTTCTTCAAACAAACAAGTATTATCGACAGCAAATATTCTTGTCTAGACTCCAAAATGTTGTGTTAGGAACAAAACATAAGCTAAGGTAGAATCACCTATTTGTTTATTTAAAGAAAATCAATGAAATCGGCCCAGAAATGTCTACCCCATGCTGAGAGGTTACGGGAACCAATACAAAGCCAAACATATTTTACTTGACTTCATATCCATATTAAGGATATTTACACCAACAAGAATATTCGCTAACATGAATATAAGATGCAGGCAATTTTATGAAATTTTGTGAAAAATGATATAACTCAGTACTGTCAAGTTCGTTAGCTGGGTCTCCAGAGGGGATGATCCGTAGCCAGTAACTACATGCTTGTTAACTCGTCTCATATATTATGAAACTCTGTCAAATGTATCTCGTGTATAGGGTGGTGCATTAAAAACGTGTGTTTTGTTGCTTATTAATTGATTACATGGTTTACTTTTGTGAAACATTCATTTATTTACAGTTTATGTATGACCAAGATTCAGCTAAAAATATTATAAACTATTTTACGATTAAGTGATAATTATAAAATTAACATTAAACTTTTTGCTATCTTTTAATTTTCTAAGTAAATTTCTAAATCATGAATCACCATCTGAGAATAAAAGCCACGGAGTTCAGTAAAATTCTCTCTTTTTAACCATATTTACTAACTTTTAAGAGCGACTAACTATAAATTTCAATTAGATAACTATAGTTTTACTTTACTAAAATGCATTCTTATATTTTTACACGCTTTATATTAGCTTCACCTGTACGTATGTATGTAACCGACTCCTTCGGACTCGATTTTGACCCACTTTTAACGGACAGATTTAATTCAAACTTTGCGCACCTGTCAAAGATCGATGACAATGCATTAATCCGAAAATCTGTGCCATATTTTTCGTCTATCGAGCAACCCACGCTTTTTCACAATAATACCAGTATTTTTTGTTCATTACCATTTTCAGCCTAAATTAGGAATTATTTTTCACTTTTTAGTTTAATGTGCTTTAACAGCGTGTGTTCTAGTTTTTTTAAACTATTATTTATATTTTTAAATTTGTATAAATATACTTTCCGGAGTAATTGATGTATTTTAAATACATTATATTTATATACATTATTATTTGAACATCCCGTGCATAGCTAGGAAGTGAAATAAAGCCTTGCCGAATGTCGTATGCCTCGACCTTTGGGGAGTCGGTCGCGCACTTGTTTAACTTTATGTGAAACTATCTCCCGGCTCAATATTTACATCCTAACTACATTATGCCGTTATACATTTTAATGTCTTACTTTCCTTTATTCAAAAGAATTACAAACTACTTCACACAACATCCTCACGTACCCTCAGTTACACACCATCACACAACACAGCCGAATTAGATATTACTTAGATTAATTTATTTAGTATTTTTATTCATTAATTAACGGGACATAGCAATCAAATATACAGTATTTACAATTTTCTTAACCTCATAGTAAAATAAAATTTAATAAAAAGATTTTTTTTTTATCTAAACAAATTTTAAAAAATTGGTCCCTGTGGCGTGTACCTTTAACGCTGTCAGCATTTCCTCGCTGTTATGCGATATTCTTATTCGTTGAGCGAGGAAAACACCAGCTCTGGGGTCACTGGTAACTTAAATCTTTCATTAGCGCGTGTGCACTTGAACCCCTCAGCCCAAGAGTCTTTAATATTTTTTATTGATTTTTTTATTTCGTAAATGTTTGAACCTTTTTGTACGATATATATTACATATTTTACCTTTGGCTATATTTTTAGTATACTATTGTTTTATATATATAAAATTTAAGTTAACTGTAGGAGTACGAAATATATAAATATAAAACATTATAAATACGTAGATATAGTGGGACACAATGTCTAAGGCCAAATTAATTTGTAAGCCAGTGTTTGATGCTATACTTTTAAATACTATGTAAAATCACACCTATCTCTAAAGGTTCAGGTTCGAAAAATCACTAAGCCTACGAAACCGTTGATTTATCCATTAATCTTGTCTTGTTCATCATCATTCCACATAAAAACTCCGCAAAACCAAATGTATACAAAGAAAAGATGATTTGTCAAAATAAATTAAGCATAAGACAGTCGGCGGAGTCACAGCCTACTCAAATATTTATATCGGGGTTACCCGCCGTTACCAATGATAATGTACGCAACGTTTGTGATAAACTCCACTAGAGAGAGGGAATTATTTTATTACTTAAATGTTAAAATTTAATAGAGACTGTAAGAAGTGTTAGTGGACACTTTCTTATGTTAAATATTCTTTAGTAAATTAGGTTAGTCTTAAATTACTTATAAGTCTTAGTAAAGACACGTGTATAAAAAAAACTTAATTACAGACGAACTTTGGAATGCGGTATACCGAAAGAAACAGGAGATTAAAATTCTAGACTGTAAAATTTTCAAAACATACTATTATTTATAAAAAACTATGTATAGTCTATTAATAAACACAATTTGAGTACTTTACTTTAGTTCTGATTTAGTTCTTAAAATTATATGATGATTTTTGCACATTAATATATGCAATAAGTATTTAAAATGTTGCCTATTAAAACAATGTTTCTTATAGTCAGATTTAAACGATATTTATTTACAAGTCCTAAAACTAGTATTAACTAGAAAATATGACGTCAAAAAGTTTACAAACATATTGAAGATTAATTAGTAAATACACCAACATCCCGGAAATGACTGTTTTGCTTTACGTATCAAAGATTTAAACAATTTAACAGAAACTTAATCCTCATTAAAATAATACAAAACTATGGTAAGTAGGGCAATTGTTGTAAATATATGAAAATTAAAAAAATTAATTAAATCGTACGTATCAAAATACATCTTCCGTTACTTGAAAAATACTTTGTACGCGTTTATATCCATCTTTTAGTGGAACGTATAGCAGTGTTAGGGGCAAATCTCATGTGGCTGGAGGCTAACAATCCATCATCGTCCAGCTACCGTAATAATGCCCTTTCATAATACCAAATATACAAAAAGGAATGCCGAATTAAGGTGAAACGAAATGTATTCAATATTTTGAATGGTTTTATGTAAAGTCGAAATAATAATTTCTATTGAAACATGATTTACTTGTTAATTTCCTATTAAGGATATATGGTCGCCTAACTCCAAAAAAATAAATTGTTTCTTTAAATTTTCCGTCATCATTTCTTGAAGTAGGGAGAATGGAAAAATATATGGTGGAGTTGTGTAGTTTATGAATTCATTTTAAAAGATTTAAATAACTTCGCTCGATAGAAAAAAATCCAAATATAGCCAATTTTTGACACTTTGAATTCATATTATGACGAAAATTTATATGAACATGATTTTGAAATTTAGATGATATATTTTATCGCAAGCCAAGTAATCCATTTCAGAAGAAAAAAATGATAAAATTACATTAATTTAATGTTTTACATAACTATTTGTGATGACGGGCCGGCCGCCTCAGTGGTCCAACTGCGCCATGCAGTCCACCCCGAGACACTGACACAGCAATTCGTGCTGGGATAGGGCCTTAAGAAAGAAAACATAAATATGAATTGTGGAGAACAAAAATAATTGTAAATAATATTTAAAAAATGTTTGTTGAATGGAATGACTATCGCTGGATGACAGTAAATAAAACAGAGTTTTTATTCTTCTACTACGGTTTTTTAAAGAATGCAATCAGGAGGCTCATACAATCTTTAGTGATACTAGGAAAACGCTATGTGGCTTGCACGTTGTCGGCCTTTTAAATGTAGTACATTATGTGACACACGTTTGAACACAGTGTATACAGTTGTATCTAAATTGTTGCATTGTTTTGTATTAGAGTTAAAGATATCGTTAATTTCTTCAGTCTTTTAAAATAATAATCACTCTTAATTTAGATCACAATAACACAAAACAGCGGAAAAAGAAAAGAAAATAAATGACGAGAAAGGATGTAAATTAAATTAACAAATGCTTCGTAGTATTTTGAGTGAAGAAACTAATAAATAAATAAGAATTTCGTGTATTGTTGCATTGCTTTTTGGCGAAAAAAAATACCATTGAATTTATATTATATACTATTAATATATATTATTTACATTATTCGGATTTGTTCCAGGTGTCTAGCGTCTTAAGTATTGTCAGTCGTCGCAAGTAGGAAAGCGGATACGCTTTCCACGTCTTTAAACACTCTTGTCAAGCCGCCATTTGCATTTTATGTCTTTGTAAATTATTAAAAACATAATTTAAAGTACAAATAACGCACATACTAAATTCCTTAACCTAAAATCGTATAATTACTTAAACCGATCTCATCATACATAAGTAACACAATGTAAAATTCATAGCTCATGTCAGTCTTAAGTAAATGCGCTTGTATCAAATCTCCCCGAGGATTGAGAAAATTAAGTGTCATCCATAACAATTCGTACTGTGCGTGTGCACTTAATATTCATTAATTGTGTTCCAAATTTAAATTCCATTCTTAAGGTTATATGATTTCCTTGGAATACGTTTAAATGGGTTTAGATGTTTCGTGTACGAATATAAGATACTAGAGAAAAACGCGTATAATTAATGAATTAAATATTGAATAATTACTATTTCTAATAATAATAAAGCCACTTTTATTTCCATATACTTAATTTCCATTAAATCTTGTTAGTATTTGCTTATACATTAGTGATATACATTATATATTTTTAAGATGCTTAAACGTTTCATTTATACTAAAATAACAGCTACGTTATGATATATGAACCCTTTTAGAAAGTAGCAGAAGAAAATTAAGAGTCGTGTCGTGTGCACTCTGGGGAAATTCGGCCAATCACTGCTCGCTATATCGTTCGTTATTGCTTCATATTACTCTACTGTAAGCTCATAATATATTTGTATCGAAGTTTTCTATCCCATATAGAATATAACTGTAGATTATGGCAGCATGTTTTAGACGTTGAGATCAATCTTTCAGTACAAACAGCGTTAAGGGTTATTTATATCAAAGTTTTGGAATTTCTTTCTATGTGCGCATTTAACATTTGCTCGAATGGTGAAGGAAAACATCGTGAGGAAACCGACATGTCTTAGCCCCAAAAAGTCGACGGCGTGTGTCAGGCACTGCCTTGCGATTCTGTAACTCACGACTCACATTTTCGAACTCACACAGCGGTTTTCGCATCGGCGGTCGCTCTCAAATCAGTCGTGAAGCAGTCATTTTATGATTTGGCATTCTGAAAAGGTGGGAGCTTGTAGTTTATTGTTTATCAGAATGCCAAATCATAAAATGACTGCTTCACGACTGATTTCACAGAGACCGCCGATGCGAAAACCGCTGTGTCAGTTCGAAAAGTGAGTTACAGAATCGCAGGGCTGGAGGCTGATCACCTACTAGATTGCCTATTAGATTTAAAAATGATCATGAAACAGATTCAGAAATCTGAGGCCAAGACCTAAAGAGGTTGTAGCGCCACTGATTTTTTTTAAATTACAAATAGGGAGAAAAATACATTTTTATATATGTATTTTCAGGCATGAAAACGTTTTTTGATGATTAAACTAACTTAAAAAACACAGTACCTACACACATAAACTGATTTTTCAATGTATTTTTTTCCACTGTACCTCAACTCAACTCAACTCAAAATATCTTTATTCAAGTAGGTAACCAAGTACACTTTTGAATCGTCAAGTTAAATTAATCGTAAATTTACATTTACTACCAGTTCGCAAGTCAAGGGCGTAGAGCGGGTAAGAAGAACTGGCAAGAAACTTTCCGCCACTCTTTTTAATCGCCAAGTATTGTCATACAAATTGTTTGAACTGGAGCAATTCAATCCCAAGGATTAGGATCATTTAAGTAGTCCTCAAATTTATAAAAAGCTTTGTTGATTAATTTTCGTTTAACGAGGGCTTTGAATTTATTTAGTGATAATTCTCTAATTTCGCTTGGGAGCTTGTTGTAAAAACGAATACAATTTCCATATAAGGAGTGGTTTATCTTTTGGAGCCTGGTTGGTCGTACACTCAAATTAGTTCTATTTCGTGTATTATACTGGTGAAAGTCACCATTTGTTTTAAAATCGTTTATATTTTTTTGGACATACAACAAGGCTTCAAGAATATATTGACCAGATAGTGTCATAATATTTAATTCCTTAAACTTATTCCGTACCGACTCCCTCGGAGAAACACAACAAATACCCCGAACAGCCCGCTTCTGCAGCAAAAGCACCTAGCTTTCGGTATCCCTAAATTAATCCCAATGCACGGACGAGTTAGCGGGATACTTCATATTAATAATTATAATTATTATTATTTATTTATTTGCAAGAATATGGTACAAAAATATTGTGGTCGTACAATCTAATTTCCGCATATTCTGCCACACAATGGTGTGCATATATGTTTTACATAAAAGGTAGAATTTAACATAGTTGTTACATGTTATGTTATCAAACATATCATCATAGTCAATTATTATATTATTTTATCACTACATCATTCATCATTAATGTTTAATACATTAATAACATAATTCATTATTAAAATAATTCAAAAGTCAAAAGTCAAAAATCATTTATTCATATTGGTAAAACTTATGAACGTCAAAAAAGAAATATACATTAATGCTTCTAATTTTACATTTACTGCCAGTTCTCAAATCAAGGGCGTAGAACAGAATAGAAGAACTGGCAATAAACTCTCCGCCACTATTTTGAATCGCCAAGTTTTTTGTTTTACACAACGTTTGTAAGGAGCTGCAACCATTATTATTGAAACTAATTAATAAACAACTAATAACTAATTAATTTAAAACTCTAGTAGAAACATTTTGCAACTTTGTTGGTAAATTATTATAAACCTTGATGGCCATACAAAAAGTGTTTTCTAACAATTCCAGATTAATTTTTGGCATAAACCATTTCTCCCCACGTCTACTTCGGCAGTTGTCTATTCCCGTTAACGTTTTATTACAAAGGGTAGATATTATTACCTACCTGCTTTCTTAAAAAGACAGATAGCTGTTTCGCTATCATATTTTATAGAGATGACAGCCAAGAATTTGGCTAGACCCCTTGCTTCTATTGAGCAAGCATTAGATTATAAGACCTTGGAAGAAATTCCAAATAATATTTATTTAAATTAGATAATAGGACAACAGAGCACCACTCTTGCAATAATAAGGTAAGTATATTATGTGATAAAATTCATTCCCAAAAAATTATTGTGGTTCATCAAAATATACAGGGGATGAAAAATAAAGAATTAGAAATTGAACTATTCTTGAATAGTCAAAAAATAGACTTTTTGTGCATAACAGAGCACTGGTTAAAAAAATATGAAGTTTTGTTTAATTTTTGTAACCACAGGGTTGGTAGTGTGTTTTGCAGAGAAAATGCAATTCATGGTGGCTCATTAATCCTAATAAGTAAAAAACTTAAATGCAAAGAAAGAAAGGATATTATCAGCCTCTCTGTAGAACTAACTATTGAAATCTCCTGTGTGGAACTGGAGCAATTCATTGTTGTATGTCTATATTGTCCTCCATCAGCTGTCTATAATAATGTTGAAAATGTATTAGAGGAGATATTGTGTAAATTAGTAAAGTGTAATAAAGGGCTAATTGTGTGTGGGGACTTTAATGTCAATTTACTTTGTCATTCTAATTCAAGTGTACGCATACTTAGTCTTTTTCGTTCATACAATTTAATAAATCAATTTCATTCACCCACAAGAATAACAGCTAGCACCGCAACTTGTATAGATAATATATATAGTGACATAGCCCCTTTGAATGTTTGTATTTTCAATAGATTTAAATCTGATCACACTGGTCAATGGTTTGAATTCCAATTAAGGAAACAAAAAACATGTAAAAAGAAGAAAATTGTGATAACTCCTATTACAAATGACCGTTTGGACAGATTTAGAGAAGCATTGGTCTATAGAATGCCATTTCTGTGTGGCAACTCATCCCCTAATAATTTATACAATACTTTTTTTGGATCATTTATTGATGAATTCAAGAAAGTATTTACTCAAAAGACTTTATTGGTCTCTGAGAAAACAAGTTTCTGTGACTGGGCAAATGAGGAGTTACACAGGAAAAGGTTAAAATTATATGAAATCTATGACGAAATGCAATATAACACTAGTGTGGAATTTAGGGAATATGTTAGGTTGAATTCAAATAATTTCAAAAAAGATTGCAAAACTGCAAAGTCTCAATATTTAAGTTCAAAAATAAAAAATAGCATGGATAAAGTAAAAGCTACCTGGAAAATAATAAATGAAGAATCAGGTAAAACGTCTGACAAACGAACTGATTATATGTTAAAAGTTAAAGGGAAGTTAATAAAATCTGACCCAGAGGTAGCTTCTTCTTTTGAAGAGTTCTTTACAAATGTACCACTAAATACGACCAAGTCCCTAGATTCTTCACCTGCTGCTGCGATCTCATTGCTAGAAAAATGTGTACCTGAATGTAATATTAAATTTCAGTTTAAACATATAACTTGTAATGATATCGTTAAAACTTTTAAGCTTATTAATTTAAAAAAAAGTAAAGATATATGGGGTATGTCAACAGTCATTTTAAATTCCGTTATTAATGTAATAAGCTCTGAATTGTCTATAATTTTTAACAGATGTATCGATTGTGGAGTCTTTCCGGACGAAATGAAATTAAGTAAGATTACACCGTTGTTCAAGGCCGGTAGTGAGTCTGATCCGTCAAACTTCAGACCTGTTTCCGTGCTCCCTGCGTTGAGCAAAGTTTTTGAAAAGATAATGCTAGACCAGCTTTCTTTACATTTTAATAAAAATAAACTCTTACATAATAAACAGTATGGTTTCACTAAGGGTCGCTCCACAATCGATGCCGGTGTGAAGTTGATTTCGGACATATTTAACGCCTGGGAAGAATCATATGATGGAGTCGGCGTCTTTTGTGACCTGTCAAAGGCCTTTGACTGTGTTCATCCTGATATACTCGTTGGAAAGCTTCAACACTATGGCGTTGATGGCAAAGCTTCCAGCCTGATGAATTCATATTTAAAGGGAAGGATCCAAAGAGTTCATGTCAATGGAGTCACCTCTCCGGGTTCGCAGGTATCAATGGGCGTCCCCCAAGGATCGATTCTCGGGCCTTTCTTATTTCTGATTTACATAAATGACCTCCCATTCTTTGTCAACGAAGTTCATGAGATGGTATTGTTTGCTGATGACACTTCACTTCTATTTAAAGTGAATAGGAATAACGTATTATTGGACGATGTAAACAATTCTATCTCTCGTATAGTTAACTGGTTTAATGTAAATAACTTACTGCTTAATGAGAATAAAACAAAATGTATTAGATTTACAACTACTAGCGTAAAGCGAGATATTGGTAACCTGAAAATTAAGGACAGTGAACTAAACTTTGTTGACAAAACTGTTTTTCTAGGCATAACAATAGATAGTAAACTCCAATGGGGCCCACACATAGAGACTCTTTCGAATAGGCTGAGCTCTGCAGCATATGCAGTAAAGAAAATCCGACAGTTTACTGATGAGGACACGGCTAAAATTGTGTACCATAGCTACTTTCATAGCGTTATGTCGTACGGCATTTTACTGTGGGGTGCTGCTGCAGAGGTTCAATCCATATTTGTGCTGCAGAAGCGGGCTGTTCGGGGTATTTGTTGTGTTTCTCCGAGGGAGTCGGTACGGAATAAGTTTAAGGAATTAAATATTATGACACTATCTGGTCAATATATTCTTGAAGCCTTGTTGTATGTCCAAAAAAATATAAACGATTTTAAAACAAATGGTGACTTTCACCAGTATAATACGCGAAATAGAACTAATTTGAGTGTACGACCAACCAGGCTCCAAAAGATAAACCACTCCTTATATGGAAATTGTATTCGTTTTTACAACAAGCTCCCAAGCGAAATTAGAGAATTATCACTAAATAAATTCAAAGCCCTCGTTAAACGAAAATTAATCAACAAAGCTTTTTATAAATTTGAGGACTACTTAAATGATCCTAATCCTTGGGATTGAATTGCTCCAGTTCAAACAATTTGTATGACAATACTTGGCGATTAAAAAGAGTGGCGGAAAGTTTCTTGCCAGTTCTTCTTACCCGCTCTACGCCCTTGACTTGCGAACTGGTAGTAAATGTAAATTTACGATTAATTTAACTTGACGATTCAAAAGTGTACTTGGTTACCTACTTGAATAAAGATATTTTGAGTTTGAGTTTGAGTTTGACGTAAATATATTTATGTTTCTGTGAATTAGAGTTTATTATTAAGAAAGTAATACAACAGCAACACTGGATTTAAGACAGTGGCAATGCAAAGCCAGTATTATAAAAACACTTGTCAAAACACGAACAATAAGCGAATCCCGCTGGAGCAAATTCCGATAAACATCGGTAAAAGCTTTTAAAATTACACTTCATTCATTCCGAGTATTCCTTTGTCACACTCCCTTACCGCAAAGTCGTTTTTAAAACCGCCCACCGTCATGAAGAAATATAAAGATTGGAAGAAATTCAAATCCCGCGGGAGACGTCACATCGCTCCTGGATTACTGATTGATTATGCATTCGCGTCACGGGTGACACGCCGGGGTGAAAACAATGTATAGCGGCGTTTCAACGTGAGTATGTCGATTCTGGTACAGTAAATGTAAAACGAAATTTTTGGTACTTTTCCGCGACTGAAATTTGTATAAACACAGCCATTTTCCTTGATTTTACAAGGAATTAAAAACAAATCAGTGGCGCTTTTGTAACTGTTTCATGATCATTTGTCAATCTAAAGGGCAAGTAGTTAATCAGCTTCCTGACACACGCCTCTCTATGGGTCTAACACAAGCTGGTTTCCTCACGATGTTTTCCTTCACCGTTCGAGCGAATGTTAAATGCGCACATAGACAGAAAGTCCATTGGGGCTCAGTCGGGTTAGAACCTGCAACCTCAGGGATGAGAATCGCACGCTGAAGCCACTCACACGGCGCGCTCAACGCACGTATGATCCAGCTTTAACGTATCATTTAAAATATCTTAGCCCACTTCAAAAAACTATGTGGTTTAGCTAACGAAAACAGCTAATATTTAAAATAATAATTTAGATTTATTTAAAGCATTTATCGGTATTGCCAGTTAATATTTTCAATATTATTTGAGTATACACATTTAATACACACATTGATAATATTTACATAATCCAAATAACATTAAATATCCCAAGAGCGAATATGAAAGGTTAATTTTCAAATCAATTCCTCTCATTAACGAGTGACCCTTCTCATAAAAGCCCTTCCCAAGACAGTGTCCAGACCCCGATGGCGACCGCAGATATCCCCAAAATGCCCTGCAACTGTCCTGATAAATGCCAACTGTTTTAAACACCCCATATAATGCTCCCTTAACGAACTGACGTGGGTATTTTAAACACGACTTTATTTATCACATTTAGTTTAGTTTAAAACAACATATTTTATGTAAATATACCAAAATCTGATATTAATAATACAAATATATTTAATTACTAAATATGACTTCTTTACTTCTCATTTGCTTATACGTATATATATTTTACAGGGAAATGTAAATCTTATAACACATAGTAAGTTTGTTCGGACACTTTTATCTCGAGAGTGGCTGGACCGATTTCCATTGTTTTTTATTTGTTTTCCCGTCCCGAATAACAGAACAACTATTTAAAACATGGACGAAAAAATATTAATACAAAATGTTCATGGGTTTCGTAACTCGGTACGAAGTTCGCCGGGTCAGCTAGTTCGTTATAAAAATGAATCTATTTTATCGACACTAAACAAGTCGACATGCAAACACAGGCAGGTAAAATGTTTTAAATACTAAAAGAATCTACTTGGTTTCACAATAAATTATTAATTGAAAAACTCGACTGATTTTTTTTTTCTCTTTATTTGGAAAATAATTTGAGGCCAGGGGGCCTCCAGTCCTTTGATGGCCCGAGGCCTTGATACCTCTAAATCCATAACCATAACTTTTAGGAACTTATACACAACTAAGACTAATATTAAGAAATGTTAAACTAAATTTTTTTTTGTATGAATTAATTAATAAAGATTTAATAATAATAATAAGATTAAAGATAAGAAGTCGACACTTAGGGCTCATTGTCATAGTATCGATTTTCTTAAAAGAAGTGTAAAGTTATTGAAATAATTATGTTTAATAAGAACACATTCTTTAGCCTTTGTACTAGCGTGTAAAACTTTACCATACTGTTGATCAATAAAGATTGATATCACTGTCCAAATAGCCAATTAAAAACCAAAATTCGAAGCGACAACTGTTTGTCTTGTTAGCAATATTTTTAATTGAGACAGACCCTACGCGTGTTGGCAAACAATAGTTCTCACCGGCCATTTTAAAATGACCTTTTCTGGGACCTTTGATTTTAAAGTTTTATTCACTGGAATCATTTCCATAGGTCAAGTTATGTTTGTCGGTGTAGGGTTCATGTTTACCTAAGCCGAGCAAATAATTAAGAATGTTCAGTGGTTTTGTCAACACAATACGTCCAGTATACTGAGGGATCCAATTGTTTGATTTCATATATTTTTGTTTATATTCATTTGAAATCAAAGATATAAATATTGCCTTGTTTGTATTATATGATTTTAATTAGATTATTTGTATTCCTTATCATCAGGAATCGATTCCTAATGTACAACAAACAATTTCGGTCACAAAAGTTCATTTCTGCATAAATAAACATAAAAGAATTGGAAGCAAATCAGTGTTAGGGTCACAATATATATTAAAAGGCCGGCAACGCACTTGCCTTCTGGCAATGTGATTGTCGTTGGCGGTGGTATCACGTAACATCAGGTGAGCCTTCTACCCGTTTGCCTCACATTAAAAAAAATCGATATTGCTTAATTTGTTTAACCTCAAATATTCTATTATATTAAAATTTGAATTACATATATTAATTGTGCCTACAGTAGAATTATCAGTGATCACCTACTGTTTCTGTATTACTGTCTATAGATACGACAGATCACCCCTCAGTATACAAATACTAAACTAAATGTCATAAACAAGTGTTTTAGAAAAGCTTTAGACGATATTTTAAAGGAAACCAATCGCCAACTTTCGATTCAAGTTAAATTATTAAAAGGCAATTTCTTTTACCCATTCCTTGGATTTTCCCTTATTAGAGGCAATGTTTATTTTGTCCGGGTCCAACTCGCCCGAGGATTCTCGGGTCATTATCCGGCAGGAGCATGTGATCCGTGAAATTATTTCGTACTTTACACAATTTGGCTGTGCGTATGCGCCCTTCTATTTAGGGTGACGTTGGAATTACGTGGATACGATGCTAGGACACATAGAAATGTTTTTATACACAAATATTTACTCTTAATCTACATATTAATTATACTTAATCGAATAGTTAAAAAGTTTGGTTCCTGTGGCATTATACCTTTAATGTTGGCAGCATTTCCTCGCTGTATTGCGATACTTATTTGTTGAGCGAGAAAAGAATCAGTTCTGGGAAACGCAGCCAGTACTAAGAGTACACTGCCACATGGACTAATCTTTTAAAACTTATATTAATTGTAATTGTAGATAAATATCAATATTAAATGTTATAAATATAATGTTATTGAAGATTGGCGTCTGGTTTACCGGGGACTCCAGCCCTCGCACAGCTACATAATTTAGCCAGCACCAACGTACTGACTTTCTATTCATTTAACATTGGCTCGAACGGCGAGGAAAACATCGTAAGGAAACCGGCTTGCCTTCGACCCAAATAGTCGACGACGTGTGTCAGGTACAGCTGATCATGTACAGCGCCACATTATTTTCTTGGCCGGTGGCCGGACAGTGTTAGTTAGCTCTCAAATACAACTATCTACCAACATCTAATAAAAATCCAACTAAAATGTATTTATTTTTATTCCTTGCATTATTAATTACAATGGGAACGTTTTAATTATCGAACGGTTCTGATTGCTAGGTATATTAAAAGATATTATATTAATAGTACAGATAAGAACATCTATAATATCAGTTGTTCCTAAGTTTGTGTCACATTAATGCAAGCCTTATTAAGTTAACATGACAGAATAGTTAATTTTTATTTACTGCCATACTAACATCCATGACAGCGACGCTCTTACCGGTCAAGAAAAGTATTTGGCACTGTACTTGCCTATTAGATTGACGATGATCATGAAACAGTTACAGAAATCTGAAGCCCAGACCTAAAAATGTTGAATCGCCACTGATTTGTTTTTTATATATATGGCATATCTATGTTAATCCCGCCAACCACTCACAATTTCTATAAAATGAACTTGTAATGCAATACATCTGCTACAATGGTGTTTGACATCATGATACATTAATCCGATTCCTATTTATAATTGTGTAATGTTTTCCGAACACATCGTTTAGACATCGTTAGTTTTAATAAAGACTAGCTGGTGCCTGCGACTTCGACTGCGCAGGATTAGTATTTGGAGTAACTTATCGTCACTGTAGAATGATAACCTCGTATGTCAAAAAACCATTTATTTTTTATTCTTAGACTCTTATGTCATTTAACTGGTATAATCATGAAGTAAGGACTTATTTATGTTATTAATAAATAAGTCCTTTTACCATCTAAAACTATGGACAAAAATACATAATATTTTAACGAACATTGACGAAATTAAAAATTTTTTCGTTTCCTGTAATATTTGGTCCTCTGGACGTACCAGGTTATAATTCTACTGCGACGTTATATTACCGTGGCGTAGAAACGAACTACTATTATGACATTAAAATTATCACATAAATAGTTTATGGGTCGCATTTGAAAAATATGTATAACATTCTTGACAATATTTAGATTTTACAGTTGCACTATAACAACGTAACAATATTGTCAACATGAGATATACGGTAACTAAGCACTGAAGAGCCCTAATCATAAGCCAAGCTCCTGCAGTATGTAGCTATCGTAGTATAGGAACTATTTAAGATAAACATTTCCATCATACATTACATATTATTATGTGCAATTCTAGCGGTTTTGGCTGCGCAGGCCAGAATAGCTCGCAGATGGTAGATTTTTTCTTACTAACTTGATATTTTGGACAATTCACACAATATCTTTATAAATTGTAGCCTTTGTGTTATTCTGATGTATAAGCTATATTATTCTAAAGTTTAATTCCATTCAGTAGTTTTTCGTGAAAGAGTAACTAACATCCATCCATACTTACAAAATTTCGCGTTTATATAATATTAGTAGTATTTAGTTGGTAGAAAAGTGGCTCCAAATCAAGGAGAGAAAGAAGTAAAAAAATAGACGCAGAAATTAATGTGAGATTAGGAAAAGAATATTATTTTTACTTGAGTGTCACTTTGGGGCCACTCAGCCAAATATCCCTGCAAACTCACTACGTTTTCAAACTCAACTTTGAATTCGGGATCTCTATCGCTATTGAGATTTACAAAACACCGTCGTTGATTTTAATATTGTGTCGTACCAGGCTATAAAAAGTGAAATCAGGAAGAACCTGGTAGTTCACCACGAAATTTGTTTTCACAGTTTGATGTCGTTTTGCTCTTAATCAAAGCCAATATTGCGTTATTCGTGTCTTACTTTTAAAATGTCTTAATCCATAAAAGAAAAGAAGTAAGAACACTATACAATTTATATTAAAAACAAAACTCCTCGTCGTTATTTTTTATTAATTCATTTGTTACGCCTTTTTCCCGAAGGCGTAGACAGAGACCACAGATCTCCACTTTCTACAGTTCTTACAAACCTCTCTCGCGTCGATTTCCATGACCCTGCAGGCATAGATAAAATTTAAGGTCTGTTTTGTAATTTTTAACTATGTAAACTTATTAATTGCCGTCCGTACATTAAAGGCCACACGTTAGTTGTAATTTGTAGAAATATATTAGATTTCTTTTACTGTTATTTAATTGAGAAATTATTAATTTAAAAGATACACTATTTACAATATTCTTAACCTACATAGTAATAATAATAATTAAAAATTAATAAATAGACAATTAAAACAGATTTAAAAAGTTTGGTCTGTCACAGTACCTTTAAAGCTGGCAGCATTTTATCGCTGTATTGCGATACTTATTCGTTTTTTTGTTTTATTAATGGCTTTATGGAGTGTCTAGAATTAAATAATAATCAGTTTATTCGCTACTACGCAACACAGGCGAGTTGAGAGTGTGTTTTCGCGTCCCTGAAAAGCGCTACAAAATAGCAAAAGATTTTACACGTAACAAGTTGAGCGTGTTAAAAAGAATTTCAATTTATCCACGCTCGCACGGCTTCACCTGTCGAGCCTCGTTACAGATGGAGGATATTAATGATTTTCACCACCTTTCCCCTTATTCATTCACTTATAAACAAGATTTTACATTGCGACGGGTTTATTTAGGAGAATAATAAGATTTAAGAAATACATGGGGTGGTGTTAACAAGATTCAAATTTACATATATTTATTTCACGTTTTTACGTAAATACAAGTGATACTTTTGCATTTTTGGATATATAAGAACTGTACTTTAATGTATATTGGCCTAACGATATAATGATATAAGCAGAAACCCTGGAATACCTTGGGCGTGACAGTCCCTTGCTTGAGCCACAGGCATGTTTCTATTATTATATATAAAATTTCGTGAATTTCATATATTATTTGCTTTTGTTACTATTAACAGTAGTAGTTTATTAAATATGGCATATATATTAACGGCAAGGAGTCTTATTTTTTATACTTTTTTACGGTTACTTTGGATTTCATATATATATAAAAGGTGATATGTTGGGTTCGTTTGACCCAGTTAGTATTTTACCAACACTGGATTTTTATTATTATTGAAACGCATTTAAACAGACAACATTCAATTTAAACATGATTATTAATGATGAATCCCATCAGTAACTAATCAAATTAAGTCACCAAAACTGGACAGCATTAGATACTACGAATGCATGTTCTTAATTAATTATGTAAATGTTTTTTATCTCTACTAAATAAAGCGCAAAGTATTGTATTTTTAACGAAAATAGGTCTTTGAATACATTTAGCCGAGCTCGGAAACTCATAAGAAGTTTAGAATAAAATGCTTTTTGGTTAAATAAGATTAATTTTTATATGAAAAAATCATTGCTTTAATTAAAACCGATTGCCTTTTGTCTACCCTATATCCATAGTTTCCTTGCCACAAACTATCAACGCCGTATGCAAAGATATTGATGGATAAGTGCCTCGTTCGGGGAAATAGCGGGTCTCAACACGGCTTAGCACTTTTAAGGTAACTCAACACCGTCTAACTTTAAAATAGCGAGGTGTTTTAGTTTTATGGAGGACACACGAAAACTTTTCAATATTCGTTTTTCTTTATCTTAAAATTCGAAAATGGTATACATGACCAACATTCTAGGTGCAGAAATAAATAGCCATCGGCTGCCGCAGTTCTTGGACTCTCATGTTAGTGGGTGCGTTGCCGGCTTTTATGCGAGGAGTGTGCTCTTTAGTTTGGATGTCGTATCTCCCAGGAAAGACCGTCACTGGAAAGGAATTCCACAGCTCGCTTATGCGTGGTTAAATATTTTTTTATTTAATAGAGAAACTATATATATGAAAATATGAAAAATGATATACACGTGTGAATATGACATGAGAAGTTATGAATCAGGCGCAGCGCTAACCAGATCCATACAAATATCTCGCAATCGAGTAGCCCACGATATTGCGGCATACAAAACCCTAGGGGTCCTTTTTGTATTTAAGAATTCGCATGGGCCTTGCCTTTCAGGTTATTTTAATTTTTGAAGACAAGAATACTTAGAAAAACGTACCCTAGATTATGTAGGAGTAAATACTTGCGTATCCTTTTGGTGGTGTTTCTCTGATTTGTCTGTTTTTGTTGCCCTCTAAAACTCATTGCTCCGTCTAAAAATGTAAAATGAAAATTCAAAAGTTCCGTGACATATTTATTCAATGCGTTGACTTGTAGCTGATATCAAAGCTACAATATATAAACGTTCCTTTCCATATATCCTCAAAAGCCTCACTGAACATCAGTACTATGGTCACAAGGCTTCTGGCTTGCTCGAGTGTCTACAGTGAGTACAATTTGTCACTACACAATTTTATTAATGTTTCTGCCACGCACCAACACTATGTGAAACCGGCTGCCCACTGAAGTATTTCCGAACCAATTCGACTTAGGGTCCTTCAAGAAAAGGATGTACCAATACTTAAAAAGCCGGCAAAGCACTCGCGATCTTTGAAAGAGTCCATGGACGGTATTTTAACATCAGGTGAGCCTCCTGCCTGTTTATTTGTTTCATATAAAAATAGTTTAATCTTTGATATTGTGTGTTACTAAATGTTTCTTTCCTTCTTAAGCTATTGCTATTTAATATCGATATAATAATAGTAGTTATAAATGTATATAGAAACAGTCTTGCGTATTCGAAGTAAATGTAAATTTAGAATCAATTTTACATCTCTTCGGTTGACGTTCATAAGTGTACTTGGTTACCTATATGAATAAAGTTATTTTGAGTTTGAGTATACAAAATCAAAATTGAATTGTCTAGTGATTTATTCTCAAATTCTATAATTGTAACAATACATTATAATCGTATTTTGAATTCACCCCTTTCCCGGCATGTGTTAAAACAATTATCGACAATGCGACCACTACAATAACAAGTGTGAAGATGTGACAAGCAATAAATTACGCCTTTGTGTTCATTGACGTTTAATGTACGGTGAAATAAAGACGTTAATGTCGTTAGGGTTAGGCGATTGTAGAGCAGTTTGATTTTTTGTGATACAATAGAAATAATAGTACAATATATCTCGCAATCGGGTGCGGTTCTGCAAGCGTTATATAGTAATTTTTACACAGCAGTTTGTTTGTCATATGCGCAATAGAAGAGCGAATATTGAAATTTAATTAAAGAGCTGAAAACATAAAATTTAGTATTAACATAAAACAAATATGTATTTTTTTATGTTATGGTAGGCATTCGGGCAATCGCCTGATGTTGAGTGATACAGAAGGCTCGCAAGTGCGTTGCCGGCCTTTTAAGAATTGGTACGCTCTTTTATTGAATGACTCTCTCTCTGGGCACAGTTGCCCACTGAAGTATTTCCATGTATAACCTGTGGAACCAGTGTTCCACATGATAGTGGTGCGCGGCAAAAACTGCCTTAAGAAACTATTACGTAATATATTCTTAAACTAATATGTGGTTTATTTCAGTGGGTTACAGTAGTCTTATCGTTTAGAAGCATTCGCAATCAACATTTGAAGAGAAATTGTATTAATTACAGATACAGATTACAGATCTGAGTGCGTAAAAAGATCTTATTTCTTACTCTTACTGATTTTCAGTCCCCATCATGGACAAAAACGACAGCGTAAAATAAAAATTACTGTTATATATATGTACCGAATAAAGAAAGGTTTATTTTATAAAGTATTTCAATTGTAGAACACGCATGCAGAGCATAAAACAGTTAATGATCGACGAAGGAAAATGGCGACTGAATAGTACAAGAGGTAAGTGCGTAATTTTATATAGGTGTGTACACTGTACAGTACCCACCGATAGCACACTACACTGATAGATACAACTAGGTACTTGTGATTACTCTGATTTTCAGTATTCCCATCAGATGGACATAAACAGAAGTGTAATATAAAAAATACTGTTAGGTATATAACGAAAATTTTCTTTTACAAAATCTTAGAATGGTAGATATACCATAATTATATGCGCAGTATAATAACAGTTAAAGATCGACAACGGAAAATGGTGACTTAATAGTAGTACATCAAATAAGTGTGTAGTCTTATAAGCCTCGTTGTGTGTGCTGTACCCACAACGAGCACACGGACCGATTTCCTGGATGGGCATAAACAGAAGTGTAAAATGATTAAGAGTATAGAGAGAGAATTACAGAATATTAAAGTCATACTAATAATTAGTATACTAATATTAGTCATTCTTAGTTTTTCTCTTGCCTTGGTGGCCTGGGTAATCAATGATTTTAATACAGTTTTTATGAGAAGAGAAGAGGAAATTTCTATAGTATGAAAAACAGTCCTGCTATCTGTAAGTACGTTTGAGCATTTAGATTCCGCTTTTCTCAAACAGACTAGTAAAACAAGGTGATAATTTTGAGAAAATGATGGTAACGTAATTAAAGCTTTGACCAACAGATTAAATACTGAGTCTATTAATTCAGTTTCATTGCGTGTACGATACCAATCACCAATTCCGTATTCAATCAGCGTCACAACACTCAAGGGATGACTTTATTAACAAACGTCCCACATAAAGCGGGAATTACGTCACCTTCGAACGACATTCGAAATTACCTATTGCCAACATTTTTTTTCATTCAACTCCCTGTAGGCACTGAAAACTTCATAGGCGTGGACAATGACAAGTAGAATACTCCCATTGGCTGTTTAGAACACGCCCACCTCGCCAACAAAAAGAAACACTTCAATGTATCGAGCGTATCCCAGGGTAATACTAAAAACGGAAGTTAGAGAATTCGTCTTTCTCTTTCTCAAGTCATTTGTAGCGCTTTAGGACGGAACGCGGTGAAAATGGTTCGTGTCGAAGTCTCAAGAGACTAAACAACGCCATCTTTTGGTGACCTTGTGAACTACGACGAGTGGAGAGCTTTACAAGATGGCGTCGTCAGTCAGGTGTAAGTAATTGCAAAGTTTTATTTTATTTGAACTTTGAGCGTAACTTGTAACTCTTGCGTTATTTTCAGGAGACAAATCGCGATATAAATTGCTGCTATTAAGCGATGGTATTTTGCTAATATTAACCGTGTATTGTCACTTATTCTTAATCTAATCTTGCATAGGTTCTAATAAATATTATAGTAAAACTATTTGTTTTATAAGATACTACTTAAGACATGAAATTTCATACAATAGCCTAGGTGAAAACATAGGAGATATACATTAACATATGAGCTTAGTGTATTTTTTTATAAATATATTTTTATTTCTAATTTCTTTCCTTAATTAATAGTAACAAAACATTACCATTAAACATTACCAAGCCATCTTAGTACCGTTTATACTAACTACCTAGTAGATTTGGAACGGTTTAGAATTTTATAATAATAAACCAACCAAAACGTATTATCCCACCTTTAAAAATTGATAAAGTAGATCTCTACATTTTAAATTTTCCTCAGGCCTACCTCTCGCATATAATTATATTATATTACATTAGAAATTAATGTTATATGTAACTTCTATGTAAAATTCTACCTTTTAAGACAAATTTGCACGCCATTCTAGTGACAGAATATGAGAAGTTTAGATTGTATCACCATAAATAATATTTTGTGCCTGACGCATTTCGTCCATTTTGGGGTCTATAAGCGAGATTCCTCACGTTTTAACTTCACTATACCAGTATAAATAAAAATCTACTCGTACGATTCACAAATTGAACGCTTAACCACTAAAATAACTTATTATATGTAGTCTGTGAAAGTACAATTTCAAGAGAGAATAAAATCTCGCTTTGATACAAAGGCCGTCTTTAAAATAATGCCGCATAAAATCGATCTTCATAAGAAGCTTACCAATTTTATAAGAGAAGATTAGAACGTAGCTATGCTTGGAGCTTATTATGAACGTTGTCTACGTTGAACTATTTATATATTTGTTACTAGTCGATTTGGTGGACTTAGATTTGGTAGTTTATTTGGTTTTCGAATAACAGGTTTTCTTGTTACACTATAACCATTTTAAATTACGATTTCTGATTGAAAGTTTTTTTTAAGTCCGTACTGTTGCACATAGTATTGTCTTTTATTGACATAACCTTTACACATTTAAAGAAAAAACTTTTTAACCGGATTAAAGTTATGTATTATTATAAATTTACAATTATTTAACATAATTTTAAATTTATCCTACGTTTCGCGTGCTTTACAGCATGCGTGGTCACGGTGTCACCGTGTAATAATAATATAATAATTATAAATTTATTATTTAAGTTTTTTTTAAGGTATAAAATAAATTTATTGGTAAAAAAAGCTCGAGGAAAAATAAACGCAATTATAACCGTAGAAGAGTTCTAATTTTTATTTTCGAATACCATTTTTTTATTTTCTGTATGCTCGCTTGCGTTGCCCACCAATTAAGGTATGCTCTTTTCTTGAAGGACCCTATGTCGAATTGGTTGGGAAATACTTCAGTGGGTTCCAATTTGTGGTGCAACACCGTTTTTAAAATCTATCTTAGTATGAATATGTTATTTTTATATGAAGTCAAAATGAATATATTCTTCAAAATTACTAGATCCTCCAAAGTGCTTTCACTGGGAACCCTTGACCTCTCAGGCTTAGTGATCGGTACATATAATCCGTTTCTCTTCAGTCTATTTCAACATATTCCCATTAATTAAAGGGGTGAAAGGAATCAAAATCTCAATTGAGAAATTGGATCAATTGTTTAAAATACTTAACTAAGAAATCGGAATACAAATCATTCCTCACTTGCGTTTAGGAAAAACGTAAATTTATTGTACAGAATTGCATCGTAAGTAACATTATGGTAATAGGTAATTATCCGGAATCCCATAATCGGTCAGGATAGGAAATCGGCCACCGGGGCCATATTAGTGGTCTGTGCGATTAGAGCTATAAAACTCGATGCGATCTTGATAAGGGACTGCGCGAAAACCGCTAACGGATGTATCTCGGTTTCGCCAAATTAATGCGTATTTGCTTAGGTATGCTAATTCTCATCTATATCTATATATATATATATATATATATATATATATATATATATATATATATATATATATATATGATATATATAAATGAATCCCTATTTCCATGGGTCACGGCATCACGCTGGAACGGGTCGACCGATTTCGCTAATTCTTTTTTTGTTGTGTTTATTATTGTCAGGAGAAGGTTCTTATGAAAGAAAAATTAAAAAAGGCTTTGAGGCAATAAGCCCAATATAATTTAAGCAAAGCTGTTGCTGTGATTGTGTATGTTATAATAATAAAAATAACACGTTATTTCTATCACAACGTTTTTATAGTGCGTGTTTCAATGTTACCTGCTCTTGACAAGGGCTTAATGATGTTAAATATTTCACTTGTAAGGTCTAGAAAATTCTAGAAATAACTTAAGAAGGTGTATTACAGCTAAAGTTTTGTTTAGATCTGGTATTCTGTGTAAATATAAATAAAACGTAAGACGAAAATAACACGTTCCGATTGATTCTGAACAGTCAACGGCATTACAATTCGCGTTGGCATTATTGATTCATAATATAACTAACAGTTTCGTCCATTATATGTTGTTTTATTATCTCTGGGCCCTTTTTAAATATACGGACTTTAATATACGTATTGTCCGTACATTGAGTACACTGCCCACTAACGTATTTCCAAACCAATTCGACTTAAGCGGGCCATAGACGGACTGCATGTTGCAGTCAAGACCGACTGCAACATGAGGTCGCCGCACGGCGATCTGCAGTTTCCATACTAAATTCATATTCGCAATACACGGACCGCTCGAGCAGTTCCTGAGCAAACCGCATGTTGCAGTCGGTCTTGACTGTAACATGCGGTCCGTCTATGGCCCGCTTTAGAGTCCTTCAAGAAAAGAACGTAACAATTATTTAAAGGCCTTTGAGCATTGAGAGTGTCCATGGGCGTCCGCCTGTCCGTTTGCCTTTGTTATACATATGAAAAAAAATGAGTATGCATTTTATTTTAGACAAAAATACATAACTATTCTACATGCAGAATTCACAAATTGTAAATTTTTCCCAACTGTAATGTTGCTCTCAAAAACTTTTGTCTAGTTGGCATCCCATCGAGGAATCAGTTAGGAAAATTTTCCGACATTCAAATGCAGTTTTATTAATGCATATTCAAATAGTTTGCTGTTTCCATAAGTTATACTGTACATGCTAAACCACTCTCAGGGGTTCCCAGAATAGAATTATTTTCATAGGCTTTTTATTACTGGTATTTATATATGTGTAGGTGATCAGAGCACTGTTGGCCTACTAAGAGTGGGTTAGAGATTTCGGAGAGAGCGACTCCCTTTACACCAATGGACTTTCTGTCTATGTGCGATTTAAATCTTGCTACCGTAAAGGAAATCGTGAGGAAACCGACATGCTTTAGACCCAACACGTCGACTTGTGTTACTGTCAGAAGGCTGATCACCAATTAGAAAAAACAAATATCACGAAACAGATACAGAAATCTAAGGTCCAGGTAAAAGAGTGTAGCACCACTCCTCTTATGGATGTAAGATCAGCCTGAAGTAGAAAATGGTAAAGTTCTCTGATTTTTTTTTACATTTCATTATTTATTACGTATGAACTTCCATTTCCTTAAATATTTTTAAATTTGAGGCTGTACTCTATATGGCTATAACTTCCAATAACGATATTACATGCGCTTATTTCAGATAAACATATAACTGTAGTGATATTAATTATTAAATGTACAAAATATAATTTTCTATGGGATTCAAGTGCACAGGCTAATTAAAGATTTAAGTTGGCGCCTGGTAGATTGTACCGGTGACCCCAGAGCTGGTGCTTACCTCGCTCAACGAATAAGTATAGCAGTGAGGAAATGCTGCCAGCATTAAAGGTACACTGCAATAGGGACCAAACTTTTTAAATTTATTTAATTTTCGACTTATCAATTTTTAATTATTATTACTATGTAGGTTAAGAATATTGTAATTATTATTATATTTTGTAATTAGAAACTATAATTTCCTTTGCTTTGACAGTTGATTTAAGATTTTATAATGACAATATACAAAAATAAAATAAATATAACTTTAATCTGTTTATCTGAACATTGACGGAGGCAAGAGAGCGGTGTATAATGTCGTTGAGCAATTTTGGCAATGGAGGCCATGATGTCCAAGACTACTTACTTCAAAGATAATATATTTAGATACTTGTTATTATATATTTAAATGTCCATTGAGTGAATTCATTAAAGTTCTGCTTCAATGACAGTTCCTAGTCTTGTTGTAAATATTTTAATCTATTACTTTTTAATATTGTGTTGGTTTTTCTAATTTTATCTATTGTTTTTTATGTCATATAAATGTAAATAGCGCATTAGAGTTATCTGATATGGTAGGTAATTTTATTAAAAATTGTAAATAAAGAATTTTCTATGTTAAATTACAGCCTGTTTACACATTATCAGGTGTTTGTACTAAACAATAACGACACAGGCGAAAGCTCCACTAAAGTTGAACTGTTTTCCTCGCTAATTCTATTTCATTATTAACTTACATAGTGACGTGCTTTATCGATAGAGATCAATAATATTATTATTAGTAAATAAATGAAAACATTTATTAACGAATAATTTGACAGATTTTTGCATTTTTGCTTTATCAATAATCAGTTGTGCAAGATGTAATTTTTATCCTTAAAAAAAAAATAAAAACAATTAATTAATTTTTTGCGCAATTAACGTTTGTTCGCCTGTTCTAGAAGATATCGTGCAAAAATAAATTAAACGCTAAATTACATTTTAAAGTTCTGTCCTTGTGGCAGGGTACCTTTAATGCTGGTAGAATTTCCTCGATGTACTGCGATACTTATTTGTTGAGCAAGGAAAGCACCAGCTCTGGAGTGTCTGGGTTAATTAGCGTCTGAGCACTTAAAGCAAAAGTCTACTGCAAAAGTAATAAAATCAAATTTGAACGATAGACTCTTGTAAAGATATTTAGATATTTCATTAAAAAATATCCACCAATAGTTACTCGATATGAATAAATAAACAAAAGAATCTATCTAGCACGGCGTACACGCATCGATAAAACAAAAGCACATCACTAGCAACTTTGTGGCGGAGTCGGAATTCGACAAAGATCTCAAGCTGAAAACTTTTAATACTTTAACTCGACACTCACTCAATTTCGCTTAACGCCGCTCGTTGACACGGCTCGACGCGATATCGCTTTATAACTTAACAACTGTACATTACTTGGATACACTTTGCTGTGTCTGTTCCAAATTTGAATGCAATCAAAAACAAAACTACTGTACGTCGTTGCAGGTTTAGGTATGGTATACGAAAAAGTATGACTTCTATGATCCTTGACACGAGTTTTTTATGTCAAACTTACGAATAACGAATTAACGAATTGCCATTCCAGCACCCAAAACACCACCTCAGTTGTTTTTGTTAAGTGTTTTTGAATACGAAAATGATTTCACTCTTTAATTCAATACACATATTTTTCTTCGGACCCATGGTTATAAAAATAAAAGTGATAATGTTTTGTAAATGTACAAAAAGGCAAAAACGCGAACCCAACTTATCAAAAATGAGGGAAACAATCAAACAGACTGACGCCTAGTCTGAGGTGGTATGGTGGTGGAGGTATCTCAAATCTTGCTCTCATCTCAAAGCAAAATGTCGCTCGCATTTATAGTATACACAGGGAATAGCAGTTTAACGGCTAAATAAAATTCACAAAGGGACGACTTATTGAACTTTTATTTCCAATTAAACGCTTCGCCATAATCAACAAGTGTCGCTATCAAAACACCAACTAACCTAATAAGAGCGGTGGAAAGTACTCGCAATAAAACAAAACGTAAAACGCGTAAGAAAGTCCTCTGGGGTGGGTGGGGAGGCCGACAATAGGTGTACTGATAACTTTCCTTCCTAGAGTCAATACCGACCCAAGGGAGTTTTACCCTCGAGGTTCCGCCGCTTGGGAAAACTAGACCCTACAATATAGAAAAGGACAGGCTTACACGCGACTGACGGGCGGAAACGGTGCATCGCTGTACTTATGTATTAATAATATATAAAGGAAAAATGCCGAGGACGTGCGCGGAGTGATGTGTTGCGACTGTTAGCTAGAGAGGGATGGATGACATCAATTTGTCGTGTCGTGATGGGGTTTTATTTTGTTTCTGCGTTTACTATATTTTTCGTTGGTTTCAGTTTAAATCGGAATAGTTTTTTGGTGTACTGAAATTTGAGAAAACTGTTCAAAAGTTCTGTAAAAGGTATAGGAGGTGAGGTTTTTCTTACCAAAGATTCTCTGAGGTTCTAGAACAATTGTAAATGTTTTGCGTAATTGCATGTAGAACCTTATAGTATTATTGTCAGTAGTTCGTTTGGATATACAAATGGAAACCTGACTCGGTGTACCGAAATGCGATTAAGGGTGCGTGCACACCGAGCGCTAATTTAGTAATGCGTCGGTCACGTGACCTGCGACCGACACGCGACAGATTGACAGGATGCATCAGGACAATTTGTTCACTTAGCTTATTTGATAGTTTTGTACGACGTATTAAAATTTTACGACACACGATGTAATGTAATATTTTTATTAAGATTTTATTAAATTATCCAATAATTGTCTATATACTGAATTCATCATTACTATTATAAAAATTATATACAGACAACACACACATTATATGTGGATCGAGCGACCCACTGTAGTAATTCCGAACCAATTCGACGTAGAGTCATTCAAGAGCGTATCTACCAATTCTTAAAAGGCCGGCAACGCACTAACGAGCCCTCTGATGAGTGTCCATGGCGGTATCACTTAATATCAGGTGAGCCTCCTGACGGTTGCCCCATGTTATATAAAAAAACACACTGATGAATAACTATTTACTTAACTTTGCGCTTGTATACAGTAGAATTAACTTATGTGTATATATTAAACTTAGCTTTATATTGTTAAGAATTAATAATATATAAAAAATATAGAACAAAAGTAAATTATCAAAATTACCTCTAATTATTTTTTTCCTTATATATTACATTGTCTAACTATTCTATGTTTAAAGCAAACAATCATTATTATTATAAATATTTCGATACATATCGGATATCACTAAATATTTTTCAAAGCTCGAATTTCAAATTATGTCACTCAACGGAGAGGCTTGAACGCCGCGTGCGCAGGCACGTGCACCGCACGCGTCGACAAACTGCCGCCACTAAACATTTCGATTATTGTACCGTAATTGAGTTACACAATTTGTATCTTTTCGTTAATCTTCTAACTCGATTTCAAGGCACGATTTTTTTAATTCAAAAAGTCTTGGTTTAATCGAGATATTAATTAATGAAGCTTTTTAATTATTTATCGAGAAAAAATAAAAAATTTAAAACAAATAACTTATCCTAAGAAGGATTTGTTCGTATATTGTTTAATATGAAAAAGTTGGATGAACAGTTTGTAAACATTGTGACCGGTGTTTGGATTGCGTATGGAACCAATATGACTTCTGGTCCCGACATCAGAGCCCGTATTCTGGTACTTCTAATAGCAACATCAATACTCTTGTTTATGTATGCAAGTTTGATGTTGTTCTCTTAATATCCATAGCGCTGATGTTTGGATCACGTGGAACCAAAACTCATTATTTGGATCGGGTTCTCTGTTGGTGAGAAGACCGCTCAGATATTGTTTGTTGCCTTTTTAAGAATACCAAAGCCGATGCTATGCGGCCTTAGGGCTAGTTGATGCGCCAGAAATATAAATAAAAATATTGCACTAACATTAACAATATCCTTTCTTACCCAGGAACTTCTTGATTCAAAAGCTTTTTGCAAATAAATAATTGAAGGTATATTAAACTACTTTAAATCTATCTTTATAGTAATGAACTTTATTAGTCAGTAGTCTAACATCAAAATGATCTCTAAAGTTTAATAAAACATGACCATACGGCGAACACTACTCAATCGAAAAAATCATAATTAGTTTAGAAACGACAATAAAGTCTATTTTAATGTTAATTCCGAAGTAATACAATCCCCATTCTTCACTGACACAATTAGGAGCAGCGATAAACCCATGCATTATCTAGTCAAGAATAACAATAGAAATTATTACCCTTCGAGGACAAAAATTGTTAGTATAATATTACAAGTGGGGTGCCAACGGTAGCATGTGTGAAATCACAATGCTTTAAACTATTTGAGATGTTTTTGTTCATGTTAAAAATGATGGATGGACGCATCCAGTGTGTAATATTATGACCAGATAAACGAAGATTTCAGTATTATATTATATACATAGTTGTATAGTATTATGAGTGCGCGGATTGCTTATGGAATTAATTAGACTTCTGGTCCCGACAGAGCGCTCAGGTACTTCTGATAGCGACAGCAATACCGTTGTTTTTGTATGCAAGTTGGATGTTGTTTTCTCAATATCCGTAGCTCTGATGTTACAACTAAAATCGCGCGGTACAAAAACTCATTCATGGGATTTCCGTCGGTAGTCTATTGAAAGTTCAAATCAGGGCTCAGGTCCTTGAAGCATACCAGGGCTTAAAAGGCATCTGAAATTGTGAGTATCGTAGTGGTATCATTGTGAGCAAACTGCCCTTTGTTCTAAAAAAAAATAGGGAGAAATTTCTAAGATCTAAAATAAATAAAACAAATATTAGTATAATATGTATTTTAATGTCACTTTGAACGATTACAATGTACAAGTCTTATTACTATATTTCGTTTCCACAAATTGATTTCGTTCGATTCTGAAGTTCGGTAAACGGAGTCATTTTATTTCGTATACATTTCGTAGCTTCTAAGGGAATAATTTATTTTCTTTTTCGTTGTAAGAAATCCCCATAGAAACGATTTCACTAGGATATGTTTTGTTTCAAGATATGATTTATATTCATGTATGTACACTTATTAGATTAGCGTGATTTAAATAAAATATACAAAGTACTTACAATAAATTTATCACAGATTTTACAAAAGAAATTGAGGGAAATTAACGGAAATGAAATTGAATTTTATTAGTGAGCTGATACATTTATTTACAATATGTACATTATACGGTCATATTGAGCAATACTACAAATAAGATTACCAATGTCTATAGAAAAATTGTGCTAATTTTGATGTATAACATTTAGCAGAAATTTATTAAAACAACTGAAAATCGTTCACTAAGAACTACCTAAAGCTTAAAAAGCACTTTTGCTTTTGACTTGTGTTTACTTTTCTAAACCATCAAATTCAAATATTATATTTCAATGCGCTATTCGTGTTATATAATCTGTCATTAAATTTAATTGCAGAGTTGCACAAGAAGCAGGCAAAGTTAGAAATAATTAATTTAGATAATTTAATGAATGATTCTGAAATTTTTATATTAAATTATTAGTTTGTGTACATCTTAATTAGCACTAAATAAAGAGTATATATAAAATTTAATGTCAAAACGTATACTACAATAACGTTAAAAATAACTTTGGATAAATTAAAATACTAAATAACAAATATACTAAAAGCCTGAAATAGCTTTTTTAACCCGACTAAAGCAATATTATTAAAATATTACTTTCAAGCTGTATTAACAAAACATTATATAGCTATTTAAGGTTTATAGTTAATTCAAGTATTACTTAGATGCAAGTGGAGCTGTCTGCGCATATTGTTGGGCGCTGCACGTTGGTAGAGAGAAAGGATTCACGCTGAACGGTGATGATACAAGACCTCCCATTCCTGGGGACAGTAAAGCTTTTTATTTTTGTGGTCCCGCAAAATCATCATCATCAATATTTTATAGATAGAATAAACGTAGTGATGAGTGCCATCTATACCGTAACAATTATTGTTAAGCGAGGAATGAACCCAAGATTACAAGGTCATAACTCCTGAGGCAGTAATATCTTTATTAATATAAGCATCACACGTTTAACATCACACACACCCTTAAACAACCATAGCTTTGTGATTGAAATTATCATTGACAAGAAAAGTTTATAACACTTTAGTGGAATAGAACAAACACATTTTAAATTCCTTATATGCCATCCAAACAGAAACATAACCTCGTCTCGAACCCAAAACAAATGCTTAAATATTGAGGAGCTTGACAGCAACAAACAATTTTTACTACAATTAGAAACCTTGAACTAAAGGAAAAATTCATTACTTGTTTGTGCTTATACGGTACTGGAACGTGCAAAATAAATTTAACAAAAAGCAAAATGCAAATAAAAAAGCGGATCTACTAACACTGCACGGTGAGATGTTGCCAATTTTGTTGAAAATGCGGCGGACTTTGTCTTACGACCGCGAATGCGCTTCTCTTTTCTTTTGCTTGCCCTTTCATAGCATCGCATTTTGTATGAGTGTTTGCGGGACAGTCATCTTTAGACTCCACGTTTCTTTCAATGTAATCGCTATCTTTTGGGTACGTGTTATACTGGTCAGTTAAGTGTCCATTCATATTCGCCGGATGATATGGCCCCAGAGACACTGACGGAACAGATATAGGTTAACGAAAAAGCGAAGCGTAAGGTGTTTTGTGTAAAGATTATTAGGTGGACTGGAAAGTTCGTAAGCTAACAGAAAATTTGTTTTTTTTTAATAGAATTTAATATTTATTCCATACAGTTAACTTCGAGAGTGATACAACGATTATAGCGGTCATACAACTTTTTCGAAACCATTTTTATAGTACGATTTAGGTAACGAAAGCTTTAAAGAAATATTTTACGCAAATCGTATATAAAATTAAAGTATAATAAATTATACACATCTTTTAACTCAAATTTTCTACTTTATATATGACCTCTACATTATATTTGATCTTTTAAACCAAAAATTTAATTTGTTACTAAGATGCTTACGAAGTGGAATTGAAAATAAAAATTTACTGATATTGAATTTTTTTGCAACAAATTTAAAAAAAAGTAAAGATGTTGGTGTCTACGACTATGTTAGTTTAATAAACATATTTAAAAATCATTGGCTATTAATAAATCGGTAACAAAAGAAACAAGCAAAAAAAATCTCATTCTATTTGGTAATAAAATAGACTCACGTGAAGTGGTGTTGAAGATGGAGGTCGGTGCCGGGTAATGCTGTGGATGGGGGTAAGAGGCGTGCGGAGTGGACGCGGCCGAGCAGTACCGAGGAGACACGGAGCCGCCACCACTACGCGCGTACTCCTCTAGAATAAAAAGCCTGAACATCAACAACATTCCCGTTAGGGAATTCTATCCGAAGAAATACTTGTAACTTGTGCTGGGTAATGGTTAAGCGTGAGCTGCGCCGGAACTATAATTTTATAAACATAGTCAAAAACAAATGCCATCGGAGTCCAATTCATTTGTTTCAATTGACCCTTTATATTTGGTTAATGAGACTTTAATCTACGTATTATAAAGTAAATACACATACACGAAGTTAAACATATATTCACTATCTTGAAGGTCAAATTATAACATACTAAGCTACATAGCCCCTAAGTGATGGGGGCGTGATGACCTGTCAGTCACTCACAAACAAGCATTTCCTTCAATAGAAGAACATTATTTATAATAATAAATAACTGTTGCTTTATTTTATGCTCTATGAATGAAGTTTTTGTGAGAAAATAAATAAAGATTATTATTATTATTAGTGATTTATTAAATATTGCACTCAAAATATATATGGTTAAAGTAATGGGATACATATGGGATCCGAAATTTAATTATTGTCCTCAAATCTATCAAAATTAATTATTTACAAATTAGAAACTTGATTCTAAACTAAGAAATCAAATTTTGGGTGCAATATTCGAATTACATGAATTCCTATGAAGCTTAGGTATTATTTTTCCTGAAAAAATGTCCGTATTAACTTACCGTCTGTCCACTGTGAAGCAGCGGAATCCTGAACACTGACAGCTAATTGCCCAGTATAGGAGTTGAAAGGCATACTGGCAGGAGGTGACCTGGGCGCACCCAGACCTAATTGGTTATTTCGGGGCATCGAATACAATGCCTCTGCTAAGTCCGCTGCCCGTTTTAGAATTATTTCCTGTAAAATGTCACTTAATTAATTTCTCAATAAAAATATAACAATATTTAATTACAGACAATTATACGATAGCTTATAAACTAATTGTGTAAAAAGAAATAGTATAACAGGAGGCAAAAAACAGAAGAGATGTAGAAACACACACACCAATTTAAAAAAATTAAGATATACAATCTCAGATGTAACGATATCTATATAATATATATTATACATATACTATATGTTTAAAATTTTGAAGTATAGAGTCTTAATCTCTCGTCTTAATAATATAGTTTAACATATATTATTACTAACACATATCTGTATAGGAAAATCACCTTTTTAATGGCAATCAAGGTTTATATAATAATTTACCAAAAATATTAAAAGATCTTCCTACTAGAGTTTTCAAACCTCGACTTAATGTACTACTTTTATAAAAAAAATATTATTCCATTAATGATTACTTGCGGTAAACATTATAATTAATATTAATTATTAATTTGATAATGTAACATATTTCAATAATGTGATGATGTAGTGATAAAAAATATGACTCGTAATTTAATTGTAACTTCTATTCTACCTTTTACGACAAATTTGCACGCCATTATGTGTAGCAGAATATGCGAACTTTAGATTCCACCACTATAAAATTTTTGTACCATATTCTTGCAAATAAATTATTATTAATTTATTTTGCAAAGTTACAATATATACCTACATATTAGACGAAAACAGTACTTAAATCAAAATTAATAACAAAAGTATAATGATGTATTTGATTTCAGCACGAACCTTTGGCAGTTTCTCGGGATCGCCGGGATGTCTCGGTATAAGTTTCTGAAGCCTCTGAAATCCGTAATCTATCGTGGGCTCGTTGAGTGCTGCTATGCGAAAGAAAACAAAATCAATCATTAGTCGCTCCACTAACGAATGAAATCCTAATTGATGGATCACATTAACAACGAATTGGGGTCTACATTTTGGACATTCATATAAAAGCGACCTGCTTCGCAAGGCTTAACATTTTTTCAAATATGTTGTATATAAATATAGCCTATTTTACTTAGGGATAATTTATCACATCATCGGTCTAGTATTTTTTAGTTAAGTCGTTTCAAATATTTAAAAAAAATCCTCTTAATAATATTAAGTATAAATAATATTCACTATGTACAAAAAATGCAGCAGTGTTATGGCTTCAGCGTGCGACTCTCATCCCTGAGGTCGTAGGTTCGATCCTCGGCTGTGCACTAATGGACTTTCTTTCTATGTGCGCATTTAACATTGACTCAAACGGTGAAGGGAAACATTGTGATTAAACCGGATTGCTTTAAACCTAAAAAATCAACGTGTGTCAGGCGCAGGAGGCAGATCACCCACTTGCCTATTAGATTGACTGATCGTGAAACAGATACAGAAATCTGAGGCCCAGACCTTAAAAGAGTGCGTCACTGATTTTGTTTTTTATTTTAAGTACAAAAATGTTATACATAAGTGAAATTTGCAAAAGATATTCTAAAACAGTGACTAAGGGTCACTCACAGTCAAAAATTAGTGCTAAATATGACTCTTTTACAAGAGACCATCGAACTAATGCCGTATTCTAAGTGAGAAATACTCTGCTGCAAATTATCTCTCCACAGTCCACACATTCTTTACCAAAACTTATTTAAATTATTTCAACTCAACTTGACAAATTTTGATCTAATATATAACAACTAACTATTGTAAGACACTTATACGATACGGCTGAAAATTTGTCCAGGTTCAAATTATAAGCAAAATCAAATCGAAATAATAATAGGACCCAAGAATTAGCTACCTTGATATGATTAGTATTTAAAGATTTTTTTCTATAATTCAAATCAACAGGGATTCATTAACAATAAACTACTGAAATTACCATAAATATTTGTATTGAATATCAAAAATGACAAAATATACTCACAAACATAAACGAATCTTCCAGGTGCACCTTTGCAGAACTGTTTACTCTTATAGGAGAGCGTTACTTCTACAACACCTGGGATATGTCTCGGCGGTGTCTGAACTCGTATTGCATGTGATGTTATCAACTGTAGAAAATATTAATATTATAACAATAAATAAATAGGCCAGAAGACTAAAATAATAAAATATAATTTTGTATGCCAAATTAAGTTCTTATGTTAGTAATGCATTTTACTACAGTTTAAATTATAACTGTAAAATTATAATAATTCGGTAGTTGCAATTTATAAAATATACGTTGAACATACAAGAATTTCATTTCATTTCATTTAGCCAATTTCATGGTGGCTTTATTGCTATGAAGCTATTTCTTGTAGGCAATTCTAGCCCTGCCCTGTTTTATGTCGGTATAGTAGATAGAGGTTTTTGGTATTGATCAATGTTTTATATTTAATAATCCAGGATTTAAAATAAACATAAAGAAAGAAAATTAAAAGTGGGCGAGAATGAACCACAAAAAGGCGCAAGAAATTTTCCAAATATATTTTTTTTATTTTATTTATTTCATAATCCTACAGCTAACATAAGTTACATATAACAAAAAAAATATATACTAAAAATATAGATTAAAGATAAAAAATTATACAGAAAGATGGAATACATAATACAAAAAGGTGCAAACGTTTACGAAAGGAAAAAAATCCATATTTTTTTTAATACATTTAACGAATTAATACTTTTTAATTTTTACTTAATTAAACCGAGCTTTAGAATAAATCTTACTAAAATAAACCTAATAGTATATTACCTCACTCCACACCAGCATAGTGCCAAATACTACTTGAAGGCCATCGAAGAAATTGTCGCCCACTATGATAACGGTCGAACCTCCCGATGTCCATCCTTCACTTGGAGATATTGCTTTGATGCATGGCGTTGCTACTGGCAACGGTGGATATAAGCCCGCTAGGAAGAGAGTATTTTATTTTAAATTCGTTTCCTTGGTATCTTTCAGGTCAAATTATTTTACAAGATATGGTAAGACTTAAGACCGGGCACTAATCAAAATCACTCATCGTAGATTTGAATTTATTTAGGTATGTGATTCTTGAATTAAAAACAATAAATATGCATTGATCCTTTACAATAACTTCAATGGTTGACTCTACACAAAACAATATTAAAAATAACAAAGTCACCTCTAACCTTTACCTAAATTCAATTTTATTCAATCATGGCGAGTATTATGGAGCCTATAAATAATTGAATTACAGCACATTAGTTAGGCCGAGAGCTGTTACTAGCGATTTTATTAAATATTGTATATTTTACGAGTTATTTAAATAAACGCATTTAAACTTCATTTGAACTACAGGCATACGTTTGTTTCACTAGTCACCTGATGAGGAGAGACGCGGGTGAAATCAAGAATTTTGCTTGCCTAATGCGCGCTCTTAAGAAATTATAATTGTCACAAGTCACGTTTTAGTCAGACGCAAAGTATAGTAATGAAACTGGTTCTAGATTGTTTGTGTTTTTTCTGCCACGGTTCATGTGGATTAACATTTCTTTTATATTTTACAATACTATAACTTGATACAATTACGGTACTTTATAAGCCGTATACCATAGATCACGAGTTGAATAAACGCTAGTTAAAACTCTTCCGTTCTTTCTGAAGAAACACAATCGAAACTAAGATACCATCGCTAGAATGAACTATGTTTTGTGAAAATGGATTTTAATGAAACGATATAGAGTTGATAACGTGAAAAGGTGGTTAAGACTTTATTAAACTTTGTAGTGAGGGGGACACGCACTGTAAGACAAGGGCCCTCGTCCTGAAATCTTACAAACAAAACGACGCGGTAATAAAGGCAAGAGAAAGTGAATTTAAGGGGACGAAAGGAGATTACACCGGCGGCGGTTCTTTATTAATTTGAGTAGGTAAAGATTTTTCTGGAAGAAATTTTAATTTTTAATATTCAATAAGCTGGCTTTGAGTATTAAATTAACTTCATTATATTTCTGAAATAGAGAGTCGACCTCTGGTTCGGTTTCCAAAATAAGAATCGTAATTGCTACGGGACGGAGATATTTTCATAGAATTATCAAAACAAAAAAAATTGTCTGATAAATGTGGTTTCAATATAAAGAATTACGGCTCGTTGTGCTTTTTATACATAGCCACAGTAACGCGTGGCTATATATCCCGAATCGTAATCATCTTTGTATGGTAGATACGGAAGGACGTACGAACCTGCTTTTTAAAATTAACAAAACAGAAGCAGAATTATTTATCTATAAACTATTAACCTTCAATCAACTGTCTTCAAAAGAGTCTATGTAGTTGAGAAAATACTAATATTCGTACCAATTCCATATCGCAAGCTGAATTTCTTACATCAAATGATTTTTCCGATACCAAAGAGCGATAATTCGAATTTTTCGCGTGGAACAATTCATGAGGAAATTATCCCTTTTCTCTTCATGCCTCCAACGCCTCCCAGCCACCCTCGGTCAAAGTTGCTTGCGAAATGTCTACACTGATTCTCCGCATACAAACGACATTCTCAAAGCTGTATTACGACTTTACACATTATCTTACCCGTTTTATTGTTCACTTTACTCACTTCGAGTGTATTGTTATTAATTACGCACTGTTTTATATAAAAATAAACTAAATAAGTGTTTTATCTAAAACTTTCGTTAATTTCAACAGAGTTAACACAATTTGACAGAAAAAAGGGATGGGAAGGGAAAACAATTATGGGATACTATTCAAAGAATATATCTCGAAGTCAATAATTTTTTTCTACCTCAAACGCTATCTTTAGTCGAATTTTGTACCAGACGCAGTGTCGCCACTTCGACTCGGACAAAATCCAGGTTCATTTAACACATGCTCGCATAATACGTCTGCAGTTAATTAATATTTAATTTATAGAGGTTATAAAGACGCTAATACTAAAACGTGTGCATAAATAGGTATTTTTTGTACGAAAATGTTCGGATAAATAAAAAGAAATATGAGAAAAATCTATAAAAATCAATAGAAATAATAAAAACAAAAGAGAACGTACAAGTAGGTTCGATTGCAGCTTCTGTACCTTCTGTAGGGTCTAGCCGTTTCGCTCGGCGGCCATGTTTGCTGTTATTATGAACAAACATATTATCTGATATTGCTAATAGCGGGCCGTCTACCATCACCTGTGTTGATATCACCACCTGTAACAGAATTAGCTTTAAATAATTGTGCCTCAATAGTATATAGAGGTTTATTAGCAGTTACTTCAACCTTTAATGTTTTCGATCGCTTAATATGTAATAGCAACATTTTCGTACCGAAGAATTCCCGTTCGAAATAAATAGATATACGGAATGATTTAATTGAAGACTCTGGGTGTAATATTTGATGCATGTAGTATTTACTATTTGAAATTTTGAATTTTCAAATTATTTATTAGACTTTTTAAGAAAAAAAATCTTATTATTATGTATGTAGAATTAATTATAGTCTGGCTTTGTAAACAATCACAAATATTGGACTGTATTTGGACAACGCTCCTTTGCATTTAGGGGCCCCTTCCTTTATAACAAAATCTCCAAATCTATGGACTCTGAGATCGTAAAACTATCCAGATATAAATTAGCAAGTCACATAGAAACTACACTAGCCAAATTGGATTTCGAATCCACAGAGGCATTACTACATATCTTGGTATGACTTTGAGGTTTCATAAACACAGACACCGTGCACGATCATAACAACTTTCAGCTACATTCTCAAATACATGCGCAAACTCACCTATTCACACACTCACTCATTCACTTCATACGTAACACTAAATTTATAACTATTATTGGTATTTTTTATTTTTTATTATCATTTTTTCATATCACATTTTTAAACTAATTTTAACATGTACCACGAAACAATTGTTTTCTAGTTACCCACAACACAGGGCCTCCCTAGTGTGGGGACTAGCGATTTATGATTTCTGTCACAAACCTTTCTGTCATCAATAAAGTTTTTATTATTATTATTATTATTATTATTATTACTCTTTTTACGATTCCTGATGAAATAACCTAAAAAATGAATTTGTTAAATCAAGTCCTTTGAAGACCTTAATTCAAACTAGCGATTGATTATAATTAAATCCTATTTTTCATAATTTCATCTTGTACCAATATAATCATATTCAAATCAGGTAAGTCTAAACCATCTCAGGGACCACCCGGCAATCGGAAGGCCAAATAAGAGTGCAAATTGCACTTCCTTGCATACCTACGCAATCGTTCGACCATTTCCTCAAGTCGAGACATTGGCCCCACCTCCCTAGGGACTCTCCCTTTCTGTTGTGTATGTGTGTGTAACGTATACGAGGTTATTTTTGTAACTATATTTGTGTGATCTTGAACTTCGTCGCTAACCAAATGTTTAGTACATATTTAAATATATGCTTTTAGTGAATGAATTATTCTTTATCGATATATAATTTAAAACTATGTAGCAATTTCCTAGGTATTTAACATTCCTATTAATAGCTATACCACTAAAGATTCTTACCCTTGAAACGTGGGGAACGACCACTGAATAATTCAATGACACACGGAAAGTCCAAATATAGACATAGCTACATCGACGTATCGAAATGTACGCTTAATATTAGTTGTATTAAGTTCTATATTTGTTTAAAGTTCGCAGAGGACACGTAAGACAAATATGTCTTGGGAACTGTGGAAGCAAATTTGTACTCATAAGTAGAGTGAATGCACCTTTACCGCAGCGTTAGGGGTGACATTAATTACTTTATATGGCTGTTAAAGTTTTAAACAAGAAAGTTAATGGTGTAATTATTATATAAATAAGTTCTTTGTACTAGTTACTATATTAGTTGTTATTATTATTATTAATTGATCATTATATTTCTAATTTGTTGCAAGAAAACGTAACTAAATTAGCACGGTCTTAAATATTATTGAATTCGTTTATTTAAAAGATTTTTAAGTTTTAATTTTATCACTTATCACGAGGTGCCATCGAAAATTTATATTGCTATGACAAATTGAAAACAAGTGACTTGGCTGGTTTAAAAAAATACCTGCACATTAAAATAAAAGCTGAACATATATTTATTTAATACATTGGAAATAGAGCCTACTTTACACATGTAGATATAAAATCTTTCTAATGGGGAAATAATATATTGATAAAATTAAACGCTAGCGTTCACCCACTTAATAGAATTTTACAAGTTGAGAATTAATTTTATCAAATTCAAACAAATCTTAACTAGAACAAATCAGTACAATTTAAGTAAATAGATAAACTCGAATAAATAAATTTAATTTCATCCCTCGGCTAAATTGGAGGCGCTTCAAATATTCAAGAGTCATGAACGCAACCCTTCCTTCACTTGAGGGCGATACTGTTACTGTATGCCGCAAGCTTTTATTTATTTTAAGAAAAACGAATAACTGTACTTTTAAGTTAGTCTAATAGATTGTAATTCATAACGCCTTGAGTAACACATGTAGTGTTAATATATAGGTATACAAAAAAGAAGTGATCAATGTGAATTAAAAGCCGGATTTATTTATTCATGCCTGCTCAATTATTAGGTAAAAACTCCTATACATATTACGTTTTTCTTCTGCCCATCTCTTTATATAATAAAAATAAATAAAGACCGTTATTTACAAAGTTATATAATTGGAATAAAAAAACATTTTCCTTCTCTGTATAATGTATATACACTTAAGTAAATACTTCCAACCTGTGTTATCAATTAGCTTCAGTGATAAAATAAATAAAGCACTGGCGCTACAACCTTTTTAGATCTGGGCTTCAGATTTTTGAATCTGTTTCACGATGATTTGTCAATAAGCAAGTAGGTGATCAGTCTCCTGTGCCCGACACACGCCGTCGACCTTTTTGGTCTAAGGCTAAGGTTTCCTCACGATGTTTTCCTTCACCGTTCAAGCGAATGTTAAATGTGCACATAGATAGAAAGTCCACTGGTGCACAGCTGGGTATCGAACCTACGACCTCAGGGATGAGATCGACGTACGATGAAGCCACTAGGCTGCTCTGGTTCAGTGATTTAGACATTTATATTTTACTCTTAAATTGATGTCTTTTTGCCGTCTGCTGTTTAATAAATAGTACAAGGAAAATATAAAATGAAGTTTATTCAGCGGTTATAGAAGAAAGTATTTGACTTGTACCCTTCCCTATAAGCGATAGAGATAGACTTGTGAAACACAGTAATTTTTCCTTTCTCTAGTAAATACAGAAATTTCTTTGTTCAAACCGTAGGTTCTAAGAAACGAACGTTATACTTGACAGCGGAAAGATTGTACAAAATAAAAATTTCGTAAGAAGTGGTTTTGACAATTATTTTATAGGTATTTCATAGCTATGATAAAAGCTTGCTTTTTACTTAACTTGGAGGTCATGGGTTAGGTTCCCTGCGAAACCGAGCTTCGGGCTATAGCTTAACCCCCATTCTGGGGTAGACGTATAGTTAAATTAAAATGTGTGCACTTTACCTGAAATCTTCTCATATCCCGAGGATTGCCAGCATTCTTTAAACAGTTCTGATTGCATTTCAAGAAGAACTTTAGAAAAAATCTGAAACAAACAGAAGCGTTTCTTAATACCAAAACCTTGTAGTAATTAAATAAATGTAACAAGCCGTTTCCACTTCACTCTGTTTTTGTTGCTTTTTTTAAACCAAACTATTAGCTGTAATTTGTTTCTTATGATCGAAATTTGTACCTTCCGCCCTTCTTACTTTTTGTGAAGTTCACACTTTTTTCCAACCCAAGCAAAATCTTTGAAGGTCATTATTTTCTAGAGTGGCATATCGTATTACATAAAGCTGATTTGTGCAATTTATTGTTCAAGGAAAAATGAGCTTTATACGGTCGAGATAGGGTCGAGGAGGGTGGCCGATGCGTATTGAGCGTACGATAGGCGATCACGATGAATGCTTCAGTAGAAATATTTTACATGGCCCGCGGCTACAGCCACGCGAATATTGTTGTGCCAACAGACAATGAGATATTCCGAGAGCTGTTACAACTTAACAAAAACTGATTAACAACGAGGCTTTAATGTGAGACGACAGAGGAGGTAACAGCTCTGTATAATCCAAAATCTGGCGTTACCGAACGTATTTGTAGAGCCCGCGGCGTCGCACATCTGTTCCCGCATTATTTATGTTAAACACCTTATGTCACAATATTGCGAGTTAGGAGTTTACGCCTGTCAACCGACACTGGGTCTATGAATGGAGATATTTTAAGAAACTGAGGACAGATATATTGCCTTGACAGTGAATGTGGTTTGTCATTCCGAGAGCCGCTGCTAATAAAATTACAAAAATTGTTTAATGAAACAACGTTACGTTGACGTATAGTACAACCTATTAAAACATATAATCCTATACATATTACTACATTGACCCCTAACTATACACTGCTATCTAGGTAGCTATAGAAAAACCTATTAAAACAATAGAGAACGCATGGCGCGTACAATCGAACTCCATGTTGGGTTCAAACATTATTGAATATTTATTATAATAATATATTCCCACATATACACATTACCATCTTGACCCTGAACTATACTCTACTATCCACGTAGTTTTTTCCACATTTATAACAATTATTAAATAGTAATTCTAAGAATTAAACTATACCGGTTTATCGGCTAAAGTTGTTGAAATGTTCGCATTTCACAATACGAGTAGAGACCCGACAGGCGCTAATTTATATGAAGCTCCACGTAATTTACGACTACCTTACCACCTTACATCTGCTACTGAATTAGAAAGAAACTTTTATTGAGAGCTTTTAATTTAAAACACCCATTAACTTTAGTTAGGAGTGTATTTCAATATTTTTTTATTATTCTAAGCTATCAATTGTGCGTGTGCGTGTTTGTTACTAGGCAAAACTTCCTAGACTAACAGACAGACATAATATTTATTACTAACGAAACAAACACATAGAAACATACAAAAAGCAATAATCAAAAAAGAAAAGTAACAAAAAAAAATGAAAAAAAAAAGGAAATAGGTACATTTTAAGTGTGTAATGTGTGTGTTGCGCTGGTCATCCTGCCAGAGACCACAACAGTTAGTTTGCGAAAAAAAATAATAATGTAATAGTAATAATAAAAGTAAAGAAGTCTTAAGTATGTAATACGAATAGTTTAGAATTACAATTAGATGATTTTTAATTGTGTATCTATAGGACAACGTCTATGCTAGTAGGTACATTATAATACGATGCATTCAAGATATTTTGCATAATTATATGAAGTTTAATTAGTATATTTTGTTATTTAAAACCATGTGTACTACTTTAAGAAATATTGAATTTAATTGATTTAAAATGAAGAATTAAGTGGAACACCCTAGCAGCATATTTATTGTTCACGATTATAAACTTTACAATTAAATTTCAAGAGAACGTATTATGAAACTTGAAAATCAACGCCAAATATTTATTTATTATTTTGGTACATACTTTAATCGTGAAATTTATTTATTTAGTACTAAAATTTTGGTTAAACTTAATCAATTTAATATAAGTATTCATAGATGTGCTTTAGTGTAAAAATTTTGAAATAAAATCAAACGCTTCCCTTACAAAAATGGCCGCGTTCTATGTGAAAATATTTTCCCCGTAGCAAGTACGAAAGAAAAGAGTGCTTTCGTCGTAAAAACTAACCCTCCCTTTTCATCCCTTACCGTGTGTAATACAGCCCCGTTCTTGAAGGTTTATCTTTAGATACCTATCATAGGAAAACTGCGCTTTGAATAACCAGTACAAGTAGGCCATTTTGATTGACCTTAAAAAGATTTTCATAATACATATAAGTACTTTTCAACATGTATTGTTATGGGGATTTGTTATTCACACTTTTTGTTGACAAATATATAATAACATTAACAATAAAAAAAACACTTTTTTACCGGATTGAAGTTATTATTATAAATTTACAATTATTATACAAAATTTAAAATTATGTAAAATAATTGTAAATTTATAATAATACATAACTTCAATCCGGTAAAAAGTGTTTTCTTTAAATTAACAATAAACTTAAATGGTGCAGCGGGCGGCCTTATCCCTTCCAGGCAACCCTAATTAAAGAAAACAGTAAAAAAAGAAAAATGTGAGCCGTCACGGGACGCCTGGCAGATGTCAAACATCGACATTATTTTGTAAAAGTAATATGCAGAAAAGAACAGATTTTGATAGGAACTAAATATGTCATAATGATAAAATAAAATATTACCATTTTTTTTCCAGATAACGATGACTATATTTATTGAATAAACATTTATTTTCATTAAATACAAAAATTTACGAATTTATTTCAAATCGTGACTACTTAATTCGACTGTCTTTCGAGTGACTTTGAAATACACACACCGTACACACTGCTGCATATAGACTCAGTAATATATACCATCATATAGAGGGGCGACGCGTCGCCACGGCATGCGTCGCCACGCCAGAAATCGGTTTTACGTGCGGCTATAGATGTTTCACATCAAAAAGATTTGTGAAGTCCAACCTAATTTATAATAAAAACAATAAAATCTTAATTTTAATTAAGACAAAAAAGCAGAAAAAAATGAGAAAAAAACCAATATTAAGATGTATATATGATAATGAAATATATTCTCGTATCTTTAACTTCTACTAAATCTAATAACTGTTTGAGTTGATAAAATCATAATTACTTTAATAATTAGTAAACTTTAAAAAACAAAAAAGGGTGCGTGTACTTATGTACGCGCGTAAGAAGTTATACTTCTTTGGCATTATTAAAAATAGTTTGGCTTTGTTCCACCTCCAGTTTTTGATGTTTCACAGCGATAAGATGACAACTCTTTTTTTGTATTCAATTTAGTGCACTTACACTGATTCATCAATTGTTTTTTGTCTCTTGTCCTTATATTTGCTAGAGAAAAATTACATGTTTTGATTAAACAATGTGGTAATTTTTTTAATCAAAACATTACTCGATAATAATAATACAAACTGATAGTTAACCTCAATTGTAATGAAGCACTTAGGAAGGTTGATGAGCACAGTTTTTTCACAAATATTAATTAGTATTGGTTTAAATATTCAATTTAAATCACTTCTGATTATATATAATTCAAAAAGCATTGCTAAATTTCTTTGAAAAAATAATTAAAACTCCTTTATTTGTTTAAAAGGTAAATGACAAATGTCATTATGGTCATTCAAAATTCTTGGCATACGAACTTCACGCATATTCTATTTCTTTTTACTTGTAGATTGTCTTATTCCTATCTCGCTCGCGCACGCTATAATCACACTCCTAATTTTGTGTCACAGGTGCGCGCGCATCGTAAAATTTCACTCTCATAAATTTTTCATAACGCGCCTAAAGAAGTATAACTTCAAAAATATTCTCTTCTGAGCCTAATTAAGCGGGTCACCTAACAGAAGCTGAGATTCCAGCAACATCATAAAAATCACAGACATTTTTCAACTGTATACAGTTTTTATCATCTTTAATACTGGACGACATTCATAACAGGTTTAATGGCATAGTATTTTATACATATCAAAATAATAAACATTGATTGCTCATAGTTTCAGTCTTGACTATGTAAAAAATCTACTACGGCATTAAGTCGCGGTGTGGGGGTGGCGCAGGGTGAAACACTTGAAGCCACCCGCCTCATCCTCCGCGCCCAAGATACTATGTTTATTTGCATAAGATGTTCTCTTTTAAATAACTAAAACTATAGCAGAATAATTTATTGCGCTAACATTCTTTATACATTCAGGTTCTGGTCCGACAATCGCGATACAGAATTTATATTAGTTTTAATTAGAAGATTTTTTAAACCATAACCCAAAAAGCAGGTCCTATATGAAACATTTTAAATACTATTGCAACGAAAATTGAAATTAATTTTCTATATGATACCTATCTGACATGATAATAATTACAAGAGATATTCTCTCTAATTTCCTGTCTCTATCTTTTTGTTTATCTATTTATCTTTATCAAACTGTTAAGTTGTATATGATACAAATAAATAAATAATAGTTTTATCAGTAATAATACTAGCCCGACACTAGCTACTACAACTACGCTGTAATTTATTGCAAACTTTCGAAGCTTTCATTAAACGACACTAGCAATATTCAGTATTATCAATTGTAGTTAACAAGTGAACATCGAAATGACCACGACTCGAATCGAATTGAACAATCGAACGTTCAGGAAGATCGCGAGCGACAACAAGCGGTCTCCACCAACTTTTCCCTTTTAACCTTTCGTCCCCCTGTGCTCCCTCGGGAGGCGGTCCCCAGGGCAGGCATTGACTCCCCACGCCCCACCACCACTCAATACCGACACGCCATGCGGACGCCAAAGATTAAGTACGCGGAAGGTTGAACAAGCTTGTAGCTGGTTTCAAAACATAACTGTCAAAAGTTTTAGTAGCTATAAAGTACTAAAAGTGACTATTAATTTAAAAATATTGTCGCTTGATTTAGTTCCCTTGTGTGGCTGTTTTCTTAGACATAGTTTGTAACCCCATGCTGTGTTAAAAATCAGTAAGATAATATTGTTAACTACCCATTTAAATAAAGCTTTGTAACTTTATTTAAATGGGTAGTTAACAATATTGCATTATTAAATTAAATGTTTCGAATGCTTTACAGAGGTTAACGAGAAAACTTCGAACGGTACGATATTTCTTGTATTATAAAAAAACTATAAATTATTATTAATATTTTTTGTCTTAATAAACAAATTAGTAAACAAAATAAACTGATGTAAAAATGCGTCCAGTCTGTGCTGTATAGTCTATGTTAACATGCGACGGGCCCATAACGGGACCAGTTTTTGACTTTGTTTTTCCGCATGTACCTATATCCCGCGTAAATATTTTAGTACGTACCAAATTCAAGGGTTAACTGCCCCTCGACCTTTTAAGTAAATAATATAAAAAAAATAAAAACTACTTATATAGCTTAAAAACTGCTATCATATACTCGTTAAAAAATATTACATTAAATACTAATTCTACAGTCAAAACGTAATTTTATGTTTAAATCCCTCATCACTTAAACTTAGAAATCGTTAGAAAATTATTAGTAAGAAATAGAAAAACCATAGAAATCTAAATATGCTATATACCAGTATGCTATAAAAGTCGAATAATTAATTAAAGAATCTTTATAAAACTTTGCAAGACGCTATAATAAGTGGGCCATCTGTGATTGACACACGTCGTTTTTGGGTCTGAGAAGGTCATGTCAGTTTCCCGAAGTTGTTTTATTGACCGAGAAAGTGATAATAGCAGATTTGGAAAGAAAATTCTATATAATTCAGAGGGCTTACAACTGTTACTAGATTACATTAGCAACGATATAAAATAAAGTTATTTTAAAATCAAATCGGTCTTGCTATACATTTTTATAGGAACATAAAAATGCCATTTTTATAACATCCATAATATATTCCAATAAAGCAATGTAGTAGTTTTTTCGACGGAGGGATATCGCAGACGACGCAGCATCCCGTTGCCATGGCAACGCGATAAAACCTTTCCTTTCATAGTCGTAAGCAGTAAAAGTACGATTTTCAGATAAAGCAAGAATATATTCGCTTGTCTACACAATTTTTATTATGTTTCTCTTAATAATTTATCTTTGATCTATCTCTATCGTTATACAGATATTAATAAATTTTGTGGCTGTAAGTTCTTATGAATCCATATGTACATAAATTTATATTTATTTTTTAATATTATCGTATTGGCTCAGTACTGTAAGGATATTGTATATATTTTGGTTAAAAATTTAAAAAATGTTATATTTGATTGATATTGATTTTTCATGTCGTGTTACAGATAATGAATGTATTTGTAATGAAATTTAAAAATACAAAGCCAATTAACTATCGACTATAATATAATGACTGCCCTACTAATATTAAAAAAAACTTCCGCAGAAATTTCTTATTACGCTTACGCAAGAATTTTAAAAAAATATATGTTTATCGCAAAACCTTTCCTATACTAAGTCGTTCGCCTGACTGAAAACGCGCTCGGCGCCGAGTAGTTTCTATTGACAAACGCGCTGAATACTCTCTGCGCCTACCTGCTTATGCTAGTATACTTTCGTATTCATACTATTAAACGTGTATCGCGAATGCCATATCAACGGATCTATATCTAATAATGACAGCTCTATTTATAAACGCGACTATCAGAAGTTTGTCGCCAACCGGATACCATGCTTGCTATACACCCGCATATTAAATTTTAATACTAGCTACTAAATCTTTTGTTTAAACCTAAACTAACAATCAAATATATAGTATAATTACATTTTTTAACCACAGTACAAATATAAATAATTAAAAATTGATAAAAAGAAAATTAAAACAAATTTAAAAAGGTCCCTGGCAGTGTACCTTTAATGCTGGCATTTCCTCGCTGTATTGCGAAACTTACCTATTCGTTGAGCGAGGAAAGCTTAAATTTTACATTTAAACAAAAAAAATACATTTAGTGTTAATAAATGTTATAAAACATTAGATTTCCAAGCTACAAAAAAATCTCGACTGGCATACTTCGTACTGCAAGATTTGATTTGATTCAGTATAACATATTTGTTTTATCATAATCCTTTTAAATATTTCCTAGAGGATTGGAGTAACAGAAACAGAGGCTGAAATTGAAAATTCAAATCCAGTACAGTCGTGTACAAATTAAGTTCTTTCGGGTACAATCAACATATAAAGACAAGGGCAACATTACCCGTCACTTCATTGTGGGCACCGCTCTAATTGTAACTACACTCTGGGGCACCATCAGCCGCTCAGCGCTATAGTAGGCGTGGGCCACTAATCTTCGACCCCTACATAAACGACAAGTACAAGCTAATACGGTTTTTACTAGCCACGTAATAGAACACTATTTTGCGCGCCTGCGCCGTCGACATTTGCGAACATAGCGAGGGTTAACGCACACTATCAACTCATTAAATTGCATCGCCTTTTTAATGAGTCTGAAAGTGAACAAAGGATATTGAGCACGATTACATTAAGTACGTTGTAGTAAGATAGTTTGTTTTTGTCGACAATGAGATAAGCATTAATACGTACTAATTTCCGACTCGAGATATCGTTTGAAATTGTTTTCCGTCTTTTGTTGTTTGATTTGAAAAAAGATTTTTTTTTATGCTATATACAATATATTTTTAACACTTCAATAACTCAGATTTCTGGTGAAATTGGTTCGAAAATAGTTCAATAGGCAGCTGGTTCAAAATATTGGTAACTGCCTTAAAAAACGCTCAGTTATGGAACGATGGACGTCGAGATGATACGGGGGAAATTTCGTATTCCTCGACATTCAATGATGAAACTCCACATAGAACGACGGACATCGAAGTGAGTGGAACATTTTTCTTATTTACGAATTCAGGACTAGTTCATATAATGCTATGTATCCACATATATTATCACTAAATAATTTTTAATAGCTATAAATAATGTTCTATGCAATAAATCTCAAGTACCAGCTCATGCTAAATTTAGTAACGTTACATACCTAGACAAAATGAATGTCCAACAACAATATTCCGAGCTCCAAAGCAATACATTTGTAGAACACATCAGCATAAGTACGCCACCCTCTCATATTTACACGTTGAATATGCTATAAAGTGATATCACTTGATCGTTTTCCGGGTAATAGTTATAAATTACCCGGGTAGTTTATAAAAGCCGGTTAACCCGAGGTAAGCGGACAAGGTCCATAATTTATTATTGGGAAATTCGCGTACATGTTTTCATATTCTCTATTGATCATGTCTGTAACGCTAACAGTACTATTATAACTCTGATTATAAAGATTTATTCATTGCTTTGACATGCTGTCATTGTGTCGTACCAATTCTTAAAAGGCCGGCAACGCACTAGCGAACCCTTTGGCAATGTGAGTGTCTATGGGCGGTGATATTACCTAACATCAGGTGAGCCAAATGCCCGCCCCTGTAACATTAAAAAAAGAGGCTCTGGACGGAAACCGGTGGAAATAGTGACCACGGCAGACATGAGCTACCGAAAAGAGAGGAGTATTACATTTATATTAATTTCAAAAAGATGATGATGAGATGATTCTACAAGAGATTAACGCATTATGTACATATTTATTTATATATTTGTACTCAAAAATACATGCATTATCCTTACAGTATTGGCTTTGATGCGATAATGTCGAAAAAACATATATATGTAATATTAAACACACTGTATCGCTACCGTGAACTCACTCAGCGAACTCATCAAGATGTCGATAGTTGTCGGAGACACGTCTTTGTTTGCGGGGGTCTGTGCAACAGACTGTTTCTGACCCTTGGATTCGCAAACAACCTAGGCCTCCGCCGTCTCACATATCCCCTAAGTACAATGAAACCGAGTTCTTGGACAGTACTAGGTTGCTCACCACACCTCAAGATATATATAGCAGGCCAATATAAAATTGAATTAAAAATTACGCAACAAAAATGGCGGCCGATATGACTGATTAACGATATCAAACCCTAAGTTTCAGAAGAATTTTAAGACTATATATAAACGTCGAATTACTGTTATAGTTCTAGTTATTTATACATTGCGCATTCAAGTGCTTAATAGTCTGAACAAAAGAAAAATTATATTCTGTAATATTTGAGCTAAACCAAAACAATAAACGTTATATCGGCGATCCTACAAAACGGCGATATCAAAATATAACGACCGCGATAAAAACGATGAAAAGAAAGGAAGTAGCATTGTGTTATATAGCATATAATACTTAAGAGTTTTACAAAATTAAGCAGAATGCTCTTAGTAATTGGTAATATAATACAAAAATGTATCCCTAGAACCTTTTAGGTCTGGGTCAATCTAATAGGTTAGCCGGTTTCCTTCACTATTCGAGCGAATAGCGCACATAGAAAGAGTCAATTGGTGCACAACCGGGGATCGAACCTACAACCTCCGGGATGAAGGTCGCACGCGGAAGCCACAAGGCCAACGGTGCTACCTAGTTGGTAAAACAAAAGTTATTATTACTATTTTTCGTAATACGTTAAAAGACACATAACAAATCCAATCACGCTTGTATATTTTATTACACGATATAGAATCTCTTTAATTATAAGGTTTTTGTCAATTCGCCTCAACAAAGCGTCTTGAAGCAACGTCATTAATCTTAGAAAGGCTGGCAGCACAGCAAACGACCTACCGTTAAGACCCTCCATGGGCACCCGTAATATTCTTGCTAATGTAAAAAATACAACAAAACGCCACCAACTGGTAAGCTAAATGCGACCTTGTTGTTATCGTAATTAGTATTAGTAACGCATGCTTCACGGGGAACTTGCAACAGTTTGAAATAAGTAAACGTGGCGCGGAAAAAACTTCGTAGAATATACTTTTTCGCAGTAGGATTGTTAAATATATCGTCCAATCAGTATCGCAGTTTGAACGGGGAATTAGCGTTAGAAGTGACGGGATGAATCCTGGTATCCTTTTATGGCCGGTAAAGGGTAGTCTTATTTGAATTTGGAAGACGAATTAAAAAGACAATGAAATCTGCTCTAATTTAAGCGGAGCGAGTTTCTAGACGATTTCGGGATCAGCCAGGAGGGCTTAATTAATGCATTAAAATTGAAAGTTCGTTCCCCCTCATGAGTCGGTTTTGTCATTTTGTACGCTTAGAAGTGAAGGGTACATACTCTAGAACTTTCATAAAAGGTACAGTAGTACTAGAAAATTGAGATCTTTTTTTTTGGGTCTGAGGCACAAACTGTTGTGGTCACTGGAAGAATGACCATCGCCATGTGGCGTCTGCTCTATAGCATAATGCTGAGCCAGGGCCTGTTACAACCACAACACAAATTACACACCTTAAATGTAGATTATTCCTTTTTTTTCTTTCCATAATATTTTGTTATAATTCTTTTTTGACTATTATTATTATTTTGTGTTTCTGCGTGTGTGTGTTTCGTTAGTAAGAAATGTTATGTCTGTCTGTCTGACAAAAATATTTTCGTATTAAAAAATATATAAAGCCTTTTTCCTTTTATATAAACCTTATCACAGATAATCGACACTCACGTCTCCTCGTACAAAGATAACGGAGGTCCTGATTCCGTTCTGGAAACCGTTAAACGAATCGTATTCGATGTAATGAAAGCTAATTCTTTCATTAACTTCTTCGAATAGGAAAACTGCGTCCTTAATAGATATTTGTGGGAATAATAAAATTTACTACAGTTTCATTATCCACAATGCTTATAGTAAAGTTTATTATTTCCTATAACTGATTTGTCTGCACTAAGAATCTTCTGCCATAGTTACGAGTTTGTATAATATATATTTAATAACTTTTGAGTTTAGAGTACTTTATAATATGCATACTAGTTGTGCTGAATTTAATATAATATATAAAATTGTTAACTAATATAAATAAAAATTCAGCTTCCGCTGAGCAGGCGAAAGAGTCTTTCCTACAACTTTGATTTTGTTCCCTTTGGAGTAGAGACTCTTGGTCCGTGGGGTTCAAGTGCACAGGCGCTAATTAAATATTTAAGTTGGTCTCTGGTAGATAGTACCGCAGACCCCAGAGCTGGTGCTTTCCTCGCTCAACGAATAAGTATCGGAAATGCTGCCAGCGTTAAAGGTACACTGCCGCAGGGACCAAACTTTTAAATTTATTTATTTATTTTATTTATTATTAATTAACACTTCGTTGCATATACATTAATATAGTACAATTGACATGATTAAATAAAAAGGAGAGCAACTGGCGGCCTTATCGCTTTCGAGCGATCTCTTCCAGGCAACCACTTTGAGAAAAGAAAAAAAATTGTTTTAATTTTCTGTTTATTAATTATTTTTATTATTACTATGTAGTTTAAGAAAGTTTTAAATACTGTATATTTGATTGTTATTATTACTAATAAAGGTATATATAAAACAATAAAATTAGTTTAACTTTCATCTCGCGTAAACGTTAAACAAGGCAAGTCATAGATTTTTTATTCAATGTTTTTCTAATAATCTTATCATTATCGACTGATAAGTGCATTGATATATTCCATTTATCAAACGCATAAATCGAAATCCGATCTGACAAGGCGTTAATGGGTAGCTCAATGCAATTTAAGCGAACCCCATTGATACTATAACTGAATTTCTTTTTGTAGGGAGCTAAGTGCACATGTACCCAGAAAACGTATTTAAAAATATCTTAAGATCCTGTATAACATTGGTTTTGGGCATACAGCGGTAGTACTCGCTACATTAAGTGATAATAATAATAAATTGTTTATATGCCAATAGAGTCGCACGCTGAAGCCACAAGGCCAACGGTGCTCAATCAAAATAAATAGCATTAAATTAAACTAAAAATTAAAGATTTAAATATCAACTTAGAGATGTTATTATGATGCCATCAATAACTTGAAAAAAAACCAAGGCTCTCACGCAGTTCTTATACCGTAAAAAGTTGTAAGATCCATCTAATACCAAGTCGGTCGTATTATTCAGTCCCTTACTTAAGGACCTTCTACTAAGAACTTCTGTCTTAAGTTAGTACATAATTAGATATCCTTACAACATCGTTTACTGATATATTCATTTATATAATAATAAGTTTTCTTCTCGACTTGTTATCAATTCATTAATTAAATTCACGTTGAATAAGACATATTTTGACACATTTCTTTGTTGTTTTCTTGTGTGTCAGTCTTAAAACTGTCATACCAACCTATCCATTATTATTTCACCCTTACGCGAGTGATACAAGACGAAAATTGGATTTACTAGTTACAATTGAAAAAGGCGCTTCTATCAAATCCGACCCCTGCGATATGTTTGCCGAAATAGTTTAAAACCTCTCTATTCTCGTAGAATATACTCGTCCAAAAGGCCATTCAATATAGTATTATTTACGTAGAGATACACATTTTTGTATATATATTATATATGTATATAGAAAACTGGGTTTTGGATAGACTTTGGATTACTTTTATTATTATGCTATTTTCTTTAAGGCTTTTTAAAGACATATCAAAAAGGTTAGTCGACATCACAGGAGACCGAAGATCTGGCAGCTACCTTGGACAAAGAATTAGTCTAGCGATTGAAAGGGGGAACGCTGCCAGTATCTTCGGAACCTTGCCTAAAGGGACTCCTTTTAATAATATATTTTAGTTTATGTTAAGGTTAGTTATTACTATATTATATTATTATAATATTATTTATACACTGACAGTGGCACTACAAACTTTTTAGGTATGGGCCTCAGATTTGTGTATATTTTTCATGATCATTTGTAAATCTAATGGACATGTAGGTGATCAGCCTCCTGTGCTTGCGCACGCCGTCGATTTTTGGGTCAAAAGCAAGCCGTTTTCCTCACGTACGTGCGAATGTTAAATGCGCACATAGACAGAAAGTCCATTGGTGCACAGCCAGGGATCCAACCTACGACCTCAGGGATGAGAGTCGCACGCTGACGCCACTAGGGTAACACTGCTCCTCTTTTTTCTTTAAGGTAAAGTTAAATATCACATCTAAAAATTTAATTTGAAAAACCCTACCTATACTAATCTTGGTATGTATGCGTGAAATACTAGAAATTATCCAGTATTTGAATCTAAATCAGTTATTTTTACACTAGGAATCGAATGCAAAAATACAGATACGCATTAAGTTGGAATGTTGATTTTTAATAAGCTGTGACTTGCTGGTAAAAAACTATATTTAAAAACGTTAACCAATAATTCACGGACAGGCATTTTTAGCAAGCTATAAAATGATTTGAAACGGCTTTCATCTGTATGCCTCAAGCCAGATAACACTATCGGTAAACAAAGACAAGCAAACCACGATAATGCAATTTACAAAGCAGGCAATCAGGGGCCACATTGTTGTTCGCCGTCAAAGAGTCAAAGCAAGGAGCTCAGGGTTCCTTAATAATTAATTGGCGCTTAAACGTGCTGACGTCTTGTGTCTGCCACTAAAGGAAGCTAACGGCTCGTATACATACCCCTTTTATACTTGACTTATGATTAATTCTAAACAATATAAAGCTAAGTTTAAAATAATAAAATACATATGTTACGTTAATAGTTATCAGTGTGTGTGTGTGTTTATATAAAAGGGGGCCCGTGGACACTCACGTTGTCAGAACGATCGCAAGTGCGTTGCCGGCCTTTTAAGAATTGGTACGCTCTTTTCATAGACCCTAAGCCAAATGGGTTCAGATATACTTCGGTGGGCAGCAGCAGGTTCCACATGGTGCGCGGCAAAAAACTACCTTAGTTGTGGAACAACGGAAGTCGAGGTGATACGGGTGGTATTTCGTATTCTGCCTCGACGTCCCATTATGAAACTCAGCTGCAATAGTCCGAACAAAAGAGTTATATTTTTGTTTAAAACTGTTTTCCTTGAATGACTGTTCTTAATTTTAAATAATACACCAGCAGTCCAGAAGCGCTACAACCCTATATCTGAGCCCAAGGGTCTTGGGCTCAGATTGCATCTGCTTTTGTTGGATTATTTCTATTTTACAGACAAGTAGGTGATCAGCGTTCGGTGTCAAATTCAAAGTCAAATCATTTATTTCAATTAGGCCTATTAAAAAGTTTGAAGGTCAAAATTACATGTTAAAAATATTTAAAAAATATGACTCAAGTTGCCCCTTCCAAAAGGTCTCATATGGAGAAGAATGGGCAAGTAACTCCTTTGTTTTACACTAGTCGGTTTTAGGATTTAGACATCATAGTTTCCTCACGATGTTTGCCCTCACCGTAGCTGTAGGAGGAAATGCTAATCAGAAATGCTAATCGCAAGACCAGGGTGGTACGATTAAGCCCCTAGGTCAACACTTCTCTTGGGTCCTGGTCCACAGGGGGTCGCATCCGCAATAAGAGATTTCTAGGATCCGACTATTTTATTGAAAAACTAAAAAAAAAATACAATTTAGAACTTCACTTTCATTTAATAGTCAATTCAATCAAAAATGTATCAAATGATATTCCTTAATGGATATTAAAAACATATATATTCCATTAATATTCGGCAATTATAAAACAAAATTGAAGACTGAAGAGGCCATTAATCAAATGAAAGGTCACGATTACATTCAAATCATGATAACTAATTGAATAAGTCACTCGTATTTAATTAGACTTAAGTGAACTTTTGATTTTCAAATAATAAACGCTTAGAGACGGTATTTTTTTTCCGTTTTGTTTTTTTTCCAGCCTTTTAACGTCCAAAGCTGGATATAGGCCGCTCTTTCGATTGGGTTTGAGGTATAAGGATAGAAAATGACACTTTTAAAAAGGAAACTATGTCCTTTTTTATTATTTCACGAAATTATTAAAAAATATATTTTTAAGTACATTGAAAATATACCTTAATTAGTAAGATTGATGTCGTCTTAGAAATTGTGAGAAGTGTTGAACGTTGTTTTATAAAATTATCCATTTATTTTTTATAGTCAAAATAAAAAATGAAACAACCAAATTACTTTAAAATGCCAGCATTTAATATCACATTGTATTTATTTATTTAGTTATCAAGCTTACGACATCACACACAGTAATAAATTTACTAATTATTTTACAAAATCTTACATCTAAAATGTGTGACAATTAATGCAAGCATAAGTTTCTCAAAAAAAAATCAAATAGAAATTTTAAAAAAATACAACTAAAACACACACGACAATACATGCACACATTAAAATAAAATATTTTTTTTTAACATAAACATAAAATAAAATAAACATAAAATAATAATTGTATAGTTATTATAGTAAGTATACCATTATAAGCGTTTGGACACATTAATACAAGAATATATTATGTATCTTTACGACATAAACGTGTTTGCTCATAAAACAAATACCATGTCCACAATTATTTATTCCAAGACTAAGTTCACAACAATTTGTTTGCTATCTGACCCCACCTCACGCAATGCCATCATAAAGCGACAATTAACTTTACTTAATTTCACTACATTGGAATTGGTGTGCTCTTAAATGTGACGTGAAAAAATTTTGCTTCGACAAATGACAGTCTGAAATTCTTTTTAAGCTCCGAAGAGAGAGGGACCGATAAAACCTTCCCACTAATTAAATGAACACGGAGTTGTCTTTTTAATAACGTTTATTTTGTTGTAATAAAATTGGAAAAAGCTTGCCACTAATTAATCGAACAAATTGTGGACGTATCTATACCGTCTAAGTTTTTTATCGTGTACACACACATTTTATATCTGTGGCCATAGGTCAGAATATGATTAATGCAATTTCATGACTTTACAGAACAAGCAATTAAATTATTAAGAAATCTTGAAGGCACTTTTAAAATATGAAACGCTCGATATATGTACTTATCATTGTCTTGTCTATGACCACAGATATATTTCGTACGTACATTGCATGTACCAAAAGCAACTAGCGTAAAAGCTGCTGAATTTATTTTTAGTTCCTTTGAGGACATTTCATTAATAGCTTTTGACAGATCTTTCCTATTACTCTTGTCTTGTCTATGAAAAAGCAACGATATTCTCTTTTTAAAATAAGGTAATAAAACCGCTCATAGATTAGAACTAACATCAGGATCGTACTAGTTGCAATTCATCATTATTATTCCAGACAATTTATCAAGCGGTTGGCTCGCCTCGCTCGACCGGATCGCACATTCTAACGAGATGGTGAATTTTCACCGAATAATTTCCGAACCGACGAATCACGTATTGGAATCCAAAATGAGGTCGAAATTGAGATAGAAGACTTGCACATGGCTAAGAATAAAATGTTTAAGTTTAAAAAGTTCGATGGCTTCATTATATGAAGAAAGTCATCATTTGTATAACTTGAAAAAAGATTTATCTACATAAGAAGAGGTCTAGTAAATGATATTTTTTAATTTACGAGACATTTTGCAATGCCTTGCGAGTTGAAGGGTCGTTGCGATTACTCGAGCTCATTACGGCGACATCATATTTCAATTTACGATCGTCACCCAGACTTATCGAGTAGAAATCAGAGGGTACCAGTGCGTCTATATTACTATAAATCAGAAATACGACATCTCATTACTTTGCTTCCTCGATTTATTTTTTAGTACCAATTAGATGTAAATCTTTTTGTTCAGTAAAAAATTTTTATTGAATAAATTGAAATATAAAATTTTATTTAAAAAATTTTAGCAAAGGCCACATTACATAGAAAATTTAAGCTGAACATTAGATAAGTCGACAAGAAAATGCTTGGTTAGAGGGAATAAGAAAACGGTCCTAGTTGTTAAGTCTTGCACAGTTTTGTCGCTATCTTAAGGATAAGAAGCCTAATCACCGGTCGTCGTGCTTGTATCGGGCCGTAGCGAAACGCGGCCTCCCCCAGGGTACACTTTTGGGACCAGTTTCCTTTTTTGTATATATAAGGCTAAGTGTGACGATTTCTTTTGTTGAATCACAGTTCTTTGTTTGATATTTTTGTATGATCTAATGTACTTTTTTCTATTGTATTTTTTTATTAAGATAGACTTTTGTTTTACTCAATAATTAGAGACACTTTCAAAGATTAAACTTGAGTGTGTTTTCACGACGCGATTTTATAAGGCTATTAATAAAGTCTTATGAAGTTATAGAAACTCTTACAGCAGAACTTTCAAACCTACCATTCGGGGGTTGCGCTCGAATGAACTTTTGTTTGCAAACTATTTGTTATGGTACATTGCCTTGTTAATGAAGCCGCTATGTTCCAAAAGACATTATAAAAATACGTTTATCTCAAAACACAAACTAAAACAGGAACCGTAAACACAAGATTCTAAAGTTAAAACAAATCACATAACGTAATAAAGGAAATCAAGCGTTCAGAAACGAATTTATTTGGCGAAAAGAAAAGAGGCGCACCGCGGCTCGGCGTGTCTAATGAGATAATATAATAGCAGTGATTCGCTCCCACCAATGTTCACAAGACCGAAAATTACCGGAAAACTGCAGTCGAGAGATTCTCGTCTTTATAGAGAAACATTTCCCTAATGTAAAATTAGAATTTCGGCCCACAAATAGGTACTCTTTGTGGTTACGAATGTGTGCGAATTTATAGATTGTTCCTAAAGTTTTTTGTATTAATAAAATTAGTGCGATGAATTAATTTCAAGAACTATACAGCATTATTTTTAGTATAAATCGATTTCATCCAAAATATGCTATCAAATAGAGAAACGGAGGGCTACATCAAATTGGGAATCGATTTTGTCACACCCGAAATAGGGTGTAAAAGATTCCATTGTAATGAAGATGTATGCCATATGCGGAGTTATAAGTTTTTTTACATTAGATGTATTTAAGTGGTATACAACAGACAGCCATCTGTATTGATTTCCGGGATTTTCGGACCTCGGGTTTTTTAATCGGTTAGAATTCCACGTGTAATTTCGTTGTTAATATTATTAACTGGTAGTTTTTTTCTGCTAACAAAAAAATTCTGGTATTTAAATTTTGTCTTGTACTTATTTTAATTGTATTTTTTTTGTAATATTTATGTTTACCTAAATTGTCGTGCTTATTAGATAAAAGAGTTTGTAACATACCATAGATATAGTATTATGTATGATGTGGTAAACTTTAATTAATAAATAAATAAATACAAATATCTGGAGTAAACACTTTATACAAAGAAAATGTGTGAACGCCGTAGGTTTAAGGTTCTTACAATGACTAAAAAACAGTTCAATAATATACAAAGTGTGATGACCCTACTTTTAATGCTTACATTGATTCCATGTAATCAATTATGATTCCCTAAACTCCTATTAATCTACTAATAGCGAGTCACAATATGTTTATAGAATAGTTTAATACGATCATCAACCAACCCTCGGTCATCGTTTTAAATTCAAGTACAAAACATCTTAATCATTCCGCTTCATAAAATTCTTAAGTGATTGCGTAGGGAACATTGAATTGGAAATTGATTTAAAGTCCATCAAAGTACAGTATGAGTATCCCAAATTGATGTTTTATTAGGTTTTTGTACCTCCAGTTACTAATAAGTTTTTTTTTAATTGAACGAGATTTGAATGTTTCTTTCAATCCGTGTATGGCTTGTAGGTGATACTGCCAATGGCAATGGACACCTGCAACGCAATGGGGCTTACAGGGGTGGTGTGTTACCGACTTTTGCGATTTTAATAATATATGGATTAAAGCGTTCATAACCAAATTTTATAATAGTCAAAAGTCACCCTAAGACAGCGACCAAAATGTTTAAGCTCACTAATTAAAAATACGTAGATTTTAGTTATTACAAAATGTATATTGAATAAGTTAATAGTAGAGTCGGCAACGGGCAGGCGAGCAGAGATAATGAAATTGTGTACAGGAGCGCGACGAGCCGCGATCGTGTCTCGGGCAAAAATCCACTTAACAAATTGCTGCTGATTCGAAGGGTTCTGGATTGTTGCCTGCTTTTACAGTTACGTCAGTTATTCCTGTTACCCGTACATACATGCATCAATTTCCGCGATCTTCATTTGTTTTATGGAATTAACTATTCTATATAACTGTGTGGTTGGTACACAATTACGCATGTTTGTTTTAAACTTAATTTCATAAAACATTTAATTTGAGATAAATTTAATTGCTTATTTATTTATTTATTAAAGTACACATCATATATACATTTTCTATAGTATACATTACAATGTATAAATTCTAAAATATATGACAATTATGGTCAGCAAAACAGAGAAAAAAATCCAAATTTTAGTTTTTACTTAGTAATTACAAGAACAGAGTGTCTTCCCCTTAATAGAGATTGTAAGTAGTGTTATTGGACACTTTCTTATGTTAATTATCCTTTTTAGTAAATTAAGTTAGTTTTAAATTACTTATTGGTTTTAAATTGTGTCTTTTTGCAGAGACAACAAAAAAAACTTACTAATTATTTAATCAAAGATACTTAAAGATACGAAAGATAAAAATTCGATTAAGTACCTGATAGGTGCTTAGTAACGCTTTTTTTAAATTAATTGCCCTGCTTTAATATCTTATATAAAAAAGTTTTGGGGTAACTGTGTCATAATATTTTTTTTTTTTTAAGAAATGAACTTTGACGTAGCACTTGATGATGTTTCTTTTTTTTATAAAGAATTATGTAAAATATATAGTTGCCATATTTGTGAATATGTGAGCACCATGTCTCTACATAATAATTTAGTTATCTTCTGCATTGTTTTTATACAACTATTCGCTTATTTTAGTTAAGTATAATTTTTTTTTGTTCTAAGTCTTCACATATAATTATCAAATCAATATATACAAAATATTGTAAATCATATGAAACCTTTGGAAGAGGCAACTACAGACATTTTTTTATTATATTTAACTTGTTATTTTGTACTTCAAAAGTGCCTTTTTAATAGGCCTAATTGAAGTAAATTTGACTTGACTTGATTTGTAACGTCAACTAAATCCCATTTTGGTGTAAGACAGTAACAAAGCTGATAGACAATATACGGCACTAAAATTATTAACACTAATTAATAGGTAATTAACATACAAACAGAATGTGACCTACTTCTATAATTCACCATCCATTTGCAAAATAAACCATAATAGCACACATAAAATAATTAAACCATCAACGCTATCATTACGGACGTCGCTAAAAATGGAAAAAATACCATTGCAAGGAGTGTAATGAATTCGGCGCGGCGTTTTGCACGCAATTGCACAATTTCAATTATCGAATTACTAAGCGACTGTACCGAGGGCGGGGTGACTGATGAATTAATGTATCGAAGAATGACGCTTGTTTGTTCTGTTTTATTATTTTTTGTATGCAGCTTTAGTAGCCAGAGTAACAAACTGGTCAACTGGTCAAAAAATGTTTGCCTACAACTCACGTGTTTTAATTGTTGATGATCTTGAAATGCTTCACGTTTAATTTAAAGTTTTTTAAATTAAACTTGAAGTATTCTGCCCTGCAACGGGCTAGCAGGTAAGTTGTCGACCTTACAGGGAATGGTACTCTCTCTTGAAGGCCCTTAAGTCGTATTGGCAAGGAAATACCATGACAGCTGGTACCAAACAGTGGTGGTGCGCGGTATAAAGTATCTTAAAAAGCGGTGTTTTGTGGAATACTAATTTTTAAATATATTCACTTTTCAATAAAGTGATAAACGCCTGCAAAGCTGGTGACTAGCGGATGGGTTGCCGATCTTTCAGGGAATTATTAGCTCATTTCTCGAAGGCCGGTTCGGAAATACGGGTGTATACGTAGGTGCGGGAACATTAAAAAGCGCTGTGCGCTTGTGATGACATAAGATAACTGCTATGTTAAGGCATTGGGGGCTTTTTTGTTTAGTATGCACTTATTTTTATTCATATATAAACACTTAATTTAAATCCATAGTAATTCGCAATCAAACTATTAGGAGACGCCTATTTCCATTCAATTGACGAAAAAGCAAATCAATTAGAACCACGTTAGTCCTACCCTCACCTATGAAGTTTTCTATTTCTATTGTTATGTTGGTATTTGACAGCCTGATTAGCTTGCGTTCTTTACGAAACTTTATGAATAACTCAGCATGGAGGCTATTCTGTGTGACTTTTGTACGAGTTTCGTGGGTTGATGATTAGCCGAAACAATCATGATTTTTAGCCCCTTTAGAAAATCTTTACCTTTTAATTTCATGTTAATACACGATTTTAGTCACACAATAAATGGCAAGGTAAAAAAGCAACGATTTTTATAAGTCCTTATTAATTTCATAATAAATATTTGTGGTTTTTTTTAATTACTTGATTTCAGTCTAATTAAATTAATTGCAGATGGTTTCCTTAAGTTTGGTTTAGATTCCCATTTATACAAAAAAACTGTCTTATCACTCTAATTAAAGTATTCATCCCTTTTCATTGCAGTGTAAACATAATTTGACAGACAGAAATAGAAGATACTTAACTTTAGTTAAGATGCAAAAAACATAGTAATAATAATAATAGAATCACGCATTACCTTAAAAATTAAGATAAAAGAATGTGGTCGATTAACAAAGTAACAATATATAATTTTGTCCACCACAGCTCTTAATTGTAAGTCCTCCCGACATCCCTATCCTTAATAAAAGCAGTTTTATTAAATACGGCAACAATAACCCGCAAATTTCTACAATATCATAACCCATAAAAAACTGTATTCACGGCTTATGCCCATGTGCAACAGTCTATCAGTATCATAAACCGACCCGACTAAACATAATAATAATAAATCGTTTAATAAAAATATCTATAATTAAACCACGTCCGATCAAAACTCCTGACATTCCAGAAAAGTTAACGGATAACAATGGTTCGTATGCATTTGCGTTAGAAAGTTTTTTAAAATCTGTCATACAAAGTGATAAATCACCATAAATAGATGTGAATGAGTTAATTTGTTCGAGACAGACTTCGCAGACGAAATAATAACAGTACCAAGTTAAGAACTGAATAATTAAGGAGCCTTACCCGTGCGTCCCTTCACCAGTGGCAGATATGCTGTTATTTATAACGAGTTGATGCAAATATGATTATTTATAAGGAATTGCTGCTGCTACACATATATTATAAAAGAAGTTACTTAGACTATACAAAGCCAAAACAGATTACATTCATGATCAAATTATACGAAACATAATAAGTCAATTAAGTAGATTAATAGATAAAAAAATGAAATTATATATTAAACTAAAGACAACTTAACATTTTAAAGAAAAACTAAATAAACTGAATTGTTCCTTCGTAAGTAGTATAGAAATTTGATTTATTTGTAACAGCTTGCACCCGCTCAGTACACTAAATTATAAAAACTCAATGAAAATCGTCCAACTAGGACTGACGACATCGTCAAGGAGGTTGGCTCCCAGTGGATACAGAGAGGCCAGATCAGAACGTGATGGAGGAAAATGGAGGAGGCCTTCGTCCGGAAATGGACTAAATAAAGATGCTGATGATGGTGATGATAAAAGTGATGCAATGGATATCCTCATATTCTATATGGACATATATATATTCGATATTGTAACTTTTATATTATTATAGTTACGTAAATTAAATCGATAACTTACCGGTCTATTATTACAGGATCTGATGGTGTTTCATTTCTATTTCCACAACTCTTCTTATCACAGCAACGACTGCAAAAAAAAAATTATTTATGTAGAAAAGAAAAACTACCATAACGACCTACACAGCTAAATCTAAATATTGGCGAATATGTGCATATGTGTGTGTGTATGACAGAGTATGTACGAGTATGTGTTTACATGCCGTATTTCCAAGTATTTCAGCAGGTTAGTAACTAATAGAGTTACATCCCACAACGAATGATGTCAATTCTTTTTCTTTAATAAACTGCCAGATATAACACATTTACTAAAGTCTATCAACTGAATTACAAAAGTACTATTTATTAAGATTTAGTAGGAAGCCATATCCACATTAAGAAAACTCTTGCGCCCTACGGCTCCTTGACGCAAAGGGCAAAGACATTGAAAGGACAGGCTCCCCTGAGACTCCTCCCCGAAGACGAGTGACAGGGATGCACATATCGTGCAACACGAGACGAAAACATTGCGTCTAAGGTGGAATAAAATTTTAATTGATCACACATACAACACTTGTGTATTTACGCACAACTACATAGACAGTGCGGCGAGACGCGTAACGGAAAAACCACCCCAAACAAACTGTTTAATACTACCGTGTGTTTGCTTAAGTGTGTAATGTTCTATATTGCATTAAGTACGCACGTACAAAATTAGTATACGTAAATTGCACTCACACACAGGTAGTATTAAAACTTTAAAATTATACTCAACTAAAACTCTTTAAAAAACATTCCTATTGATATTATACAGACAAAGTGTTTAACGCAAGTACACAAACACAAAACAATTCTGTCTGGAGTTAATGATAAACAGGAATGTCTCTGCCATAACTAGGTTGGGAAACCACAACAGATATTTAAATCATTTCGATATGTAAGGATTCTCAGAAGAATGATTAGCAAAAGTTAACAAAAGACTGCTGGGAATAAATAAAGTTTTTCATATGATTGATGATTGTTCCCGAGAATCAATATTTACGTACTTCTGATAGAGACAGCGATACAGATACCCACCGGTTTTGTATGCAAGTTCTATGCAACCTTGGGTTGGCGCGGAAAAACTACCCATTATTGGGGAATACCGTCTGTATTGTTTTTGGAACTTACGTGGAAATTGAACCGCGCTTCTCTTTTGCGTAATAGATATCTCAGCGGGATGGGTAGCGACTTTGTTGGATACAATTTTTTTATACGGAAATGGACAACTGCCTAAATAGACATGGGGAGAAATTGGTTATGCCAATTAATCTGGAATGGTATGGAAAACACTTTCTGTATGGCAATCAGGTTTATAATAATTTACCAAAAAATATTCAACTCATGATTTATTCTATTTATGGTTATTTAACTGAACAGTATAATAAATATTAATTTGATAATGTAATAATGTACTTTAGTTATGTGATGATGTTGTGATAAAATAATACAATAATTGACTATGATGCTATGATTAATAATAATTAAAATTCTATCCTTTAATTATGTGGGACAAATTTGCACCCCATTGTATGTGGAATATGCGAAGTATAGATTATATCACCATAATATTTTGTACCATATACTTGCAAATAAATTATTATTATTACCTGCACATAACTTCGTGTGTCAGCAAAACCCTGCACATTTCTGGATTCTTGTCCTGTCCTTCATAGACGATGGGCTGAAAGAACAAAATAATTAAAACCCAAATATGACGCATCGTTTAGACTGGGACAAGATTAGGCATAATTTAATTAAAAATCGGCTTGTAGATAAGATAATTTTTCGTCTTCATCAAGTTATTACTTTTTGCTAATTTATGCACCCTTTAATACATAATCACATTTCATTATCTAAGCCGAAGGTCATTTGCATATCGTGAACCAGCTCAATAGAGCGTTTTGTTTCATAAATATTTTAATATTTTTATTTATTTAAATGTAGCTATACTCAATGGTCACATGTTAGGGAGTGGACGGGTATTGCAACTGCAGAAGAGTTACTGCATCTGGCACAGGACAAGACACGCTTCAAGAGAGATCTCTTCAAAGAAGAGAAGATACTCAATTGATGTCTAAGACTTATCTTAGATAAGTGACTAACTGCTAAGTGACCTTATACATATAAATTAAAATTATTATGTTTCAACCGTGGTTCTCAACATATATCTTACTAGCTTCACACGGGAGGACATTTAATTTTTTAAAATTTTTTGTAAATATGAATATGTTCTTTAATATTGTGGATTTTTTTTTTCTACCATCAATACTTTTTGCAGCGCATGCGAAGACATTTTATAGGCATTTTTTTACACTTTGGGTAACATTATTGTAGTTTTAGTAGGGATGCTTATTTTTTTCTTGCAATAAAAATAGCCTTTATTAATCAGTGATAATGTAGCATTCAAATGGTGAAAGAATTTTTTTAAATCAGTTCAGTACTTTTTGAGCCAATTCGTTACAAACATACTTACATACAAATATTTTTACATAAAATTTTTCCTCTTTATAGTATTATTATATAATTCATATTTCTTCTGAAACTTTTATTCAATAAATTACCATACACAGTTTATCTAAGTTATTAAAGTTACGATAAAATGTATTCACTATTTCGACCCTATACGAGCTGCCCCACACGTGTTTCGTTTATCTATTAATATCTAATTATGGTGGGCCCCGGGCTAGGGAACTAATCCCGACCATTCGATCCTTTGCCAAATGTTCAATGCAATGCATTGTTTTTGATCCAAGTTTAATTTTGTGCAAACTATTACCTAACCTACCCTTTTTAATTTAATTGTTTTTTTTTTGTTCTTATCTCTTTTGTTTTATTATTGTTATAGTTCGGGATAAGTATTTAGTTAAAAGTCCATCTCTTTGATAAGCTTATTCAAAAACTGCTGAAATTTATATCGCGTTCATTGCGTCTATTGGTAGAAGACTCCCTTGAAGAAATTGGTTGTTTTTTTATTCTTTAAAGATTAGAGATTAGATATTGATATATTCAGTAGTTTTCTGATCAATTTAAAGAGGAAGCATTGATAAGTGCCTATCTGCTGTTTAACTAGTAATTTTTTTGCGAAAAATCTAAAATTGGACGTGTAATATTTTTATAATTTTGTGTTATAAGTTACCTAATAAGATAGCTTCTAACCCTGTAGATATAGCATTATATATGATATGTTACACTTTAATAAATAAAATCTGACTTAAAATAAACTTCAGTGTCATAAATAAACTTAGAATAAATTAATCCTTAAGTATAAATATCATAGTTATATAAAGAATAACCATAATAACATGGGATATGTAATCAAAATATAAAATTAGCTTCCTAAGACCCTTAAGCCAGGATAGATTTTTCCCCAACAAAATATTTAATTGAATATGAAAGAGTGGAGCATTATCATCTTTTGTACGAAGGATTTAGCCGGATTTGTGGAGATAGGGCGTTTTGTAAGGTATTTAAGGGTCATATGAAAGTATTTTTGGGCAGCTAAATAGCTGTAGGGTATAATCGGGCATCAGGTGATATCAATAAGTGTATGGTACAGGTCATTCTAAAAGTCAATAAGTGTGTCGTATTTCTGTAACAAACACGAGTTAGGTTCGGTGATGGTTTATGTATATATATGTTAAATGAAGCTTTGTTTGAAGCTGGGTAGCAACTGGCTTTAATTGTTTGAAACATGATTATGACTAAGACTAGCTGACCCGGCAAATCGTTTTGCCATGTATAAAGAAAAATTTAGTTCAATAAAAATAACTTTCTACTAAATAGAAAAATAGAGGTTGAGGTAGAGGGGTGACATTTAAGTGTAGTATGTATTTTTGTAATTATTGTCATAAAAAATAAAAACAAAAAGTTTTGTCTAAAAAATACAAATAAAAATTTAGGGGTGGTACCACACTTAACATTTAGGGGGATGAAAAATAGATGTTGTCCGATCTCAGACTTACTGAATATGCATAAAAAAATTCATAAGAAGCGGTCGAGCCGTTTCGGAGGAGTATGGGAACGAATATTGTGACACGAGAATTTAATATATTAGAAGATAACATTAGAGGTAGTGAGGTTGCAACGCTGGATTAACGATTAACTAACTGGTCTTATTGAAGAGTTCGTAAATCTAAGACAATCATGTTATTGGACATTATCAGAATGTTACATTACAATTTATGAATGTGGTGAAAACGAAAGGACTTATATTGACTTCAATTGTGAATAAATGATTGTTTACATTTTGTTTACGCCTGTAAATATTACCTTAACTAATGTTAGATTATATAACTGGCGCTGCAAGTGTTTTGTTCAATATAAATTTTGATGACGGGGTTATTTTTATTGTAGATTCTTTTTCTTTGTATAACTTGCATGCTTACGCTTCTAACATTATTGATAAAGTATACTAACTACCGTTGCAATAATTAATCTCAACAAATCGAGCACAACTTGGATACAATAGTATACAGTTTAGATCTGAATAATTTCAGTAATATTTTTATACGTAATTTCATGAATACGAACAGAACATTAGTTTACACATAGGTTCGTGTTAAGTATGACAATGTTTTATTAACTGGTGAGTTTCATGTAGGAGCATTAGTGGACATTTTTCGTTTATTCCCTGAACTGAAAGAGTCCCCGCGGAGATCGGGCGAGAGGTATTGGCCGTCAACGCCGCATGGGATTCAATCTCTGGGGAATTTGTGGGGATTTAAAAAAATATATTCCTATTACAACCTATTCGTTGAGGTATTAGGGATAATTGTGGTATTACATGTTGTAATACATACTATATGCATTAAAAATCCCGAAAGCATGTCTGGAAACGACTATTCATACTCTAATTAGTTATGAATAAAATACAAAGACCAAGAAGGGAGTCAACATCAAGATCAAAACAAGATGACACACGCCGTCGACTTTTTGGGGTCCAAGACTTGTCGGTTTCCTCACGATGTTTTCACCGTTCGAGCAAATGTCAAATGCGCACATAGAAAGAAAGTCTATTGGTACACAGCCAGGGATTGAATCTACGACCTCAGGTATTAGAGTCGCGCGCTGAAGCCACTAGGCTGACACTGTGCTCTAAAACTCTGATACTCTTTTTAAAACAAAAAACATGTCATCAGTAACAAAAGATTAATTTTTATCACACTGAAACTTACACTCGCAAGCATGAAGTGAACAAAGAGGAAATAAAAATTCCTTTAGAAAAGAAACCGACAAGACGCAGTGCGCTGCAAACAACGTGATTTACATGAGCGACAACAATTCTAGACTTTGAATTTGTTTCTGCTTTTGTTTTATACTTGTTGTTGGTACCTACGTAAAATTAAATTAATTCTAAACAGACAATTCTAAATCCCAATTTATTGAGTTGGTCAGGTACAGGAGTAACTTCCACTCCCTCTTCCTCCTTTCAGAAGAACTAGTTTTGACCACCGTTATCCAGATTGAGCATTCTGATAAATGAGCTAGGTCTGTCCATAGTTGCTTTAGTTTTATAATTTAATTTTTATTTATCCCTTCGTGTATGTTATGATAGTCTATAAGTGGTCATCTCATTAAATCTTGTATTTTATTTTTCTTACGTACCAGTATCAGTGTGGTAAAAAATCATAAATAAAATATAACATGACTAATATTGCTATATTAAAAAAAATACTAAAGTACAGTAACAATAGTAACTGGATCTTGGCCTTAAATTTTTCAGCCTCTTCGGTCATTTTATAGACAAGTAGGTGAACAGTGGACACATGTTATCGATTTTTATATTTGAGACATACCCGATTCATTACGATCTTTCACCGTAGAAGCAAGTACTAATTGCAATTAGTACTTGCTTCTACGTAGTACTTTCACAAAAAGAAAATTCCATTGGTTCATAGACGTCATATGCGTCATATGCATATATTCTTAAGCCACTAATATAAGCCAACACTGCTGATATAACACAGCAATAACTATAGTACATATAAACATATATATAGTAAAGATTTATAATATATATTCATTATTCCAAACTTCTTAATTTGATAGCGACATCCGACGAAAGTAATACGATACACTTGCATGGGAAAAATTTCAAAGTTTGTAATGCAGTAATCGACTATTATCACAATGGCTTCCGAAAGTCATTTCGCCAACAAAAAGAACCAAATTAATATGTTGTTTGAACGATGTAAAGTAAACACAATCAGTTGGTCACGTGCTACGCGCGCGGCGTCTATTCAAACCGTCCAAGTTCTATGGGATTTGGCCGAATCTCATTTTACGTTCTTAAGACTATGTTCAAACAGAGGGTCTGATTTTAGATATTGATATGATAGTGATTTAGTGTGAGAATATAAATAATCCCCTCTTTGTTTGAATCTATACTTGTATTATAAATAGGAAAGATTTGTATGTAAGTATGTTTATAACGAATCAAAAAGTCGACCGATTTTAAAAATTCTTTTACCATTTGAATGCTACATTATCACTGATTAATGTATTTTAATTGCAATAAAATAATAAGTATCCCTACTAAAATTACAATAATGTTACCCAAGGTGTAAAAAATTTATATAAAATATCTTTCATCGCATGCGCTGCGAAAACTATTGTTGATAGAACAAAAAAATGTTCTACAATATTAAAGAACAAATCAATATCTACAAAAATATTTAAAAAAAATCCAATTGTGCAAAGCCGGAACGGGCCTTTAGTTTATTAAAATGAAACTGCAAATGAATCATCAGCGTGAAAAGACAGCCCTTTAGTAATTAATTCTTGGTTACATCTAGCGTCTAGACGTCTATTTTTTCGGTGGATAGTTGCGTGCAGGGTTCGCATGCACGGTTACCACATTAGCTGATTGCTCGTGTGCCCTCAGCCTAACGTTTTAATACAATTAAATCAACCGCAATTCGCTATTATCCGAACGCCATCTTTGTCGACGTTTTAGTTCAATGACTGCTTTGCGTGTCACTCTCGTCTTTTAAACGTTAAATCCTATGTTACAAACATATATTATATATAAACATACTAACAGACTCGGCAAAGCGTTGCTGTGGCTATGGATGTTATATTACATTGTAGTAAGCTATTCAAGAGAATGAGAAGAGAACACCAGTCATGGGGACCACCATGCTTGGGGACCACCATGCTTTTTGGTGGTTATGCCATTAAATTGTAGCTTATGCGAAACGCTGGTACTTTCAACACAGCGCCATCTGTTAGAATTGTAACTGTCAAATAATTTGCAATAAAATAATAATACGGGTATAAATTGAGATTTAAGCTATCCTATCTTTTAAGTTAGATCGAACTGCACACGGTGTGCAAATTTGATTGAAATCGGTTAAGTAGTTTAGGAGTCCATAACGGACAAGCAACGTGACGCTTAATTTATATATATTAAGATAATACTTGTTTACAGAATAATTCGACATGTCACGAAACAAAAGCGAGGGTCTCGCAAGGTTTGGCAATTATCACACGAGTTTATTACATAAATAACAATTTTAGCTTAGCAAACCATCATGAAACTTTGTGTACTTCACATATATAATTTCAACACGTCCCGGCCTCTTAGTGTTGTGTAACAAGAGGCCAATTACGAAAGATTTATGCCATGAACATAATTAACTTAGGCCGAACGTTGTTAACTAAGAATTACGGAATTGTTTCGCATTTGTTTCTTTTCGTTGCAATCTTCTGCCATCTCATTTCTATTGTTTATTTAACAACTGGTAAAGGAAATTTATATAATTTGAGCAGTGTTGACCTAGTGTGCGACTCTCATCCCTGAGGTCGTAGGTTCTATCCCCGGATGTGCACCAATGGAGTTTTATTCTATGTGCGCATTTAACATTCGCTCGAACGGTGAAGGAAAACATCGTGAGGAAACCGGCTTACCTTAGTCCCAAAACGGCGTGTATCAGGCACAGGAGGCTGATCACCTACTTGGCTATTAGATTGACAAATGATCATGAAACAGGTACAGAAATCTGAGGCCAATCCCAGCCATTGATTTATTTATTTATTTTAAAACGAAATTTATAAACAATTGTGTATGTAAATCGTGAGATACTTCGTGAGTATTTATTGAACCTTTCAGTATTCAGTATAAATTTACAATGGCGCTCAAAGCTTCTTTTTAATATTGACGTTTATAACCTATATGAATAAAATCATTTTGATTTAATTTGTTTCACCTCAGATTTCTCAGTATCTATATCGCCACTTACTTAATATTCAAGTATTAGCTTTTTGTATCACATGCCGTCTAGATTTGTGTCTAAAGCATGCCGGTTTCCTCGCGATGTTTTGCTCCACCGTACGAGTAAACTGTTTATTGCGCAATCAGGTAAAAAAAACCTCGATGTCATGGTACAGAGTCGCATATCAAGCCCCTAGGCTAAGCTGGTGGTAATTAACAATAACAAAGGCGAGAAGGCTGTTTAGTTTTGTAATCTGATTATAAAAACAATTACACTTAAGTAGTTGATGTCTAAATATGAAAATATTTCTTCGTTATAGAGAGTCGCCGTTGCATTATAAAGAGTAAATTAGTGTATTGGGTTTGATTTAAACCAAACAAATATTACCCGTTTACGTTATAGAGAGTTTTTCGTTATAACGAATGATGTTATAAAGAATTTACATTGTATTAAAATACTAAGACGAACAGGAAAATATGATTCCCATAACCATAGGGTGAATTTATGTCAATTTAAGTTGACCAGAGGTTGGGTGGGCGTGCAGATTGTACCTAATCTGTGGGCGATGAGAATTGGCCGCGCGTAGGCCACGTGCACGTCACGTGTCTGTGGTACCCTTACAGAGGTGACTTGTGCATATTTCCTATTACTTTATGTTATTACTTATTAGTATTGTGCATACATTAATCTTTCTTGTAAGCTGATATGTTTTCAAGAGATTGTTAACGCTACGATGGCTACGGCGTAGCTACTGGTTCACGGGCTTTAGAAAAATTACTCTAAAGCACGTTTTATTTTTTTGCAATGCTATGTCTTATTTCTAAGATAGTTGGAGAGTAAGACTAAGAACTAAGTTATATCTATTAAACGTGCTAGTCTCGACTCTGAATTGCTTGTGATGGTCTCTTAATGTTTGAACATCGAATTGGGCTAATACATTTATGTGTATTGATCATAATTTTATTATAAATAGAGTTTTCTAAGCAATTATTATATCAAATGAAACCAAAGAACGAACTATTTAGTAAAAAAAAATCCAGTAAAGGGATTGTTGTTGATTGTTACACTCAACAAGACTTGCATTATTTATTTTTATTTATAAAAAGGTTAAGGTTTAATGTTTTCTTGTTTTGTTTTTATTTTATTCTTAGTTTTCATTAATAAGTTTTCTATTGTATTATTATAACGTTAATGTAAAAATAACTAATAATTATTCCTTAACAAAATATGAACATAAAAACATTAAGAATAGTAAATAAAGCTAATACAATATAAACTATAAACAAAACTCACCTGTTTGGTAACGGAGTCTATGAGCCGAACGAATATATCCTGTTCCTGTCTGATGCCTGGAACAAATGCACTACAGTTACATAAATCATCATTTGAGACAGAAATGTTTTCACAACTCATTTGTACTCCCTAACGTTAGACTTGGTACACACTCTTTAAAACGTAGGATATATACTTATTATATTGATGATAGGTATTTTTTATACTATAAAACAAAATATATATGTATAATTGAAGTTATACTTCTTTAGGCGCGTTATGAAAAATTGATGAAAGTGAAATTTTTCGATGCGCGCGCACCGTGACACAAAATTAACAGAATGAAGTTGCCCACGGAAGATGCTACGGCATTGGACATAATTTTAAAACAACATTCGAATAATAATAGAATTTATGTTACACTTAATGTAAGAGAATAATAATAAATATTTATTTATTTAATTTTTCAAATGTAAACTGAACTTTATTGACTATAATGACTCCTTTTAGAGTCTTTGATTATTTAATTTTAAATAATTATTTTTAATAATGCCAAAGAAGTATAACTTCTTACGCGCGTACATAAGTACACGCACCCTTCTTTAATAATAAGAATCTTTTCAGACGTTTTTTTTAAATATTTTTCTACTTGTCGAAAGGTTACATCATTTTATAGAGCGTTAAAAAACGTATTAGTAATTTACAATTCATAATAAAATAGTTCACAAGAACAGAGTGTCTTCCCCTTAATAGAGACTCTAAGTAGTTTTATTGGACATTTATGTCAAATATCTTTTTTATTAAATAAGTTCAAATGATATCTTTGTGTAGAGACAATTATTATTTACGTGATATTCCGATAAAGCAATGAAACGTTATAAAACTCTTTATAAGTGTGGAGACTGAAAAGAATAAAACCATTTGAACTAGTGAATTAGTGTTAGTGCACGTTAGACTTAAGTGCTAAACAGTGGTAAGTGAAAAAAATTGACAAGAACAGTGTCTTCTATTTATTAGAGACTGTAAGTAGTGGACACTTTCTTATGTTAAATATCCTTATTAGTAAATAAGTTAGACATAAAATACTTATTAGTCTGAAGTTAGGCTAGTATGTAATTTTCCATGTCTTAGTGACATAAAGACACATGTATTAAAAAATAATAATATGTATGAAAGCGGAATAAAGAAATTATTTAATGTACAAAATAATCTAAACCCAGCTTTAACAGTATTACACATAGCAGCAATAAAGCGCAAGCGAGCTTCCTACGCCAAAGACATTGCACAATTTGTTAACTCCTTCAAATTACATTTTCCTTTTTCCTTACAGGGATATTATAGCTGAATTAAGAAGCACCCTAAGCGTTAATTCGTATGTAATTTCCTTGACATATTTAATTTTGTGCGATTGCCACGCATTTATAGGGCGATAGGGAAATTATTTAGTCACGAATCCGACACATTAAAAATAGCAAATGATAATTGATTTAATTGAAGATTTTAAATTAAACTCTTTGATTTTTTGATACGCTTTTGATGTTACGGGAAATAATAATAACATGAACTAATACTTATCTGTGGAAAATTGTGTTTGTGTTTTCTTGTTTTATTCATACATATTTTGTTCTAAGTTTAATTTTTATATTAAAAAGTTTTCCATTGTATTATTATAAGTTACCGTAAGAATAGAAAATAAGGAAATAAATGAACAAACTTAAATTATATTTATTCAAAATCGTTAAATAGATCTCAATTATTACGTATTTCTCCAAACCGAATATTTATTCGAATATAAACGTACTATTATTTGGTACCAATTTTCCATTATTATGACCGAACCAAGACGACCAATATTTACTGTCAGCCTATTCATTGTCTAGAGTAGCGATGAGAGAATAGACCATTGCACTGTCTACTCTGTATGATAGAATTTTAATAGGACTTTAGGGACTCTACTAAAAGGTTTGATTTCAGAAGAGAGAAAATATATATTTATATAAAGCAACATAATCCTAAAAATAGGCCCAAAGAAGAAATCATATGTGCATAGGCTGTTCCTTACAGAATACACTTTCAAACTAAGAGCATTTTTATTAATATAAATAATATTTTGTATATAAATTAATAAAGTGTGGAAATATTTTAGTTGAACTCACCATTTGCATAAAGCAATTGAAGCCTATATTGAATCCCGTTGTTTGTTTTTTGTCCTTCGGCTTCCTGTAAAAATAAACATTTATATCCGTGAACAATTTATTGATATTTTAAACTAATTGTTCCCAAACTTCGTTTCACCTTAATATTATTTTTTTACTTTTAAGTAGCTACATACTAACATATGGAACACTTTGCTTTGACCCATAGTGACCTATAGAGACCGTTCGCTTTTGCGAAATAAAACTAATTAATTTTCCTTCCCATAAATTCCTTACCTCAAAGTTAAAAGTAAGGAAAATATATATTACTAGCAGACCGGCCAAGCGTTTCTGTGGCTAAGGTTTTTGTTTATATTACATTAGCAAACTATTCAAGGGAAACGGTAGGAAAACACCAGTCATGGGGGCCACCATGCTTTTTTGGTGGTTATACCATTAAATTGTAGCTTATGTGAAACGCTGGTTCTTTCAACACAGCACCATCTGTTAGAATTGTGACTGTCAAAAAATTTGCAATAAATTAATATTGCGGGTATAAATTGAGATTTAAGCTATCCTATCTTTTAAATTAGATTGAACTGCACACGGTGTGCAAATTTGTTTGAAATCGGTAAAGTAGTTTAGGAGTCCGTAGCGGACAAGCAACGTGACGCTTAATTTATATATATTAAGATTAATAAAAAGATTGAATTATAGACTATATGATTTTAAAACACTTTCACGAAACCATAGACATAAATTCCATCTAATAGTATTTATTGCTGGCCAGCGACAAATTGAAAAGTGTTTGGTAAATTAAAAACATATGCATATGCATACTCCTTTGATTATGAATGGGTTTTAAAAAGTTTTTATACCGGAATAAAAAGTAAAATGATAGCATAGTACTAAGTAAACAACCTATGATAGCATGTTTGCTACTAAATAATAAATGCTGGGTGAACAAACAAGATGTGTGAATGCACGACCCGCGTGGCCTACTTGTTATATTTCTAAATTTTTTTGCCGCGTTTTTACTTATGTTTTAAATTAACTGTATTAAAATTAATTTATGTTACGCTTGTTAAGGATAAATACCATTTCCCTACAACGAAAACAAAAACTTCATTGTTCGTATATAAAAAGATCCTTTGATGATTATATCTTTATATATATAATTCTACTGTACGTGTGTATGTCACTGCACTCCTCTTAAACAGCTGGACCGATTTTAATGAATTTTCTTGTATGCGTTTGGTTGGTTTAGTTTCACAAATCAGCCCGGCCGGTGGCGCTGCAGTCTGTATCTAGGTTATTTATCTATACAGCAAATAAACAGCTGGTATATATAAACCTTCTGTGCGTGTGTGTTCGTAATTAAACTCCTAACCTTCTTTTTGTTTTTAGCTAGTTTTAGCCCAAATCTTATATGAGCAGTGATGGCCTAGTGGCTTCAGCGTGCGACTCTCATCCTCGAGGTCGTAGGTTCGACCCCCGGCTGTGAACCAATTATATTTCTATCTATGTGCGCATTTAACATTCGCTCGAACGGTGAACGAAAACATCGTCGTGAGGAAACCGGCTTGTCTTAGACCCAAAAAGTCGACGTGTGTCCGGCACAGGAGGCATCACCTACTTGCCTATTATATTGACAAATGATCTTGAAACTGATACAAAATCTGAGGCCCAGACCTAAAAACGTTTTAGCGCCACTGATTTTTTTTGTTTTGACACCATTTTTAAACTCTAATAATACAATTAAAAGTACATGAAAAAGCTTCCGCAGTCCAATCTCTAAACAGCTCAAACGCTATTTTAAAGTATTTAAATATAATATAATACCACCAACGCAGTCAAATTATGTAAATACAATTGCACACAATAGAGAGCCCTGTACGATCCTGATTGATGGACGAACCGGCTGATTCACGATATTTATCAAATGGATTTATTGATAAACGCACCATTTATACATTGTACTAATACAAAGAATAATTTTAATGCTTTAATCTCGTACCAATATATTCAAAGTATAAAGATGTACGGGGAGTTCTTTATTAAAAGAGTTGATAATATAATTTTTTTTAAATACCCCTTGTTTGGATTAATACTGCAGCTAAGTTTCACCATCGGACGTCGAAGCAGAATAAGAAATTCCACCCGTATCACCTCGACGTCCGTCGTTCCACAACGGAGCGTTTTTTAAGGCAGTTTTTGCCGCGCACCACCACTATGTGTCACTGCTCATTGAAGTATTTCCGTACCAATTCGAATTAGGGTCTTTTAAGAAAAGAGCGTACCAATTCGCATTGAGAGTGTCCATGGGCGGAGGTATCTCAAATCTCCTACCAGTTAGCCCCCTAGTGTTTAAATAAAAACCCCCTATATAGTAGCCTATCAGGCACGCCATCTGGCAGATCTGTGACAAGAAGAGAGGCAGCTGAGGAGTGACAAATCTCCCCTCCTCCTCGTAAAAAGAGACTTTATTTGATTTAACTTAGGTTTAGTGAAGTTGGCGTCTCCCACCGGGCTCTAAAGACAACTACTCTGGAAAAAAAACGAGTCGGAGCTGGCCGGACATTTTTGACAATTCTATGGCAGAATTTTTCCAGCAAAACTATTAATATGCCAGATTAAAACTACTCCATATTATCTGTAGGGACGCGAAATTTATAAGCCGGTGTAAACTAAATCATTGTGATGATTAAAGTCATTTTAATTCAGTATATTGCATTAAAAAGTATCTTACTTGATCCTTTTCTATAAAGCCTATGAAAGCAGTGCGCTCAATCTCGATTGGTTGTCCCGCCCGATCATACAACGCGACCACGAAATGGAAGAAGTTGCTCTTACGCAGGTTGCTAGGAGGCTGCTTCTCGAAGTGCGCTCGACCAACACCCACGCTACTAAAAAAAAAATAGAATAACATTACATGGAATCAGTTTATTTTATCAAATACTGCACTATTCAATTACAAAAATGTGACAGTTGCTCCACTTTAAACAATATATATGCATATTTATTATGATCCGTTACGTAAATATTACTTTAATATCCAGACGTGAATGCAACAGAATAGATTTGGCGGCAATGGCGCCCCTTGGCGCCACACTCGATGTTGCGTCAGTGTCATCCAGGATACAATTTAGCTTTGATGTTGCAAACTGACAGTTGTCACTGTCTTATTGATGTAAGTGTTACAGTAATTAAATTGTAATTATTGGGCGTGTTCGGCCGAAGTAAGTACTTACTAAACTTAGTAAGCCAGTAAGCATAAAAAAATTACGTCTTACAAGCTGACTGTAGCGCTTTTCGGCCAGGACAGACTTACTGGCTTATTAACATAACACAAAACACCGGTTTATGTCATATCCCGTACATAACCTCATAGACTGAATATAATTGACAGTACTAAATTTAGGAATATAATTTAATACCTGTGAATAGTTTCAAATGGATAATTTTATGAGAAATATTTTATTGGATATTTTATTGTCCGTTTTGTTTACATCAACAATAAGCAAAATGGCGTCGTATATTAAGCCATACTTACTGCGTTAGCACTTATTTTGTGTCCCGGCCGAAAATTTTGTAAGCATAGTAAGTGACTTACTAAATTTAGTAAGTACTTACTTCGGCCGAACACGCCCATTATCTCGGAAAAATAAAGTATGATCATCGTTATAAAAACACAAATTTACTTAACTGAAAGACAAAACATAAACCAGATTATACCCATAAATTACTCGAATAAAGACAGTCATAAACTACAGAACGTCATCTATAACTTTAAAACCACGGTGACTAAACATTTTACGGTCTTATTCAAATAAACGGAAACAATAGAACAGATTAAAAATCCTTTCAAAATGATTTACGATACTGCGGTCGGAAAGATATGACTATTTGCAAATTGCCAACGTCCACTTTTTATATCAATTCAACCCTAAAACGCGGGCTATATTTGTCCATCGACATATAAAATCTACGTATTTTATCGTGAGAATCTATTACAAAAACGGCTAGTATTGAGATACAGAGTAAATATAATAACCTCGCCTAGTGTTTTAGCGTGAGTTTTTCAACATTAAAGATGTGTTTTCAATTCCCAATCAGGTACAAAAGACCTTTTTAACAAATGAAAAATGATTATCTAAATTGATAAGCCGAACGTTCGATACTTTGTGAAATACAAAGAATGTATATTTTTGGTAAAGGTTGCTAACCTTTAAAATTAAACCCAAAGTAATAATCAAAAGATTTGATCGTCTAGAACCAATATTCCTTACTGAAGACGTAATTTTCAGTACGAGTTTATATGAAAGAGCTGTACTGGCAAGAGCTATTTTTAAGGCGTTTAAAGCGACGTTGGTGTATTGAGGAATAAGTCAGGGAATTGTTGCCATACTAAACCTTTATTAAAGTGATTAACGGCGATGGAAGTTATAAAATTGACCTATTTATCATCGATATAGCACAGTATACGTGACAACACTATCAATATGGCATTACCCGGCCTGTATTACGCTACGGTAGCCCATTCATCTCTCCGCTGCAGAATTTGCGTAAACAAATTGGTTTCGCGATTGCCATTTTATACCCTCGCACGCGATGCTCCATTGTTTTATTTATCGCCACCAGTTTCGGCAGCGCACTCGCGATTAGGTTGTAGCGCTTTTTTCGCTTACAGATCACGGTAGATTTGTCAATCTTCGATGCGATTTTGTTTTTCGGTAATGGCAACATTTTTACGAGGAATTTTGGAGTCGGGTGTTTTTTTTTGTGTCCGTTTAAATGTGTAATTAAGAGCAATATATATCTGTATGTTTTGTTTTTAATATAATGAATTATGTATAAGAAAATGTTTAATATTAAATGCATAGGTTACACAATATATAAGCCAATTGAATTCCTTATATTAACTTTTCAATTTTACTTTACTAAACAATACTTACATTTAAAAAAAATCACATTTAAATTTTTGAATGTAAAAAGATTCATGACTATGTTTTATTTATTTTAGTAACTGTGTGTGTCGAGCGGTGTTAGCTTAGTGGATTCAGCGTGTGACTCTCATCCCTGAGGTCCTAGGTTCGATCCCCGGCTGTGCAAAATTGACTTTCTTTCTATGTCCGCATTTAACATTCACTCGTACGGTGATGAACATCACGAGGAACCTACTTGCCGATTAAATCAAATCAAATCAGATTGACAAATCATGAAACAGATACAGAAATCTGAGGCCCAGACCTAATAAGGTGGTACCACTGTTTTATTATTTAGTTTTGACTTTTTTTTATGTTACAGGAGGCAGACGGGCAGGAGGCTCACCTGATGTTAAGTGATACCGCCGGCCATGGACACTCGCACTGCCAGAAGGCTCGCAAGCGCGCTGCCGGCCTTTTAAGAATAGGTACGCTCTTTTCTTGAAGGACCCTAAGAAGTTTTTTCATGTGTCAGGCCACGCACGTTTGGCTTATACATATTTTAATTACCAAAATGCATATTAGATTAATGTGCATCATTATATAAGAGTAATTTGACAAAAACCATGTAATCGTCGAAGGGTGGGTCTTAATGACTTGAACTTAACAAATGAGCCTGTCATCGCTTCCGCTCGGCTATCTATTCGTATTTGTCATTAAATTCGGGATTAAATTTTGATTAATGATTTAATTATGGAAGTGTTTTAATGTCTGAATTAATGATAATACAATTAGTATAAGAATGTATTTTTGGTTTTCAAAAGTGGCTTGTGTATAAATATTTACAGAAGAGACAATTTTATTTATACTCCATTTTTTATTGTTGTCTGTGCACTACTTCCTTCAGTCAGACCGACAGACAGTCTTCTGTCTTATATACCCATTAATTATATATATAAAGCAATGTCTATACAGATATATAAAAGATAATCTATGAAAACTTTTTTATCTGATTTATTTTTTATTTTATTCGCAATGAAGACGAGCCTAGAAATTTATAAAAAATCAGTTATTCCAACCGTTCACGAGTGTAAATAGTAGTTGTTTAATATAAAAGATAATCTATGAAAACTATTTTATCTGATTTATTTTTTATTTTATTCGCAACGAAGACGAGCCCAAAAATTCAGAAAAAATCGGTTATTCCAACCGTTCACGAGTGTAAATAGTAGTTGTTTAATATAAAAGATAATCTATGAAAACTATTTTATCTGACTTATTTTTTATTTTATTCGCAACGAAGACGAGCCCAAAAATTCAGAAAAAATCGGTTATTCCAACCGTTCACGAGTGTAAATAGTAGTTGTTTAATATAAAAGATAATCTATGAAAACTATTTTATCTGATTTATTTTTTATTTTATTCGCAACGAAGACGAGCCCAAAAATTTATAGAAGTTCGTTCTTTAAATCCGTTCCCGAGCGTAAATAGTAGTTGTTTTATATAAAATATAATCAATGAAAACTATGTTATTTATTAAGTAATTCAATAGACGAATTATTGAAAAAACCCATACTTAACACGCAAGTAATGAAGTACAGCATTTGGTTTATGATGTATTGATGCACTCTCGAATTAGTACGCATTGTTTGCGAAGGGTTCTGACATCTGTCGAGTTTTAGCTCTCGAATGTTTATTCTAGCCATACGTAACTCTATGTCAACAATTTACTGTAATTGTTTATTTTTTTAATTTCATTGACAAACACTTGTTGGATGGGTATGGTTAAATTACTTATTGGTTATACATAATTAATATCTCTATCTATCTATTTGCCTGTTTTACTTAGGCAAATAGATTTTTGTCTTGTTGTTATTGTTTACCGAATGATCAGTGTTTTTGTTGTATAATAATAGTTTTAGTTACAATTTTGCGTATATATCTAATATATAAAATTCTCGTGTCGCGGTGTTTGTGGTTAAACTCCTCCGAAACGGCTTGACCGATTCTCATGAAATTTTGTGTGCATGTTGAGTATGTCTGAGAATCGGACAACATCTATTTTTGATCCCCCTAAATGTTAACGGTAGTCCACCCCTTAATTTTTTTTTTAATTTTTAGATTTTTTTTTATGATCTCTACGATCAACCCCTATTTTTTATTATAAATGATATACATGGCAAAACGACGTTTGCCGGATCAGCTAGTGTACTATATAACTACATATATTTTTTAACTATTCTTGTCTAATATTGAATTGTTTAGTTCACCAAATATATCCAAATAGTAAGATAAATATTTGGTTGTTTTAAAAACATTAAAAATATATTAATGGTTTAAATATATTGTAGACGGAACCTTATGGTCTTATTCTTAACTTTATTAAAAAGGCTGGGGCGGCCGCAGTGCAGGTGGAAAACAATAAACGGCTCAAAAATAAGAGTTTTTCCTCAAACTTCGATTTTGGAGAGGAGACTCTTGGGCCGTGGGGTTCCAGTACACAGGCGTTAGTTAAAGATTTTAGTTGGCGACTGGTAGATAGTACCGGTGACCCCAGAGCTGGTGCATTCGCTGGACGAATAAGTATCGCAATACAGCGAGGAAATGCTGTCAGCGTTAAAGGTACACTGCCACAGGAACCAAACTTTTTAAATGTGTTTTAATCTTCCTTAACTTTACTAATTACTTTATTTTAAATATACCCAACAGTGCAATTATAAACAATTAAACAATCAGAAACCAACAAATAGATGTTAAAAGTTGAAAATTTAAACCTTAAAAATCTATAATTTTATTGACGAATTTCTCAGTCCATTTATTCGATTATATAGCTATTGAAATGTAAAATGGTCCGTTCATTATCTGTAGGTACGCGTTATGATTTATAACGCCCTTTTCATGAATGCCCACTTGTTACCGCTAGTTCATTATCGGAACGAATTTGCGCACCCCTGATTGGACACGGCACCAGTTATTGTATGAGAATAAATCATTGTGTTTTAGTATGTAGACGTTGGGAACAAAGTTGTAGAGTAGAATTGCTTTTAGTTTATATGATTAGGATTAGATTTCGCTAGAAATATTTATTTATTTACGAAAAACACAATCCTAACAGGTGACCCGAAATCGTCAAGAATGAGAAAAAAGAGTGGCGGAGAGTTTATGGACAGTTCTTCTCTTCCGTTCTACGCCCTAGAAATAAGAACTGGCAGTAAATGTAAAATTAGAAGCATTTAATGTATATTTATTTTTTGTCGTTCAAAGTGTATATTATGTCTATATGAATAAATTATTTTTGACTTTTTGACTTTTGAAAAGAATTTACACACGAGACAAACATAAGAAATTAATTAGGAAAACAAAATTCCATAATACAAACAAAAAATAAATTTAGGCACCAACATATGTTGAATACCATTAAACGTGATATATTTAGTATAGTATTTTTATAAAGATTTTTTAATAATGTAAAATTTATTTATTTTGTGGTAATTAAATTTTTACTAAACATAATCAAAGAGCAGTGCATTTTAATTAAAGAGTTAAAATGTATTACAAATATTTAACTGAAGTTTTGAACCATTAAAAGCAATCGCATTTCAAAATGAATCAATTTTAAATTGATCAACATTTAAAAAAATATAGTTTCACTTCTATTTACTGAGATTAAACTTAAATATATTTGGTTGGTAGGTTACTTTTGGTTTTTATTACGTTATTAAAGGAGTGATTAACAAAAGTCTTGGTCGGAGTTGTAATACATTAAATAAACGTCTTTTCCTTTTTAAATATTTTTCTGTATTTACTACAACACAATAGCCCCTATCGAATTCAACCCATAATCCCGTACAGCGGATTTCGTTAGCCACTTCGTTAATACAATTTATCGAATTTGGTTGCTCTTTTCGTCCACTAATTGGCTTATTATCCCCCAAATTCAGAATACATCTTGTTTTCACATTCTAAATTCAAATGAATTAGATTCTCTGTTATTTGTGAAGCGAGCCGTCCACAATTGACATTTTTATTTGATTAATATAACACTCATTTATAGATAATACATAATTAAGTTTATATACTAATTTTCTTTTATTTAATAAAGACTTACTTATGTTTGACAAAGAAAATTAATACATACTTTTAGATATTTGAATTAAGTAAATGTTTACACAAACATCTATATCTTTTCATTGCATAAGTTAAAGCTATATTCGTATGGTCACAAATGTACAATTTATTTAGTAATAAACCCTGGTCCTAAATTTTTATTTGAACGCAAATCGAACCAGGAACATACCGTAGGTATACCTTAATAAAACTGTTGAGTGTTATTTAAAATTCCTATTTAAATCAAGTCAGTGAACTTACTTGGTATTGTCAACTAAGGAGCTGGGTGTCATCCACGCTCGCGTGAGCGGCTCTTCTTTGAGCGATGTGACAGGTCCTCGAGGCTGTGTATGTACCCCCGCAGCCTCTTGGTGATGTAGGCCGAACATAAGTCCACCTAATGAAAGAATATTCATATTTCAGTAACAGATTAAACGTAAACTTTTTACGAAATTATAAAACATCTATTTCAAAGCAAACTTATTATTGGTTATACTTAAAAAAAGGACTTTAACGGAAACGCGATTTATTACATTATTTACGTTTTAGTGCTTTACAGAAATCTCGGACAGAGTTTTTTAAAAATGCCATAAATTTACGAGTGTTTTTTTTATAATTAAAAGACAATTGTGAACATTTTCATTTAAACTTTAGCTTTTTTAAAGGGAAAATTTCATGTTAAATTGTCAACGATTACAAGAATATGATAAGGTTATGAACCAACTATCAGAAGATGCACAATTTAATGGAACCCACTTCTTGCATTCGTCTAATAGTAACTACATATATTTTACAATGTTGCCTGAAGTCAGCAAGTATGAGAGATAGCTATCAATCAATTTGACTATATTTATTTTTAGTACAGGTTCCCAACAATTATATTACCTTCTATCTTCTTCTAGAAATCTGTAAGATACTAATATCTTACAGATTTCTGAGCTAAATTATCATGGGTATCAGTTGGAAACAGAATAATAAATATAGCCAGATAACCAAAACAAATGAATAATATTGAAGCCAGCCGTGTTAAAGAAAAAAATCTAATTATTTCGAACAATGTTTATAAGTTTTTTAAATTAACGGTCATTAGTATTTTTTTTTTTATATTATTTAACATTAAATTTGAGAATTAATGATACAAGTTAATTTTGGATAGTGTATTTTTATTTTTCAGCAAAAATACTCTCTAAGAGAAAATTTATTCAAAAATTAAGACTAATTTATTGTAATTTTGAATATATTTACAATTTTTAAAAATTTATAGCTAGGAAAATATAAATTAACCGAAGTAATTTTTTAAAATACCTATACAAAAAATCGCGTCACGTGATAATTTCTAAGAACTTTTTTATTGTGACCCAAATAAAGTTTCACTTAGCGTAGCACATCGTAGCTATCCGTAGCACTCGTAAAACAAAAGCAAACTCAAACAATCTACATTCTACACTGATCCGAATTTATACGCGTTTATAACATTTTATCACTTTTACTTATACATTTTCTCGACATTTAGCTTTTTTCTTCACCAAAAACAAAAAATTAATTCTTTGTCAATATAACAGATTTCAGCACCAAATAATAACAAACAATTACATATTTGGAATTTAGAGTTTTTTAAGCGTAAAATGATAAATTACATACCGGAGGACCTCGGCGCGCCTGAAGGGTACAGTTTTCGTCCCCATCCCACGGGATCTAGTTCCAGCGGCGGCCACGGCGAGCCAGTGTACCCGCCCGCCGCCGCGTTTAACTCGTCCGACCGAATCGCGAATCACGACCGGACACCCGATCGGGCGCCCGAGAGCGCACGAACACTCGCGGAAAATAACGAACTTTAACACGAAACTGCGTTCTTTTTTTCTACTTTTACAACTTTTTTTATTCGCACACAAATATTATATCTATCTCAATGTCCGCTGCATTTTAAAACACAATTTTAATCACTAGAATTTCTGTAGGAAATAATATTTTTAGCAAAATAGAAGAATTCAAAGATCTAAATGTAATTCAAGATTTTAAATAAATTCTAAAAGTTCTAAGTACCGCAGCGGTTATCGCTAAGGGATAGAGTCCCGGTTGTACGGGCGATCCCGTTGTGAATTTGCGGAACACTAACAAGCGTCGCGGGAGCGCGCCGCCGAGTGCACGAGTTGCGCTGCGTCCCCGTCCGTCCCCGCGGACTGTGGGAGGCGCCCTTGGGACACGCCCTCGCCTCGAGAGCGGGACGACCGCACTAGCGCAGATGGCGCCACTTTCCAACAATTCCATCACTGTTATTAAATTCAAATATCGAACAGAAAACCCCAGTTATAAATGTAAAATTCAAATATTTTTTCTGGTATTTTTCAGCCAGCACACGTGCGGTTTTAACATGGATGTGTATAGTAATGGCGGCTCGCTGTGGAGGTTCTCCTCGGAGACCGAGTAAGGGATGAGGCGATGAGACGAATAGAGTCTCTTCGGGCCCTCAACTGGGACGGCCTAGTAAGTATTACTTATTAAATGTTACATTGACGATGATGAAATTTCAGTGGGAATTGACTTTAACAACTGCTAGATGAGGTTTTGTCGCCACATTAATTATTGAATACCTTTGTGAAGTTGAGAAGTTTGTGATGTGAATATATTATGGAGTAGGATTGGGCATGAAACAGTATTCATCTAAGAATCTTACGTAGGTAAAGAAGATTTAAAGACCTTTGTAAAGAAGTGCTTATTTGAAAATTTTGAAATAAAAATTGTATAACTGTTGACACTATAAATACAACGTTTTTAACAAGACATTTTGAAATTGCCTGTTTGCCTGTACTCATCGTGGGCTGGGTATTGCTTTTTTTAATATTTTGAATGGAATATAGCCTTTATTACCTATGGGTAAACGTGGCATTCTGATTGTGAAAGGTTTTTTAAGAGCAGTAGTTCATGAGTTACAAACCTCATCGCAATATGTATTTGTATAGGCATTTAATTCGTATCGGAGATGTTAGATATCTGTATGGCTGTAGATTATTAAGTAAATAACCTTTAAGATTCGGATTTGTATAGGATTTAGTTAAACGAAAAAAAGACTAATCGATATTTACTGCCGTTAAATGATGTAAAACGAAGTTGTTAATTTCCAAAAATACAAAAATGACGACTCCGCATCAACATAGTCTGAACTCAGATCACTCGAGGTGCTTTGGGAGGTCTCAAAGGGACCGCCTATGCCACGCCCATTAGAAGCCACGCCCATCCACTAGTGCCTAGAGACTTGTGAAACATTGTTTTTTGACTCAAGATATATGGAGTATGATCGATGAATTAAATAGCTATAGGTACTGTAAGATATTGTTTAGTTATAACGAGAAAAACAATTGAATAATTTGATTATCTTCCAGCAACTAGAGGAAATGTCTTTAGAAACTTTGATAGAAGATTATTTTATCTGGAAGAGAAAAGTAACATATGTCTTCTAATGATGGATGGTATTGATGGAGCTTGTGTTGATGTAGTTAGTAGGTGATGTCGTATAAGTACAATAAACGAAAAAGAGGAAGACAATTAAAGTGGATAGACCAAATTGAGGAAACAGCAGGTGGTACATGGCAGAGAGTGGCACAATGTAGAGAGGAATGCCGCGATTTGGAGATGAAGGTTGAGGATTCTGTAGTTTTTGTATAAGATTTGGTTAAACCCTTCTTGGACATTACCCATCATATTTAGTTTTTTAGTTTTTCTTCCTTACTAGGGTTTCCTGGAGATCACCTGTGAGCGATAAAGCCGCCCGTTTCAACTTTCATCCCTTATAATTTTTATAGTGTTGTTTTTCATTAAATGTTACGAAGTGGAAATAAATATTCAAACAATTATTAAGATAAGAGAGAGACTGCCACATCAAGTTAACAGATAAATAATTGCAGAACTAAGAGTTGCAGTTTTTTTAATCTTATTTCCAACAGATTTGTCGAGTATATTCATAAAAACTAAATCAGTCTAACCACTGTTAGCAATAACTGTTTTGTGTCCGATCATCACACAATTTTACACAGAGAGATTTAATGTATATAATAAGACTTTATATCTGAATACACAACAATAGAAAAATAATGATTTGAGTAACCAATAGAGGACACCGTGAGCCATTTCTGCCAAAACCCTCCATCTTTTAGTCGATACCAACTCCAGGGAAATAAATACAGATAATACAACTTTTTCTACAGATGTGAAACCTTTGTCTTCAGTCACCGTGACCACGCACGCTGTAAAGCACGCGAAACGTCCGTTAAATTTAAAATTATGTAAAATAATTGTAAATTTATAATACATAACTACAATCCGGTAAAAAAGTGTTTTTCTGATCAACCAAGCTGTTCAGTTTTATATGGAATAAGTACTACGTATAATAAATAAATAAATTAAATACCTTTATTTTTAATCAAATGTCCTAATAATATTAGTTAAATATGTAACCTAGTGAATGCTACTTGCACCTGAAACTTCTTGATACTAATAAACTTTTTCTAACTAAACTTATGAGTTAATAAAACTAGTGTAGTGAATAGTGCTAGTGCGGTATCTTGGACACACGATAGTCTTAAAACATTACACTGAGACTGATAATAAATAAATCAGTGGCGCTACACTTTAGGTCTGGGCCTCAGATTTCTGTATCTGTTTCATGATCTGTCAATCTAACAGGTAGGTGAGCAGCCTCCCGTGCGTGATACACACGTCGAATTTTTGGGTCAAGGTTTCTTCACGATGTTTTCCTTCACTGATTGAGCGAATGTAAAATGCGCGCATAGAAAGAAAGCCATTGGTGCACAGCCGGGGATTAAACTTACGACCTCAGGGATGAGAGTCGCTCAATGAAGCCGTGAAGAACATTACCTTAATATATAGCTATTCACTAATATCGTAGAAAATTAAGTCAACATAATATTTATTAGCCCTAATTATTGTATAGGCTAGATTGCAACTTTTGTGAACTTAATTGTAAGAAAAAAAAGTACCTATGTATGTATGTGTATTTTATCCTATCTTTAGATGAGTAATTAAAAATGTCAAAGGGTGTATAATATTGATATCACAATTGGAATTATGAATGAATTAATAATATCCCACTAAAATGCAGACGAAAATAATCTCGTATAAAGAAAAATGAGGGCAATTTTCATCAGTATAACATTCATACATATTTCCAACAGATTTGTCGAGTATATTCATAAAAACTAAATCAGTCTAACCACTGTTAGCAATAACTGTTTTGTGTCCGATCATCACACAATTTTACACAGAGAGATTTAATGTATATAATAAGACTTTATATCTGAATACACAACAATAGAAAAATAATGATTTGAGTAACCAATAGAGGACACCGTGAGCCATTTCTGCCAAAACCCTCCATCTTTTAGTCGATACCAACTCCAGGGAAATAAATACAGATAATACAACTTTTTCTACAGCTGTGATACTTTTTGACATTCAAAACCTTTTGTCTTCAGTCACCGTGACCACGCACGCTGTAAAGCACACGAAACGTCGGTTAAATTTAAAATTATGTAAAATAATTGTAAGTTTATAATACATAACTTCAATCCGGTAAAAAAGTGTTTTCTGATCAACCAAGCTGTTCAGTTTTATAATATATAAGTTTATATAAATTAAAGATAAAAAATAATATACCTAGCCTCATTAAAACCGCAATTTGCATACAAACCTCATTTCCCTAACCTAAAACAGAACAATAGATCTAGATGTAGGCATTACAATTAGGTTAGCATTGTTCTCCAAAGCCTAACTAGATTGGTCTATTGGGATTGACACAGACAAGAATTACAAATCAATACGTGGTGAGTTTCACCAAAGACAACCTATATTATATTAACACCTTCACAAATATTTAAATTAATCTTTTGGTAGAAGCATTGTCCCCTTGTTGATAAAAATTTGCCAATTTGCACGCTTTTACCTAAAATACTTTTTTATCTCCTTTTGTCAAATTGTGTTAACGCTGTGGTGAAAAGAGACAGATGAGTTCTATGAATAACATTGACTTCATAACACAAATATTTCGTTTCGCCTTAATATGATTGTTTTAATTAGCCTTTTTTGCAGCTGCTTACCAACATATTACTTTGCTACCCTATAGATACGGTTCGCTTTTCTGGAAAGAAAACGTAAGTATTAAATAAAACTAATTTTTCTTTTCATAAAAACCTTCCTCAGAGTTTAAGGAATAAATAAAATCTCTCGAATTGGCCCAGCCGTCTTCGAGTTTTGCGCTTAGCAATTTTGCGATTCATTCTTGTTTATATAGATAGCACGCGAAACATCAGGGTGAGTTTAAATGATCTTTAAATATTTGTGATAAGTTAATGCGCATTACAATCGTACTTGAAGACAAAATATGCTAAATAATAAAAAAAATATGCAGTACATACAAACGTTGTATGTACTGCATTAAACTAATTCTGAATCGTTTTCCGTTTCATTGACCATAGTTTATATTATGGTCTGGTTCCTCGTTTCACAACTGAGCGTTTTTAAGGCAGTTTTTGCGCACCACAACTTTGTGGAACCAGCTGCCCACTGAAATATTTCCGAACTAATTCGACTTAGGGTCCTTCAAGAAAAGAGCGTACCAATTCTTAAGAGGCACGCACCGGGATTCCTCTGGCATTAAGAGTGGTCATAACAGTATCACCTGACATCAGGTCAGACTCCAGCCCGTTTGCACCCTGTTCAATAAAAAAAATTAATAGAAATGTAACTTCATAACTCATAAAGATGGAATAATATATACCTAGTGGTAATGATATGAAATATCGATTTTATTAAATTATAAAAGATTTTAATTAACACATTTAACAAATCATATTTTTCATTAGAATAAATATAAAAGGCCATTTTCAATATTATTAATAACATTTACAACCTCGCAACATTGAGTGAATAAAATTTTATTCGCGTTCCAAAGGAAAAAACTCGTTCAAGTATCCTATATAATATTAACAAGTATCACGCTCCAACGACACCCCACTTCATTTTAATTCGAAACCTAAACTCTGCTTTAAATTACACTTTTTGCCTTATAACACCCCAGTTGACCGTAAGGGCTACTGGCGTTCTTTCTAGTGTCAAACGTAGTACCTTTAGAGGCCCCCTGGGGGGTACTTTCAGGCCCTTAACGTTTACGACAACACGATTGCTTTTCTATGAAGGGACTGAAAACGACAAAAACAGACAGATGCTCACGACGGAAGTACTATAAGTGGTTTTCAAGTGGCCAGTCAACATTTTTGTTTAAGTTGTTACCTAATTAATTATGTCTTTATTGGTGTCTTACTGTCTAGTGTAGATATGTGTGAAGCATGTTTCGGTATTTTTTTAGAGGATTTAGACAGGATCTTAATTCATTAAAAATCTTGCGTTTAAAGTTTGACTTGACTCAAAAAATAACGTTTTTTACACCACTGACACAATAATATATCGTTTATTAAACCCTAAAGATAACAATCAAATATACAGTATTTATAATTAACCAACATAGAAATAATTAAAAATTAATAAAAAGAAAATTTAAACGAATTTAAAAAGTTTGGTCCCTGTGGCAGTGTAATTTTAACGCTTGTGATACTTATTCGTTGAGCGAGGAAAGCACCAGCTCTGGGGTCACCGGTACTATATACCAGGAGCCACCTACATATATTCAATGATAATTAAGATATAAAAAAATGAAAATGTGTTGATAATGTGTAAGATTTGGGAACTCTTTTAAGTCAAAAATATCTGTGTCAGGGTTCTCAGCTCTTTCACGACAAACCTTATACAATAAAATAAAAATAAAATAAAATATGTTTATTATGGAACATAAGATACATGTATCACTTATTCCACGTCATTAAATTTGAATTTGTAAGCATCCCTACTCATCGGCAAAGAAGACAGAGGGTGTAGGCCGAGAGAAAAAGCCGGCGTAAAAAACTCTCGGTACTCTTTTAAAACAGCAAATCATCAAACAACACTTATTTAAAACAAATATCGCAAATTAATTAGAAGTAGCCTGTCTAGCACTAGTCCCAGGCCCTTTTATCAACTAGATAATCGTTGACTTTATAGTAAGCCTTTTTACACAGCTTTTCTTTAATACATTTCTTAAATTTATTGAAAGGCAGAGATAAAAGAGCCTCTGGGATTTTATTAAAGAAGAGTATCCCTTTCCCCAAAAAAGAATTACTAACTTTAGATAGTCTAGTACGGGGAAATTGCAGCCTGCGTTTGTTCCGTGTATTAAGTTATAGTTACTTCCATAAAATTTTGATTTGTTTTAACTGTTTACAACTTCATCCAATTTTTTTTAACAAAAAGCATTACGTGATGCGTAATACGCGTGAGTCCATGCGTGAGTGTGCGTGAATGAGTGATGATAAGAATAATAAGCAGAATGCGCACGAGTAGCTCATCGTCAAATCCTTGATACAGATATGGAAATCAGGGAAGTGTGAAAGGGAATAACAGTGTATTAACCGAGTCTTTCAATTTTCTACCCTTGCTGTAGCTTTTATTGTTAACAATAATTAATTGAGACAGAACATCCGTTAGTAAAAAGATGTGAAGTTAATATATACCTAATGTTATTGGTAGAACCGGAACCTCTCACAATAAAAAGTGCCGCTACACAAATGGCAACAAATTTACGACAAAACCGCAGTCACGTCACAAAAAGTACTAGAAAAACGCCCGCTGCGTGTACAAATTTGGCAAACATTTTGTCACAATAACGATACTTATGGCCTACAGTAGTTCCATTGAAAACAAATAAACCGCAAAGGGATTATGATCACTTGTCAACTGAACGGGTTACCGCTTACTAGAACTTTTAACTGTAAGCTTTTGTTTAAGATGACTTGCAGTTTTGTTGTATTTTTTTTCTAAGTATCTTTATAGCAGTGATACTATTCTACTAATTTTTTCCTTTATGTTAAACATCTTTATATAATTTACGTGTAAGCGGTCAGCGTTTTTAAATTAACAAAAAACACTTTTATATGCTGCAAGAAAAAGTTAATATTTCTATTCAAGCTTCTTTACAAGATTTTGCAAAATATGGAATAAGTACTACGTGTAATAAATAAATAAATTAAATACCTTTATTTTTAATCAAATGTCCTAACAATATTAGTTAAATATGTAACCTAGTGAATGCTACTTGCAGCTGAAACTTCTTGATACTAATAAACTTTTTCTAACTAAACTTATGAGTTAATAAAACTAGTGTAGTGAATAGTGCTAGTGCGGTATCTCGGACACACGATAGTGTTAAAACATTATAGAATACTGAGAATGATAATAAATAAATCAGTGGCACTACACTTTAGGTCTGGGCCTCAGATTTCTGTATCTGTTTCATGATCTGTCAATCTAACATGTAGGTGATCAGCCTCCCGTGCGTGACACGCCGTCGACTTTAAGGGTCTAAGGCAAGCCGGTTTCTTCACGATGTTTTCCTTCACCGTTTGAGCGAATGTAAAATGCGCGCATAGAAAGAAAGGCCATTGGTGCACAGCCGGGGATCGGACTTACGACCTCAGGGATGAGAATCGCTCATGAAGCTACTAGGCAAACACTGCTGCTTAATGAACATTACCTTAGTGTAAGCTATTCACTAGTATTGTAGAACATTAAGTTAATATAATATCACTTATTCATAATAATTATTGTGTTGTCTAGATTGTAATTTATGTAAAAATCACACTCTCTTTTGTGAACTTTATTGTTAAAAAAAGTAGGTATTTTATCCTATCTTTAGATGAGTAATTAAAAATGTCAAAGGGTGTATAATATTGATATCACAATTGGAATTATGAATGAATTAATAATATCCCACTAAAATGCAGACGAAAATAATCTCGTATAAAGAAAAATGAGGGCAATTTTCATCAGTATAACATTCATACAAATGTTATTTTCATGATGCATTTCCCACAATTTTCAAGGCATTCTGAGGTAATGTCATAATACGTTTACAGGTTGGCATAACAAAGAATAAAATATATTTTTAAACTTACTTTTTAAATTTGTTTGTGCTTTATATTTGATTGTTATGTTTAGTTACATGAGTAACATATTTTTTAAACTATATGCACGTGAATGCATGTATATCGAAACAGATGGATATAGCAATACTAATACTGGTGGTGCCGTTTTAAATCCTACCATTTCGAATGTATAAACTATAAAGTATGATAGATTTTTTTTAATGGCTTTTATTTGTGCCAACTGGGGTATGATATGATAGTTTAATCACGCCTTTGCGCTTGCGACAGCTTAGGTATTTTGGCCTCCTTGCCGTTATAGTATTGTTTTGAATTGCCTTTTGATACATTTTGGTTTGTATAACGTTATTTTGACCTAATATCTTAGTAGAATTATGACCTTTCTCTATTCAACAATGTACTTATGTCACGAAAAAATATCGAAGGTAACGTTGGTAATGATAAGAAGAAGAAGAAGAGCTTTAGCCGGTAGAGGCAAACCTGCTTGACGCTCTGCAATACTTCATTACAGAAAAATACCTTTATGCTTTCTATAAGTAGTTTTTTTTTTCAAACTTCGAACCGAAGTTCTGCCAAGAAGCCTTAAAAACCAAGACAAATATGACACAAACAATAAAAGAATGTGCGTCTTTGGAGGTTCCATTTTGTGTTTACTCTATGTTCATATTTGAAGACCGTATAACTTATTCAATATTTCCAAATTGGGCGCGCAACGGTGTAATGGAACCGAAAAAACCCGGAGCCCAATGCAAATGGATTTGCGAGGTTATTATTTATTTAATCCTTACTTACGGCGAACTCGAAAAATGTATCTAATTGGTTATGACAGTCGGTTTATAAGAAGGGTAAGAGGGAATAACTGAGTTTTTTTACTGTTTGTTTTAGTGGTTTGCTTAACATAATTCCTTGTTCAGATTTATCAAATTAGAAGGTTGAAATAAAACTAGTGGCGCTACAACCTTTTTAGGCTTGGGCCTCAAATTTCTGTATTTTTCATGATCATTTGTCAATCTAATAGGCAAGTAGGTGATCAGCTGACGCTTTTTTGGGTCTAAGGCAAGCCGATGTTTTCCTTGACCGTTCGAGCGAATCTTAATAATGCGCACATAGAAAGAAAGTCCAGTGGTGCACAGCCGGGAGGATCGAACCTACGACCTCAAGGATGAGACTCGCACGAAGGCAACAATGCTCAGAAGGTTGGTACAGACATTAATGCAGTTTTGGGCCAGTATGAAAGCCAAGAAAAGTGTGGAACCTGGAACCAGTTCCAATAGCATTTAATAATCGTCTTCGCTATGGCGTAAACCCCATGCTATGCATAAAATATAACACTGCTTAGAAGGTTGATACAGAAGACATTAATAGTCTTGCGTGGAACCAGTTCCAATAGCATTTAATAATCGTCTTTGCTAGGCGAAAACCCGGAAGTCTAGGATTTATTTTCGGCGATTTTTGTTTTGGGATAATATGCATTAAATGCTAAGATATTCCGTTACAATAAGGTAAGACACGTTTCAGCGCCTTTTCCTCATCAGTTTAAAACCTACCTTTCAATATTGCCAAGATTCGAACCGTCGAAACTAACACGACAGTGATTTAAAATCTGAACACCAAAATTTTTCCCTTCATTGACAATAGATACAATTATGAAAATATTCATCAAAAATACCCTAAAAATGGCCCCCGAATTCGCCATATGACCACCTTGTCAGTCCGACCATTTATCATGGAGGATGTGACAAGTGAATTTATATAAAAAAACAAACAGGGCACCACTAGTGCATGATAACAATTTAGCTCTTCGCTTAACGTTTTAAATATAGGGTAGGCAATAACAGAGACTTACTGTTAGAAGTCAATTAAATGTATGGTGTACGTATTAACTATAATTGTATTATCAACATATTATTATCATTGAAATAACACTGCAAGTTAATGTGTGTGGTTAGAGATATGGGGTCTCTCTGCACCTTCTACCGCATTTACCTCGACGTCCGTCGTCCCACAACTCAGCGTTTTTAAGGCAGTTTTTGCCGCGCACCATCACTATGTGGAACCAGCTGCCCACTGAAGTATTTCCGAAAAAATTCGACTAAAGAAATGAGCTTTTGTCCTTCAAGTAAAGAGCGTACCAATTCTTAAAAATTAAAATGCCGGCAACGCACATGCACTTCTGGCAATATCCATTGGCGGCGGTATCATTTAACATCAGGTGAGCCTTCTGCCCGTTTGTCTCCTATTACTGTTCGCCGGAGAGCGACATATTTATGTAGCATATGGGGGTAATATAGTATGATTTAAAAATGTACTTAGCAAAAGGTGTTCTGTTAATTTTATAAAAATAACTTAATCGTATAATCTAATATATAAAATTCTCGTGTCGCGGTGTTTGTGGTTAAACTCCTCACAAACGGCTTGCCCGATTCTCATGAAATTTTGTGTGCATATTGGGTAGGTCTGAGAATCGGACAAAATCTATTTTTCATCCCCGTAAATGTTAAGGGTAGTCCACCCCTAAAAAAATTTTTTTAATTTTAATTTTTTTATGATACAACATAAAAAAATACATACAACCCCTAATTTTCACCCCTCTACGATCAACCCCTATTTTTTATTATAAATGATATACATGGCAAAACTACGTTTGCCGGATCAGCTAGTAGTGTTATAATATTTTTAATTAAAATTTGGCGTGTGTATAAACAAAAACTACTAACAGCAACTACGTACTACGACACGACTAAGATAAAATATAACGCATAGCAACATATAATTTTTAAAGAAGTAAAAGACCTTCCTTGTATTATTTTGTGTCTCCTCGCCCTCTGTATGGCAATACTCTGAGCACAAAGCATAAAGCAGGGGTGATTGCAAGGGTACTGAACAATAGGAAGATGGCAATTTGATATTCCAGCCACATTTTTAATAAGCGCCAGTAATGGCTCGAGTGGCCCACTCTTTATAGCTTTTAAAGGCCATGCTATTCAGATGGTCACTTGTATTGGGGTACAAGAAGTTAAAAAAAAATCTGAACACAATATGAATGAATCAATAAAGTGTTAATTTTTAAAGCAACCAAAAATGTTTGAAGCAACAATCTAGCGAAAATCATAATTTTTTACTAAGATTCTAGTTGTAATACTGGATTAATAAATCCCGGTGGGGAGTTATTAGGAAACGAAACAGAGGAGGATTATATCAGTAAAATAGTTGGCTCGAGCTGGATGCTCTCAAAACCGAAGTACCTGGAGAAGGGAGGAGGCCTTCACCTGCGGAAGTGTTCTTGCAAAATAATTAAGAAATAGAAAAAAAACAATAATTAGTGTAGTGAATTTAAAATAAATGTATATATAAAAAAAATTATATCTATTTTATAATTATTTTGAAATTTTTCATATTATACATATATATAATATACAAAGTATAAATATACATATATAATAGGATTAAGTTTGCTTTGTTCTTTTGCAAGAAATGTAAAGGTTTTTTAATTTTTTATTATTTTTATAAATGTAATAAATAAAAAATATGTTATGTACATAATACGCTAAAATCTATACACTTTATTGACAACTTGTGCCCTTTACAAACATTATCATAACTGTATTATCCACAAGGTGCATATTTTATGAACATAGTAACGAAGTATTGTACCACATCTGTTCGAATATCAGAACCGAGTGGCTTTTTGTGTTTTTTGACATTGATGTGTTGTTTAATGTGTTTTTGGTGCTGTACTTACCAACTGTCTTTGTAACTAGGGATTGCAATATTGCATTTTAACCGACTTAAATAATGTTAGGTTCAACCCCGGCTGGAGCAATAGACTTTGTTTTTATGTGCGTTAACACGTACGGTGATCGAGAGGGCATGCTTTAGACCGAAAATATTCAGCGTGTGTCAGGTGGAACAAAAAAATTGGCGATTAAAAAGAGTGGCGGAGAGTTTATTAAATATTTATTAAATGCTTATAATTTTACATTTACTGCCAGTTCTCAAATCAAGGGCGTAGAACGGAAGAGAAGAACTGTCTAGATTATTCCAAAGTAATACCTAAGTAATTAGTTTACTGTCAGTACAATTAAAGTTTACACAGATGTTGGGAAGTTTAGTACAAACTTGACCAAACACTGTGGCATCGCTTAATTAGTGTTTCGGTTAACTTGTTCAACTTAGCAGACCTAATTAAGATCCTTGTGAGACGAAAACAAAGCATTACCGGGAATAAGAAAGACGAATGTAGACAACTGAAATAAATATATATTCTAACTAGCTGACCTGGCAAACGTCGTTTTGCCATGTAGGTATAATATCATTTATAATAAAAAATAGGGGTTGATCGTAGAGGGGTGAAAATTGGGAGTTGTATGTATTTTTTAATGCTGTATCATAAAAAAAAATTAAAATTAAAAATGTATCTAAAAATTAAAAAAAAAATTAGGGGTGGCCTACCCTTAACATTTAGGGGGATGAAAAATAGATGTTGTCCGATTCTCAGACATACCCAATATGCACATAAAATTTCATGAGAATCGGTCAAGCCGTTTCGGAGGAGTTTAACCACAAACACCGCGACACGAGAATTTTATATATTAGATATTAAAATAACATATAGTAATAATAAAATATTAAAAATTTTAAAAAAGATTTTTTTTTTAAAGTTTGGTCCCAGTGGCAGTGTACCTTTAACGCTGGCAGCATTTATTCGTTAAAATAAACCACAGCTCTGCGTTCACCAGTACTATCCAGGCCCCAACTTAAATCTTTAATTAGCGCTTGTGCACTTGAACTCCACGGCCCAAGAGTCTCTACTCCAAAGGGAACAAAATCGAAGTTGGAGGAAAGACTCTTATATTTGAGCCACGTAATGAGTGTTAGTTTTGTCATACACTTAGTCTACGTTAGTTATTATTTCCAATCGTCTTCTGCAGTATGAACCTCTTTTGGGTAACAGCTTCTTGAGCTTTACATTTAGATCCATTCTTTGCTTACTCCATCCATTTCTCCCCGGACACATTTATGAGATATTTTTCTTGAGGGCTCCAGCTCCGGCGGTCTATCTTTTGTCTGTACACCTTGCAATATGGCCAGCCTATTTCCATTTCAGCTGTAAGGCGTGGGTTAGCGAATCGAGGTTTTTTTTATGCCATGATGTGGTCACTTCGTGTTTTGTTAATATTTTTGATTCTGAGAATGCTCCCCTTCATTCCTCTCTAGGCTGCACGGCTTGAAGTCGAAATTTAATATTTCGGTAAAAAGGTTTGGCTGCCGTAGATTTAAATAATATGGTGAAATAATGAATATATACCTATTTGAGACATAAACCCATAGAACAATTAATAAAATAAATCAGTGGCGCTACAACCTTTTTAGGTCTGGGCCTCAGATTTCTGTTCTGCTTCTGTGTTTGCAGATCAGCTACCTGTGCTTGACACACGATGTCGACTTTTTGGGTCGGCAGTGTACGGCATTTATCTTTTATTGAAGATTGTCTAAAGTATTAATAACCTGTGTTATTGCCGTACAGATAAAAGTCACCGGAAAATGACTCTTTTCGGAGGGAAGTAATTTACCCCATACACCTAAGTGTTCCACAAAAAATGTACGGCATGCTGGAAAATGTTACCTATTTATGAAGTACTCTCAAGATCATTTGATTTTATGTTGTTCTATATTATCATCACCTATATGCTAATCAGAGATATGTTGCAACCCTTGGCTTTCGACCGCTCCGCTGGAAATATGTACGGCGTTTACGGGTAAAGTATCTGTATATGTGTCCAAAAGGAATTACACCAATGCCGTACAGTAATAAATGACCTATATTGCTTCTGCAACTATCGTCGAATTAAAAATTTGCACCGAGTTCCGGCACCATCACTTTTGTACGGCACTAGGTTTTTCGACATTTATTTTTAATCATCTATACACTTATAACAAAGCCGTACATTAATAATTAGTCGAAATTCCTCACTTGTACCTGGGAAATTCCATTCACTCACGTACCTACTCACATGTACCGCTCAGAAATGACGGCATAGTGCTCAGAGTTATTTTCAGATATAGTAACAGCCTTCTAAACGTAATTCACGTTGGGTCATTTCACAGGTATTTTTTGTTCATGGGCTTGTGGTCTATAATATTTTAACTCGGCCAATCGTCACATTTGATTCTTTACTTTTGTTTCGCTTTGACGCTAGACTCATTTTGAAAATGTTTTTGCCAATTTTATTTATTAGTGCTCTCAATTTTATTATTTCTTAGTGATTGTTATTGCATATTTTGAATTAGGCAAAGTATTACTTACTATATTATCAGTCTGATCTCTTGTTCCTATATTAATTTCCTCCTTATCCTTGACAATTGTGTGCCTTTCTTCAGGTTACGAACATATAGAAACGAGGTATGCATTACTATTTTAAGATAAAATTATGTAACAACAGCCACCGAACCGTTCTTTGTGGTACATATATATATGTACATGCCAATCTTAATCTTCAACCTAAGGTAAACTTAACATGAAACTAACCCGTCAGTTACTCAAGTAATTAGCGATGCGTGTCTTAATATCCGGGCAGTGCATCACTGAGGTCGTGATAATTAAATGCGAATCTCAAGACAATACCTGAGATTTCCAGGCTGTCGCTACACACTGGATGATTGTAGATAAAGGGTGGTGCAGTTATTTTATACTTGGGGAAATCCGTTGCGCATAAGTGCGGGATGGTTGTCATATAAATAAATTCTAAATCGTAAAACTAAAAAATGCGTAAAGCAAATAGTCTATAAATGTTTACTTACGTTGAACTATGACGAAACGGAAAATCTGCTAGATGTACTAAAATAATTTCCACATATCATGCTCCCAAGCGTGTGCCTGATACCAACCCACACACATCCTCCCAAATACTCACTCACACACACACATACACACACACATAGACCCGGTACACCTCTATTTCTGTAGGAATCTAGTTGACTGTTTTTTTTATTACCTTTTTAAAAATTTAAATTGTGTTGCTTACTCATATATGTACTTTTTTTGTTATGACTCAGTATGACTCTGCTGTGGAATGGAAGCCTGGTTATCCATATCACAGGTTCTTACCTAGCTTGGAAACCAGTCTCCCAATACTTTCTTAACTGTATTCGTATGGTTTGTTGCAAATGTTATATGAGAGAAATAAAGAATTATTATTATGTGGGACTCGCTATTGTGCATACAAAAACCCCAAAGCGCCACCAACAATCAGCCTTGTGATGCGGTAACAGCAGAACCTTATCCAGTTTCCGACGCCGTTGTTGGTTTGTGAAGATACTTGACACAGCAAGTATGGCGCAAAATCGAAAGAAGTTTTTAAAATAAGGTAAATAATTAAAAAGTTTTTATGTAACAGTATTTATGGCCAGACTAGAAAAGGAGTATCTTACATAACTCGAACATCGCTTAACTGAAATAATATTCTCTATTAACCATTGTAACGGACGTGACGTCGCCAGTCACATCCTGCCAAGCCAAGCCAAAGCCAAGCCATGCCATGTTGACCAACCTGTAACGGACGTGACGTCGCCAGTTACATCCTGCCAAGCCAAGCCAAAGCCAAGCCATGCCATGTTGACCAACCTGTAACGGACATGACGTCGCCAGTCACATCCTGCCAAGCCAAGCCAAAGCCAAGCTATGCCATGTTGACCAACCTGTAACGGACATGACGTTGCCAGTCACATCCTGCCAAGCCAAGCCAAAGCCAAGCCATGCCATGTTGACCAACCTTCCAACCAACCGCCATGCCTGCCAACCGCAAATGCCAGCCACTTGGAGGGGATGAGTCTATATATTAAAACTTACTCTTTGGAAGACGCATCAAATAAAGAACAAGTGTGCCATTTTGTTTTCACTGTGAATTAAAATACAATTATCAATAAAAGAATAGGTCAATTATACCTTATAAAAATCACCTAATGTGCACTCACCCATCCATCCCGGTGTAAACTAGCGGAAGTTATAATTTATGGATTTAGTTCCGGAGCTCGTCTCGAGAGGGAGCTAGTGAGACGGTAACGAAACACCTGATATTTAATGCATACTGTCTGAGATCGCCTTAAAACTACGCACAACAATTTCTTTCCTTTATAAACTATTACTAAAGATTGTAGATTAACTTGTTTATTTCAATACAAAAATGTCCTATTTTTGTATTCATTGCAAATACATGCAAAGAATCTCCAAAATCTTTCTAGTTATGTCGCTTTCAGGGATTTATAGACAAAACACCTCGTTATTGATACATTATTTAATATTTCGTTCTCATATTGATAAACTTATATGTAAATATAGGTTCATTTACTGCATTTTCGTGTTTACTTTAAAATCAATTACCATATTACGATAAATTTTGGCGCCATCTGTTGATTATTAGGTAAATCACTTAGGTCCATTACGCCTTACGTTTTCGCTCAGCTATTGTCTAAAAGTATCTCAAATCTTCCCATAGGTGGCGCTGTTATAAAAATACTTTCAATCCATAATTTAAACTCTTTAAAAATATTGTACAAAATATTATAACGCTAATATTGTATAGGGTATAAGATGAGTTTTTCACAAATGGTACGTTATGCCCCGACGTGTAATAGGATATACTAGTGTAGACTCCAGGATGCACTCCGCAGATTCCACCCCAAGAGACGACTCCAGCTAAAACACCTCGACAAACAAGTGGTCCGCCTGAATCACCCTATAAAACAGAAGATATAATATATTGAACATGTTTTATAAATAACATATTTAGATACTAGCTTTGTTCAGCATTTGTTCCGTTAGTTGTTTCTTTCATACACCACGCGCTGTTATGACTGAGAGGTTTGATAGTTGCTGTGATTTATTCTCAATATTTCTGTCTTAATTTCTATTCGAGCATTTCCTATATACATACTTGGATCTATATCTAGATTATATCCTATAAAAATAAATCATAATTAAAACACGCAGCCTTCACACGCGTGCATGCGATGATCTGGGACTTTGATGTGTTTTTCCTTTGAAGTGTTCTTCTATCAATTGGTAAGCAGCCGGATTCGACCTCAGTCTCATATTATAATTATTATATCTGTTTGGTAATAAAATAGACAATAACCTGGCAAGAATCCTTTCCTTGTGCCCCAGCGCACAAAACAGAGAGATGCAAATATCGTGAACTGTAGAACCATTCACAATATATCTTTGATAGTATAGGTACGCAAACCATTTCTAGCTTGCGGGCGGGTTTATTCTGCAAATCAAGGGTCAAGTGTTACTCCTTCTTCTCCTTGAAAGGCCCGCAATGCACCCTCTGAAATTGGGTGTCCATGGGCATTGGGCTGCGATGACTGCCCCTTATGGGCGTCCCGTAGGCTCAGTTGCCCCTTTGTATAAAAAAATATTTACTAGTAAATTAATGTTAGATATTTACTGACTAAGCAGTGTTGGCCTAGTGGCTTCAGCGTGCGACTCTCATACCTGAGGTCGTAGGTTCAATTCCCGGCTGTGCACCAATGGACTTTCTTTCTATGTGCGCATTTAACACTCGCTCGAACGGTGAAGCAAAACATCGTGAGGAAACCGACATGTCTTAGACCCAAAAAGTCAACGGCGTGTCTCAGGCACTGGAGGCTGATCACCTACTTGCCTATTAGATTTAAAAATGATCATGGTTGTAGCGCCACTGATTTGTTTATTTCTTATTTACTGATTAACATATTTCACCTAGGCTTTTGGTAAAGGGCTTCAGCATACTTTATATATACCTATTATAGAGTAATTAACCACACCTCTTCTTTCAATCCAAATCCCGAAACTAGACATAAATCATTTGCTTGTAATTTGTCTTCATTTTCTGAATATAAACGAATTGGGTGAACTGTGTCTGTTACGATAAAGTCTTTCGACACCTTTACAAAATCATTCAATATTAGTTACACGAACAGTAAATTAAAATATCTTTTACACAAACGGAGTAGAGGCCAATACTCCCTACGGAAATAATGAATTAAAAACCAGAATTGACAGAAAAAACAGAACTGACAAAATCAAAAACAGCATTGACAGAAAAAACTGAACTGACAGAAAAAAAACAGAACTGACGCGAAAAAACAGAGCTTTATAGTTATCCCTTATTTATAAAAACAAAATCAGTTTTATTGCACAAATACTCTCCCGTGTTTCGCACAAATTTTGTTTATGCTTATAAATATACAAGATTTAAAAAAATGCAAATTGGTTTAATTTTATAAATACAAGAAATTAGATACCAACCAGAAATTTCATAAATTTATTCCCTTACCTGCAATATTGCTAAATCATGTTTTAAATACGTGTGATTATATTGTTCATGTTTGTAGAAATATTGTATGCGCCTCCAGTGCTCATGCGCAGGCTTGTATAGAATTATCATTGCAGATTTATCAATTGTCCCAGCAACCACTCTTACGTTATTGAGATTTTTCATATTTCCTTTACTGAAAATTTATAGGGAATTGAACGTTAAATAACGGCTAAGCTACATGCTACTTAAATCTGTTGTTAGATTCATCTCCACTAGGTTTGAATGGGGTCTTCTAACATTTTAGTATGAAAGTCAGTTTGCTATTGAGACATGAGGCAGGAATCGGAACGGGTGCTACTTGTGGTGACTGGTTGGACTTGAATTCGTGTATGCGGTGAATGGTGATGTTACTTATTTCGACTATGTATTTGCGTGTTGTTCCCACGAGAATGTAAGTGAGTGCTCCTATTTCACCATGCCTACTGCTGATAGAGAACCAATCTTTGTTTTTAATATTAATTACTTAAGATGTCATGTGGAACATGGTATAATGGTTGCAGCTCTTTACAAACATTGTGTAAATCAAAAAACTTGGCGATTAAAAAGAGTGACGAAGAGTTTATTGCCAGTTCTTTTCGTCCATTCTACGCCCTTGATTTGAGAACTGGCAGTAAATGTAAAATTAGAAGAGGCAGCAGGGATCAGCCTAAACATTCTCCATCTCGATTGCGATTCCGATAATATTAGGTTCCCTAACCTAATATTATATATTTGCGATATCTTTAACCAGCATACAAAAACTTCGGGATCGTCTATTGGAAGTTACAGTGTGTATAAAGCAGGTTCTATTGATATATATCTTAATATATATAAATCTCGTGTCACAATGTTTGTCCTCAATGGACTCCTAAACTACCGAACCGATATCAATAAAATTTGCACACCATGTGCAGTTCGATCCAACTTGAGAGATAGGATAGTTTAAATCTCAAATTACAGTCGCAATTTTAATTTATTGCAAAATATTTGTTTATTATTTGATACAATTCTAACAGATGGCGCTGTGTTAAAATTATCGACGTTTCACATAAGCTGTCATCTACCTTTCACATAAGTTCTCCTACCGTTTCCCTTGAATAGTTTGCTACTATGTAATATAACAAAAACGTTAGCCACAGCAACGCTTGGCCGGTCTGCTAGTATATAATATAAATTACGTGTCACGTTGTTTGTCCGCTATGGACTCCTAAAATACCGAACCGATATCAATCAAATTTGCACACCGTGTGTAGTTTGATCCGTCTTAAAAGATAGGATAGCTTACATCTCAATTTATACCCGCAATATTATTCTATCGCAAAATATTTGTTTTTATTTGATAGTCACAATTCTAACAGATGGCGCTGTGTTGAAAGTACCAACGTTTCACATAAGCTAAAATTTAATGGCATAATAACCAAAAAAGCATGGTGGGCTGGGTGTTCTCCTGCCGTTTCTCTTGAATAGTTTACTACTATGTAATATAACAAAAACTTTAGCCACAGTATCGCTTGGCCGAGTCTGCTAGTATATTGTATATTTATATAGCTTACTCTGAAAATATAAAGCAATGCGCAGCAGTTAGTACGTATCTCAGTGTAATTAAAGATCCACCACAAAAGGACGACCATGACACACCGTACCAATTCTGTTGCCTAAGTGCAACCTGTAACAGATAAAAAAGTTTTGACACATTCGTAGGTAAGGAATAGATACTCCGTCTCATAGTAATTACAGTAATTACACATACGCGGATTGCCTAGGTTCAATATCTAGAATATCAAAATAGAAAATTAACAAAACATAATAATACCGCTCCAATTTTTTATTTTACAGAATTATATAATAAAATCATAATATGTTACATTAGAAAACCGCTGTGGTTTGTATAAATGTTACCATAGCAGTCTTGTTTTGAAACGCGACAAATGTATATAAAACAGTTTTTCAATTTACTTTTTATGTTGGTTAATGTTAATCTATCCAATAGCTGATTGGGTAGTCCATTTATTAGACGCGGTAGCAAATACCTCAACGTTCTCTCGCCATAGACGTTGTTTGCTTTCGATGTACAGAGCCCAATCTGCGTAACAGCTCGCTTCTGTACGTCATGCTCCACTAGTCATCTCGAAAAAAAGTCGAAGCTCGAATAGAAGACATTTACTTTTTCTATTATGGGTAGTATTTTTTCAGTGTTTAAAAATTCCCCTTTGTTCATTTTTATATGAGTCGAGAATATTTCTGGAGACGTGTTTTAGGATCCGTTTTTGAAGGTAACATATTAGGTTGAGAATCGTTGGGTACGTTCTACCGTGATTAATGACAATTTTAAACCTCATTCAGGGTTTTTAAAGGCTTAAAAGCCATGCCCCACTGGTAAAAGTAACATCGATGTATACACACGGCAAAGGGCAAAAAAAATGTGTTTTTATTTTTTCTTATAAAGAGTCAAGCATTATAATTAAGGAGTATAGCGTAAAAATATTTCATTTCACAAGTAGCCTTAAATACCGACATTTACCTAATATTGAATATTCATAGTACAATAAATCAATGACGAATTAATTAACACTATACTTACCTGGTATGGAATTTGTGTAATATCTGCTTCAACGCCTCCAAGTATTTTTAACGGGCATATATCTAAAAAGGATTTATATGCCGCGTTTTCTCTTAATATTGCCTGTAAATAATTATAATTTGATAAATAAGCAGTACAACGAAGAAGATGAAGTCCCATAATCAATGGGACATGGGGGGGGGGAAACACATCTCTCACTCCAGTAAAGCGTAGGGACAGAAGACGCCAGGCCCTATGACTAGGTATTATTAGAGCCTATGCCAGTCCTCTCGCGCATTTCCGTCACAAGAGAAAATATACTTATCTATTTATAATATCTTATATATAAAATTCTCGTGTCACAATGTTAGTTACCATACTCCTCCGAAACGGCGTGACCGATTTTTATCAAATTTTATATGCATATTCAATAGGTCTGAGAATAGGCTACTATTTTTCATACCCCTAAGTGATAAGGGTTGTCTACCCCTAACATTTTTTTTTTGAACGAAATTTTAATTGTTATTTTTTTATAAAATACATACAACCCTAAATTTTCACCCCTCTATCACCAACCCTTATTTTTCATTTGTTAATTAAAATCTTATGACTTGAACTCTGAGGTTTATATAGAGAAAAAGGTAGGCTAAGTAAAATCACATTAAGGAGAAACGAAGTTCGCGGGGACAGCTAGTCTCTTTATATAATCATGTCAATATAATAAGGTCCACAAGCATTGGGAATATTAGGAAATTTAAAAAATAGGCCATTTGTAGGCAAAATAGGCAGATTTTTGGAAATCATTTTTCCTTTATAAATCAACCTTTCCTCACAGCTTTCTTCCTTTGAAAAATCGCAGTGCACATACCTATTATTAATTACTAAGTCACGTATTTTGTAAGTTATTTGGGACTAAGAACTGAACTAAGATTGTAAAATATCCTTTTACCGTAAAATCAAGTTCATGAGATGGCTTCCGTCTTTCGCCTACATCTCTGGTACGTCCAACTGAACATAATATAGAGAGAATAATATATAAATGTATAACACTGTGATATAATTTCATGGAATTTTAATTTACTTGTGATATCCATTAGAACTAGTTTCTGTAAAATATTAGATGACAGAATAATATTAAACTGACATTTTGTCAAAGTATTTTTTATTTCGCCTGAGCAGTGCTAGATAATAACACTTATTAATTACTAGCGACACGCCCCGGCTTCGCACGGATGCAATGCTGATACTAAATACACTACAAAAAAATTGTGAACGTTGCATATAAAAATATAGCGTATCGTAGCGTATTCATTACTGCCCGTGGCCCGCACGTGGATATTTTGATAAATCTCGTAGGGTTCAGACTGCGTTTGAATTTAAGCGGAAAAAATGTAATTATTTACGACATCACATTAGAAACCTCAAAAATAACAGAATTTCTCCACTATTTAATGGATGTTATTATACATATAAACCTTCCTCTTCAATCTCTCTATCTATTTAAAAAAAACCGCATCAAAATCCGTTGCGTAGTTTTAAAAGACTTAAGCGTACATAGGGATATAGGGACAGAGAAAGCGACTTTGTTTTATTCTATGTAGTGAGTGGGTCCCACATAATCCCCATGAACCAAGCAGTCGGTGGCATGCGCAAAACATGTCCTCAAAAAAATGAAGCCACAGATCACATACTAGGAATAATTTCTAATCTGTCAGCAAAAATCTGTTTGTTTCATAATGTCATTGAGCTTTTAATTTTTATCAATGTTCGAAATTTATATTTTACTATTTATTACAACCCATTTTGTTAATACAAAGGAAGTAGAGAGAGGTTTTTACAACGAATATATAGTTCCACGTGTTGTCAATGGTTATGCAGCAAAACATGGAGATGTTCCATATCAGGTAAACCGTTTATACTGACATATTGGACAACAGAAACCTTCTAAAAAAATCTAATCTTATTATATCAACCATTTCCATTAAGAGGAGATTTGGTGACTCACTGTGGACGTCCTCTGCCCCATCTAGGGGTTATTAAATCAAATCATTTCCATTAAAGTCAAGTCTCTCAACCAAATTATTGCCCCTTCCAAAAAGTAGTTTCATATGGAGAAGAATGGGCAAGAAACTCCATACATACTCTTTTAAAATAATTTTTATACATTGACTTGATAATTATATGTGAAGATTATGTACCTAGAACAAAAAAAAACTACTATACTAAAATAAAATAGGCACATGGTGTTATAAAAAGCAATGCAGCAGATAACTAAATTATTATGTTGATACATGGTGCTTACATATTTACAAATATTGCAACTATAGATTTTACATTTTTATATATATGTATTCACGAAAATATGTTATTGACTGTATATCAAGACGTAATTTATATACCTCGTACTTACGACATGTTAGGTTCTCGAAATACGCCACGTAAATCGAAACGACGTAAGTCAAGAGATATTTTTTCGTATGTTTACATGTAAAACTCAAGGGTTAGGATCCACACGGACTCGAAATTAAAAAAAAACTGCATCTATAACAAAGCATATACATACTTTATTATCAAAATTATTCTTAAAATAATTATATATGCACTTATGAAATTGCTAGTTATTTTTGCTATTTGTGTGTTATTAATAATTATAAAACTTTAATATGTAATCAATATATGTAATGAGAAATAATAAATTAAACTTTTGGCTTAAAGAAACTATCAATTCTAGATTGCTTCGCTTCTTGCTATCATACAGATGTTGGTAATACTGATAGGCTGCACAAATTTTGAAACTTGTACTCAAATGTTCTAGGTGGCTTTTAAAATGAGGACTCCGCGTCGCAAACTCTGTATGACGTTTTGTGGTGGTGTAATAATTTCCCCAACCAAACTGCTCTCCGCAGCCCATTGTTTCGCTGAGGATCCGAGCATTTGTCAGAAAATATGTGGCAATCAGGGGTAGGTATAAAAATATATTTACGTCGAAGCTAATCAGATAGTTACACACCTGTATATATAGATATATTGTATGGTATAAATCATTTATCTATAAAAGTTTAAAAGAGTTTTAAACAATCAAGGTTTAATAATATGATTTATAGTAAATCTAAAGTCTAGATTATATTTCACTATTTTGTATTTAGAAGTTAATACTATTATAAATTAGGTCAAATTAGATTAAATCACCTTTTTAAAAGCCTTAATTCTATGAATCTTACCGCTTTTACGGTAGCCAAACTTTATTTCTACTAATATTTAACAAAATTATAATAATAAGAATTACAAACAAAGAGTTGACTACATTCGCCCTATTTGTTATTGAAATCTGTTTCGTCACTTTCAAGCAATAAAGAACGCAGTAAACGAAAGTAACATATCGTACGGAATGACACACCACACACCAGTTAATCTACTTTATTATTAATTCAAGAGAGGCATAAATAGATAGATAAATATAAATTATTTTAATATGTACACTATCTATATCCTAAAGAAAGTTTTTTTTAGATGAAATACGTAGATTTTTTAGTGCTTTCAGGTAAATTCGGAATTTAATGTAAATTAAATTATTGACAAACTTATTATTGAACTTCATAATTTAAATTTTTTGTCATAGACCAAAAAGAACGCTCAGCCATACGTACGCTGTAGCGGGTAACTTGAGAAATTACGATGCCTATAGCGAAGATTCAGCTGAACATGGTCAGTGGAGGACACTGAAGTCCGTAGTATATCCGAGAACTTACAAGTTTCCAAAAGACGACATTGCAATTCTGGTTAGTTAATCCTACCAACTTAGTTCTTTTTAAGACTGGCTACAGAAAAGCGCGTCCCTAATATTGGCTTCTCTATATCTAATTGTTATATCAAATAAGTTTAAGGAATTAAATATTATGACCCTATCTGGTCAATATATTCTTAAAGCCTTGTTGTATGATTTTAAAACAAATGGTGACTTTCACCAGTGTACACGCAACAGAACTAATCTAAGCGACCAACCATGCTCCAGAAGATAAACTAGTCGTTATATGGAAAATTAAAAAAGAGTGGCGGAGAGTTTCTTGCCCGCACTACGCCCTTGACTTGCAAATTGGTAATAAAGCTGGTAGACCACAAGCCCATGAACAAAAAATACCTGTGAAATGACCCAACGTGAATTACGCTTAGAAGGCTGTTACTATATCTGAAAATAGCTCTGAGCACTATGCCGTCATTTCTGAGCGGTACATGTGAGTACGTGAGTGAATGGACTTTCTCAGGTACAATGGGGGAATTTCGACTAATTATTAATGTACGGCTTTGTTATAAGTGTATAGATGATTAAAAATAAATGTCGAAAAACCTAGTGCCGTACAAAAGTGATGGTACCGGAAGTCGGTGCAAATTTTTAATTCGACGACAGTTGCAGAAGCAATAAAGGTCATTTATTACTGTACGGCATTTGTGTGATTCCTTTTGGATACATATACAGATACTTTACCCGTAAACGCCGTACATATTCCCAGCGGTGCGGTCGAAAGCCAAGGGTCGCAACATATGTCTGATTAGCATATAGGTGATGATGATATGAAACAACATAAAATTAAATGATCTTGAGAGTATTTCACAAATAGATAACATTTTCCAGCATGCCGTACATTTTTTGTGGAACACATAGGTGTATGGGGTAAATTACTTTCCTCAGAAAAGAGTCATTTTCCGGTGACTTTTATCTGTACGGCAATAACACAGGTTATTAATACTTTAGACAATCTTCAATAAAAGATAAATGCCGTACACTTTCGATAGTCCGCTACCACCGCCTACCAATACAGGGCGTCCCAAAGTTATGGGAAATGAAGGGAAAGTACCTTAAATATCGTAGATAGGGTATTTTACTAAAAGAAGACTTTATGTTATTTTTAAAAGTTATTAATTCTGCATTCAAAGATTTTTTAAAAATTACTTGCTTCGTCTGGGAATCGAACCGACTTAAATGTAAAAAAAACACCCCTACTTTTATGATGCCAATCAAAAGAATGGCCAAAAACTAATAACTCTTCTTAAGTAACATAGTATTTTAAAAGAAAGGAACAGCGTGAATATATCTTTTAATCAAATTAAAAACATTATCTATCGTATTCGGCCAAAAAAAATCCCCTACGAGTCTGTTACTTTAGAAAAGTTATTAGGTTTTGGCCATTCTTTCGATTGGCATCATAAAAGTAGGGGTGTTTTTTTTTAATTTAAGCCGGTTCGATTTCCAGACGAGGCAAGTAGTTTTTAAAAAATCTTTGAATGCAGAATTACTAACTTTTTAAAATAACATAAAGTCTTCTTTTAGTAAAATACCCTATCTGCGATATTTAAGGTACTTTCCCTTCATATCTCATAACTTTGGGACGCCCTGTATTATATTTTTATTTTTGTTAAAAATATTTTTCCTTTACCTCTCTCTGCTGGTACGATAAGGCTGTAAATATACTTTACAGCCTTATGGTAGTATACTCAGATATGTACAGTTATTAATGACCTTAAGGGACACCTCAAACGTCGTCGAAGTTTTTATCAGCTGTAAAGAATAATCTGGAGTAAAATGTACGGCATCTGGTTTTTTTTGTTTATTTATATTTGTTACATATAACATAACAATAATCTTTGAAAATATTACTCCCCATATTACTCTAGGAGCATTTGAAAAGTCATCTAAATTTCGGAAATTTCATATATTTTTTATCATAATATTTTTATTTGTTACCATTTAAAATGAACGGCTATAAGGTACAACGGTAATATTTAGTAACATTATGTAAAAAAACAAGTTGCCGTACATTATTCTCTCATCTTACAGCAGCAAGAACTTGGTAAATCCTGAAATTTCGATAAATATTTAATTACACAAATATTAACTATAATATTTGGACGGCATAATTATAAAACATTATTGTCCGTGTTAAATAATATTTTGAACATGTTGCCGTACATTTTACAATGACCTTAGGGTATATGGGTGTAGGGGTAGGGTTCCGACCCTTGGCTTTCGACCGTTCCCCTGGAAATATGTACGGCGTTTACGGGTAAAGTATCTGTATATGTGTCCAAAAGGAATCACACAAATGCCGTACAGTAATAAATGACCTATATTGCTTCTGCAACTGTCGTCGAATTAAAAATTTGCACCGACTTCCGGTACCATCACTTTTGTACGGCACTAGGTTTTTCGACATTTATTTTTAATCATCTATATACTTATAACAAAGCCGTACATTAATAATTAGTCGAAATTCCCCCATTGTACCTGAGAAAGTCCATTCACTCACGTACTCACATGTACCGCTCAGAAATGACGGCATAGTGCTCAGAGCTATTTTCAAATATAGTAACAGCCTTCTAAGCGTAATTCATGTTGGGTCATTTCACAGGTATTTTTTGTTCATGGGCTTGTGGTCTATGGGGCATGACACAAAAATGTCGGGCAACACTGGTACATTGCATCGCTGACTGCGTTTTATAGAATGTAGTTTTGCTAGTAGCGAGCCAATCAAAGTGCGTGATTCCGATGCTTTAGGGGCTGTATTTTGATTTACAGTACACATCCAAACCTTTTCATTTCAACAATAATGTGCGTGCGATTCCAATAGCGAAGAAATATATCGACTACCATGGTAAATGTCTGGTTTCCGGATATGGGCGTACGTCACGACAAGTTAGTTTATTTTAAATTATATTAACGCGTTCCTAGACCGATACTTCCAATTGAAATAACGATTCTGACGCTTTTGTATGCAATTTTGATGTATTTCGATATGCGTACTTCTAACGTAATTTGCATATAGAAAATTGTTCAAGTATCTTAAGCAGATTAACTTTGTAAAACTCGTATTTTGTTTATTTATTATGATTGAATTACGCGATATTGTTAATATTATTTTCGACTTTCCAGTACTTTACTCCACATAATGGTAACTTTTAGGTATAAAGAGTCGCTAGGTGGTCACGAAACGTTTTAGTATACCTACTTGGGTACAGAAAAACGTTACGGCGCGTTACATGGATGGGGGTGGGGTCAATAATCTCCAAAAATTGCGTGATACTTGCGTAATACTTGAACGCTCCCCTTGCCATTTCTACAATTTTGGTTCTCATAATATCCGTAGCGATGTTACAATATATGAAATTTCGCGGTAGAAAGACTCAATAAAGTACGCTATCGGGATTGCTATTGTTACAGAGTACCAAGTCTGATAGTTATTAGCGTCTTTATTATTATTTTATTGTTACGACGTTATCATATTGGTTTCCTGTAAGGAACATACACTAGTATGTATTTTTTTGTGAATAAATAAATCTTTGAACCGAACTTTAACTTAAGATCTTACTTATCGATAAATAATATTGAGATTTTCTAGGGGACTTCAGATAAACTTCTCCTCGCACACTTACACCTTCTGCCAAATAGGCAATGCGGCCTGAGGTTTCGGAAAAATATGAGAAAGTTTGTTTGCACGGACACTGTTGTCAACGACGTTGGAAAGGTAAGGTTTTTCATATATTGCTTTTGTGAGTTTTCTAAAACTCGATGTTAATAAATAGGAGTTACCAATTTCCACTTTTATAGAAACTATTCTGTAGCCTTTTTATGTTTAATTATTCTCTAATATTCTTATTTTTTTAATACGAGTTCCTTCAACTAATCATTCAAGCCAAAGTGGCAGGTAGGAGACCTGGTAGCAGCTCACACATCTTGCTTAAAGAATCGGCAAAGACCAAGTGGTTCAGAACAAAATCCAACCCAAAATCATATTAGACATTACTAACCTTCGAAAGGAGGTGGCACTATAAGAAGAAGAATTAACGGAACATTTTCCGACTTTTAACCCGTGAACGCTGGGGTCCCACAAGGCTGTGTCCTTTCCCCGAATCTTTTTCTTCTGCATATCAATGACATGATTCAACATAGCAATATTCATTGTTATGCGGATGATAGCACTCGGGGATACTCGCTTCACTGGCCATGCAGAATACCTATAGAATCTAAAAGGCTGGCAACGCACTCGCGAGCCCTCTGGCATTGTGTGTCCATTATATCACTTAACATGCCCGTTTGCCCCCTGTTACATAAAAAACTGGAAAAGAGATCATTATTTTTATCTTAATTAAGGATTTTCCTTAACTAAATCTTTGAAGAACGTGAATTGATTACAGTTTAATTAATTTATCTTTTTCATGAAGTGGATGTCGTGATGTGTTCAATACCTACACTTTTTAGGGAGATTCGGGCGGACCTCTTGTATGCAGTAAAACTGGAGACCCCAACGAAGGACCCAATGGAGTGTTGGTTGGAATTGTCAGCGGAAATCAAAGACGCGCCGCGTCATTTTTTACACGTGTCTCATACTTCGCTAGATATATTGAAAGAAACAAAGCGACTTTGGCACAGCCTATCTTTATATTATATACAACATTTTTGCTACTTTGATTTTGTTTTATTTCTGTAGGCATAATTTATTGAAATATTTTCGATTGGAAAACGCTTACTAAATCAGAAGATAAAAAACCTAATATATTATCATACAGCGCCATCTATCATTATAAACGCACAGTTTCTTACTAAAAAAATTATCTGTCTGATAACAATTTATTGTATATAATGATCTTGCACGCGTTGTAAATATATAGATGTATAGTAATCCTACCCTATAACGCGTTCTATTCCTGTAAAACCGTTTTTGTGGACAATTCCAAAATTAGGAAAACTAATTTAATACAGTTATAAAGTTAAATTAAAAGGCCGGCAACGCACCTTTGAGCCTTTTGTCAATGTCAACATCAGATGAGCCTCCTGCCCGTTTGCCTCCTATTACATAAAAAAATAACACAACTGAAACCGGTGCAAAGGTATGCAAAACTAATTATGGGCTTGACGAATCATTATAAATTTCACACTACAGAAAATAGAAATATAACTTGAGAAATCTTCGCGTTAACTAATTAAGCTCGCATCTAACTAAATGTTTTTATTATTAGAATAATATTAAAAAGGAAACTTCGAATATATTAAAATTACTGCTAATATTTTACTGAGAAAACATAATACATATAACGAGTATATTTGTATGGAATTTCAAAGTGGAGGATGTATCTGTCACCCATTTGTGAAAGATACCGGTGCGGACGTGCAGGCTGGGAAGGTTTCGATTGATGAGTGACGTCACACCAACCAATACACCCTTCTTTTCGTCTTCAGCTGGGTCCCCAGTACCAAAGCAGACGAGTCCACCACCTTCTGCTTCCTATAATCGATCGATAATATATAATACCAGCTGACCCGGCAAACGTTAGTTTTGATGTATATGTATGATGTATATAATTTGTAGGAAAAAAATTTTTCGTTCAATAAAAATAACTATCAACAATAATAAGAAAATGGGGATTGATCGTAGAGGGGTGAAAATTAGGGGCTGTATGTATTTTTATTATATGATGTCGATATTGTCGTTCGGACGTCACTCTCCCGCCGCCGCGCCAAGGAAATTTGATCAAAGGTTTTTGCCGGTATCTGTAGATGAACTGAGTTGCCAGACTTTTGTTTACAACTTATGTTTTTGATCGCAATATATATTAGTTAAACTGTACTCATTCAATTAAAATTGTTTCTTACTGTGGCTGCCAGTGCTCCATCGAATTCAGTGCAATAATATTGCCAGCAACTTCTCAATAACTGACGTTCACACGAACGTTGATTGTGCACTTTTAAATCGACCGTAAATAGGCTCTTGTCGATTGACCAACTCTGAAAACGATATATTGATTTTCGAGATAAGATATGAATCTCTGTGATTAGCTCCGTCATAGTGTCTATTTTACTGATATATTTATGTATATATTTATAAAAAATAATTTCAATCACGGTGTCAGATGCGATGATCTCTTCCCATTTCCATTTTTTATACTAAAAAACAATAACAAGGTAAAAAATAGCGTACAAGTTAATTTAAATCTAATTTTAGTTTAAGCAATAGAAAGGAGAAAAATCTTGTTCCGCTAATTGTTTTGAGCAGTATATATAGTATCCTTTCAAAATGAGATTTAAAAATACTGTACATTATGTAATGATATCTTAAATTTTTCGATGAAATTTTGGATTTGTTAGACGATAGGACGCGTTGCCAGAATGACTTCCTCTGCATTTATATTGATTCAATTTAAAATTTGCTGCTTTACTAAATTGTATTGTTTCATTTCCAAAACAGGTCAGTTGGTGTAATTTATTTTCTCGATAAATTCAAGATTACAAGACATTAAATTGCTAGCAGAGCTAATTCTGCACCACATAATATTTAGGAAAATGTATATAGACAGTGGCGTAACTATACCATCTGGGGAACGAGGCAAATTCTTTTAATGGGGCCCTATCAGTCAAAATCGTCACGTTATACTCATTTTAATTTTAATAAACTTTGAGATTTTCTGAGTACTCAATTACACGTTGTATATGTCCCACTAATGGCTATAGGCCTCCTCTCTTTGGCGAGAAAGAATGGTCAGTAGTCCCAACGCTAGCCGAATGCGTTGGAGACTTTTTTATTGGAGACTTTACATTCATCCATAGAACACAATATCTCTTGGGCAGGGGCCCTCTTGGGTCGGGGGCCCGTGGCATTTTGCCAGCCCTGCCACCCTATTATTACGCCACTGTAAATAGGTAATATATATATATATAAATGTTATATTTAATAACCTTACTTTTGTAGTCTTAAGAAGAACACCCATACAAACTCCATCAAAATTATAATTTTTAAGAGAATATGGAATCTTGTTTACAAACTGATTTAATTCCCACTTCTTATTCACCTCCTAGAAACATAATATGCTACTATTAAAACTTATAACTAACATTAATCAGAAAAACATATTCCAACTTACAACGACAGCTAAATTATAAGCTGGAAATCTGTAGAAACGTTGCGTATAGACGTGTTTAGGATTCCTCCATTGCTGTACATCATGAGAAAGAGGCTGCTGAGCTATGGTGTGGAGTATACCACCAACAACACGTATTTTGTCTAGGCTTCGCTTTAACCTGTATCATAGAAAATATTACATGGTATTCAATAATTTAAATTAAAGGATCTTCCGACTAGGAAATGTATTATTAATGAAAAGATTATTTGCGTGAGACACTGTAGTTGATATAAATTTAATAACATATGATATCATATGTACGATACAAATAATATAAGAATTGACCAATTCATATGACTAATAATGTATAATATAAAATTCTTTTAAAGACAAATTTGCGCGCCATTGTGTGTGGCAGAATATGCGAGCTTAAGACTGTACCACCTTACACATTTTTGTACCATATTCTTGCAATAAATTATTTAAAAAAATAGAACTAAACTACAGGGGAGTGACTAATCACCTAAAGGAAATAGCATAACTAATTAGGTCACGCAATCAGTCAGTTAAGCAAGTACGTATATAGTAAAACCAAGTAAAAAAAGAATTAATTGTAACCTTTTTCTGTTTGTATAAAAGCAATGTGCGGAAGTCAAAACCCTGTCGTCACTGACAATGCTTCCGGTACAGAAAGCTCGGTAATCCAGTTTCCATTTGTCATACAATCGGTAAATAAAAACCTGAAAGATTTCATACCTACAGTGAGGATCCTCGCCTATTATTATTATCCCTTACTTGCCGTCCCGAAAGCTCCCGTTTTTTTTTAAAACTGGAATCGTGATGTTGCCCTGAAGGGCCTTGTTTGGCCTAGCTGAAGGAGGCCAGTGGCTGATATCGAGATGGGTTTATTAAGTTGTCCGAATTACTTTGATAGAGCGATTCAGGTATAACGTCATCGTACGGATTGTATCCGCAGGTCGTAGGGCTAGTACATACAGCCGCCTGCGCCGAGAGAGGGCGTGATTCTCAACTCTGTCGAACCTCGGTTATGGACAACAAACCTTTAACGTTTAACATATAAAGATACTAGCTGACCCGGCAAACTTCGTTATGCCGTTTATCTAGGAAACGTTATTTTAGTTCAATAAAAATAACTATTTACTATAATAAAAAATAGGGGTTGATCGTAGAGATCAAAAAGTTTTGTCTAAAAAATAAAAATATAAATCTAGATGTGGGACCACCCTTAATATTTAGGGGGATGAAAGATGACTAAGACTCACTGAATATGCATAGAAAATGCCGTTTTGGAGGAGTATGGGAACGAACATTGTGAAACGAGAATATTATATATATATTAGATCAAATCAAATAACTTACATGGTGTGCCAACGTACCGAGCGTTATTTTCTTTGTATAGACCCCTGATTTTAAGATGACGGTAGGAGCCTGAAAAACTTTTAATTGCATTTATATGTATATCGAAGCAGAAGTTAACTATAGAACAACCTAAAACTGTACATGGCAAAGGAAAATTGCTTATTATTAATAAGTTTAGATTCATCTCTTTATTGACAATTGAATCCTCTTATTGCACCCGCAAACATCTTGAACAAATGTCCTTGCCTGCGCAGAAGCGATTTTTAGGTATCACTGGGAGGGGGGCGGCGTAAGAATGACGTGTCGATCGCGTGATTGGTAAATCAGTTGACGTTTGTGTCCCGCGCTGTTCAAGATGTTTGCCGGTATCTGTAATAAATAAACCTTACCACAGAACGTCAGTATATTATACAAGTAACCGTGATTCTAGTAGTTTTTGAAGTTATACTTCTTTAGGCGCGTTATGAAAAATTGATGAGAGTGAAATTTTGCGATGCGCGCGCACCGTGACACAAAAACAGAATGAAGTTGCCCACTGAAGATGCTACGGCATTGGACATAATTTAAAAACAACATTCGAATAATAATAATAGAATTTATGTTACACTTAATGTAAGAGAATAATAATAAATATTTATTTATTTAATTTTTCAAATGTAAACTGAACTTTATTGACTATAATGACTCCTTTTCCAGTTTTTGATTATTTAATTTTAATTATTTGCATGCAATCAAAAACTATTTTTAATAATGCCAAAGTATAACTTCTTACGCGCGTACATAAGTACACGCACCCTTTTTTTATAGGGGTCAAGCGGGCAGGCGGCTCATCTGGTGTTAAGTGATACATAGACACAATGTCGCGTTTCTGTGACTGCGCTAGAGATTATATGACCAAGTTCAATTCCCGAGTGTATCAAGTGTTGTTTCTAGTATCTAGAGTCTTGATGGTAGAGTCTTGGTTGTGTTATATATATCCAAAGGCTTATACTTTACCTTTTCTAGGGTAACATTTATTGAATTTACACAATTTAATACAATCAATAATATACTAAGATATATTGCGTTCGAGTTATTTACACATGCATATTTATATAACACTATAATTATGGTTGATGTATAAAAATATTTTTTGCATTCTACGCGTTCGATTGACAGTCTTTGTCAAGATTATTACAGACTGCTAAAGAAGATTTCGAAATAATATAGGTTTTACATCATTAAATCGCTTCTATGATTTATGATTTAATTGTCAATATCCGTAAAAGTCCGTCAAATATTCGATCTGAGGGCGGATGCATGATGCTTAATCACTATAGTCGTATTTTTAATTAGACGAAGTCAACTGACGTTTACGGTGTTGCCATTTTTTAATGAAATAAAAATAGTGTTGTGACAAAGTAAAAACCCCTGAATTAATGATCGGTGATGGCACTAGTCGCCGCGCCGCGCTTTGTAATAAGCCGTCAAAAAACTGATTGTAGTTGCATAGTACTAGTACCTAACTTATATCAGAGCACTTTTATACAATTTTCAAATAGAAATAATATTCTTTTATAGTTTGAAATGATTAACTATTCACACTCATTGTTCATTTATCTGGTTGAACAAGAACTGAACGCAGCACTATTACTTTAAATATGGCAACATTATTTTACAAAGTGACATTAGCTACTGTCAGTTGGCTTCGTCTAATTAAAAATACGACTATAGGTAAATATTGCCCAAAAATAGGACAAAAATCTGTAAAAAAAACACTCTTTGGAATCAAAAGTAAATTAAGTAAACGAATAAGGTTTTCTTAGATATTGTATTTGGTAGTTATATACTGCTTGCTGGTGCCTTATCTGAAGTCCAGTACCCAGTGGGCAGTTACATTTGTATGTCTGTTTTATTGTTAACAGGTACAAAACAGATTAATGTTTCGCAGGGAATAGAACGTTCAGTAATACGCCTAGAGCGTTACTACCTGGAGTATTGAATTACCACTTGTAATTACTTAACTTGGCCTAGGATATACTGTTACATCCGTCCTAAACCTCATAGTCTATTTTCTTAGGTAGCATACTCACTGCTTGCCTTAGAAATTCGATAGTGCCCTCCATGTACGATTTAAGCACTCGCCCGGTACCGCACAACCCTCCCAAAGGCAGAACACAAATTTAAATTTATAGAAATAAACTTGCGCTCCGACCGGGAATCGAACCCGATACCCCTCACCTAGCGGATACTTAATAAGACCGCTAGGCTATGGGGCCCTATTAGAGCGTTACTACCTGTCCGTAACGGTATTTAAGTTTTACACAAAATGTATCCTGTCAATTGTTAATAATAGACATCGAACAAGAAAATGTTAATTAGACAAGCCATTTGCCGAGTACATGACTTGTTTGGCTGAACGAGTTATTCGTAGGAAATTCGGTAATCCGAATAATGAAATGCATGAATTTTATACAACTTTATTAGTGCATTTTAAATATTAGTTATAAGTTATCGCTGAAATAACAGTTATAAAGTTTTAATTTATGCAAACGCAGATAGAAATTGTGGAGAACACATTTCAATACAGTTATTTTTAAACTCTCAACGATTCAATGTGGTTGTGCTACTGATACTAAGTAATTTTTTTGTTCTTTGGCCCGTTGGGTTCAAGTGCACAGGCGCTAATTAAAGATTTAAGTTGGTGCCTGGTAGATAGCACCTACCGGTGACCCCAGAGCTGGTGCTTTCCTCGCTCAAGGAATAAGTATCGCAATACAGCAAGGAAATGCTGCCAGCATTAAAGGTACACTGCCACAGGGCCTAACTATTTAATTTTGTTAATTTTTTTATATATATTTACTATATATTACTATGTTGGTTAAGATAATTGTAAATAATGTATATTTTTAAACAAATACTAATATTATAAGAATGTTATGTAATAATTTAAAAAAAAAACCAGCTGAAACGATTTAAAAACACATTCACTATTAGAATGCTACATAATCCCCGAGCGTCGTAGGCGGTTTTTATTTCCAAAACATTTACAAATCAATTGAGAAAGAAATTATTTTATTAAGAATACATATATATATATATGCTAGCAGACCGGCCAAGCGTTGCTGTGGTTAAGGTTTTAGTTATATTACATAGTAGTAATCTATTCAAGGGAAACGGTAGGAGAATACCAGCCATGGGGACCACCATGAGTTTTGGTGGTAATGCCATTAAATTGTAGCTTATGTGAAACGTTGGTACTTTCAACACAGCGCCATCTGTTAGAATTGTGACTATCAAATAATAAACAAATATTTTGCAATAAAATAATATTACGGGTATAAATTGAGATGTAAGCTATCCTATCTTTTAAGTTAGATCAAACTGCACACAGTGTGCAAATTTGATTGAAATTGGTTCGGTAGTTTAGGAGATAGCGGACAAACAACGTGACACGTAATTTATAATGAAGATAAATAAAGATAATATCTTAGTACTACATTAAACAAAATAATAAAATGATGCCCCCAGCAGCGTCTGCGTATGAATAAATTCAAATCATTTTCATTGTCGATAGTGTTTTTTTTTTATAGGAAAGAGGTCAAGCGATCCTACGAGACGCCCAAAAGAGCAGTCATCGCAGCCCATAGTCGTCCATTTTAGTGGGTGCGTTGCCGTTTGAGGACGGAGTAAATACTTTTTAAAACAATTGGAGGTCGTTTCTCCCAGGGAAGGCCCCCACCCTAGTCAGGGAAGACCATGAATCGATTACAGCTCGCTAGTCCACAAAAGAAAATGTCCTGTGAAGCGTGGAAGACATCCAGCCACCAAATAGTCATTATGTAAATTGACAGATAGGTCGCAAAAATACAAACTCCACGAAATCCACGCTGCAAGCGGAATCGTTTACTAAACAATGCTTTTAGGTGAATTTTCCGATTATCCAGTTCGCATGTTCGTGGCACGTAGGTACAGTTAAATGGTGGCATTTCGAACTGGTTACTTGTTTAGTTTGTTCACGACCAGCCGGCATGGAGCACGCATTTACGCTCATCGCAATCTCGTGTAAGTACTTTTTACGAACATTGAACCGTGACTTCCATTGAAGCGACTTTCACTATTGTTATAACTTTGTTAGTCAATACAGGGCTAACACGCCTATACCATTTGAACAACACACAAATATACAATATTCTTATGGTTAAAAATAATATATTAAAATTGTTAAATAGAAAATTAAAACATAAAAGTTTGATCCCTGTGGCAGTGTACCTTTAATGCTAGCAGCTTTAGCTGTATTACTTACGTATAACAATTAAAATAAACAGTCGACAAAATGCACCAAACTTCATACTAAAATCAGGTCGAATTAAAACCTTCAGTTTTGAAGTTGGTTTATTACAATTTTGAGACACTTGAAACTCATTCATAATGTATTTATTATCTGCACATGTATTGTACGTAAATTCACGTATTAAATCCCTTAAATATCACAGTAGGAGCTTATATAATGCATAAAAAATTGTACAATAATATGGAGATTAGTCCCGGTCGATTTAGGGCAGTAAAGGTCCTCTTCTTTCTATTAATTATAGTGAACTTATTTCAAACTATACTAAGTTAGTAGCTCTAAAGAATGTGTTGTACTCATTTGTAAATTAATATGGGTATACCGACGCGACGATAGCAGTGTAGAGACTAAGAAATGAGAGTTAGCGTGCATACGTACAAATAACATTAAAATATACATGTCTACAAACAACTTTTTTAATTATTTAAAAAACTGGTGTAAGTTAAAATCTGTTAGAATAATTAACTGTTGGAATCGAGCTTTCGTCAACTGTCATTTTCATACAAAGGTCTATCCACAGACACCGATACGACCTCCCATGGATAGCTTGAGCTTGACAGATGGTGGATTATGGATTGAGATAGGTTATTGGGTTCGGGCGTTAGTCTGACTTTCGTACGTCAAGTGACGCATTTTGACATAAGGGACTCATAGTTCACGTTACGTTTACATATCTCACCTAAGCCTCAACTCTGAATGTTATTTTCGACACATAATAGCCACCCACTAAATATATACACAGTTCTTTTTGCGTAGACTGAATGATTTTACAGTTGATTACTTTGTTTATATAAACCGCATACAATAACGGTTCAATGAAATTACATAACCGAAATGGAAGTAATTTTAATAACATACCACGATTTCTTATATATCCGTGCTATTTGCTAATACTTGTATACAATATGTTATTTTAGCTACGGAACTATTAAGACTATGGGAATTCAGTAATGTAGTGGATTTGAAAAACAGGAGTCATAGCGCTAAGTGTAGACTTTGAAGGTGATAAGAAATGAGATTTACGTAGGAGAGTGACCGTTCGAACTTAAGTCTCTTACCATTAGCGTTCTTCTTTTCTAACTGTGCATAATAAATACCCTGTAGGAGAAACATAGACGCAATAGGTACGACACAGAAGACACGAGTGCGACATATGTTTAATTAAATCGATACATTCAGACACATTCTATTTTTGTACACATATAATACCTTATCCAGTATCCATCAAATAGTATTAACTAAATATAATTATTTCCTGCTATGAAAGTTAAGATTAATAGTAATTGACCCCTTTTAACTCTATCATACTGTTCAGTGATTCATTACGCTATGCAAACTGACTTCTAGATGAAGTGGTCTTGCCTTATATGTTATTTATGCTCTATTTATATTCCATGACTACTGACATTCCTGCGTATTGTAATTTGTCTAGTTACTCATGAAGAGAATAGTAATTTAATACGCCATTGTATTTCTTATTGTTGGTGGTTAGAACACCGCAGTTTTTTTTATGTAAGGCGAACAGGAGGCTCATCTGATGTGAAGTGATACCGGCGCCCATGGACGCTCACATTGCCAGAAGGCTCGCAATTGCGTTGCCGAAGGTGCAGTAACTCAAATGAGAAGGTCTAAATCCAGTGGCGTAACTATACCATTTTCAGAGTACTCAATTACACGTTGTATATGTCCCACTAATGGCCATAGGCCTCCTCTCTTAGGCGAGAGGGTATGGTCAGTAGTCCCCACGCTAGCCCAATGATTGGAGACTTCACATCCATCCTTAGTACATTATATGTCTCTTGGTCAGGGGCCCTCTTTGGTTGGGGGCCCGTGGCATTTTGCCAGCCCAGCCACCTTATTGTTACGCCTCTGTCTAAATCAAATCAAATCATAAATCATTTATTCATGTAGGTAAAACAATGTACACTTATGAACGTCAGAAAAAAGAAATATACATTAAATGCTTCTAATTTTACATTTACTGCCAGTTCTCAAATCAAGGACGTAGAGCGGAAGATAAGAACTGGCAATAAACTCTCTGCCACTCTTTTTAATCGCCAAGTTTTTTTTTACACAACGTTTGTAAGGAGCTGCTACCATTAAATCGTTGTACACGTGTTCAACGGGGGTAGAAACTGGGCTGGGGTCCTTCATATCAAGGTCGAAACTCTAACCAATCACTCATCAGTCATTTATTTTATCGTATATTATCGAACAATATCTACATGAACTCAAACAAGTTATATCAATTGTAGTTGTAATTGTTGCGCATGCTGTCTCTCACATTTCATGACTCAAACTTTATAAATATTCAATGAATTTCTATCATGTAATCGTTATAAGGCATAACCGGCTTCGACGTTTGCTTTCATAGTTGATATTTATACGATACTAGTGGAGCCCACAGACGTTGTCCTGCATGATATTTAAAGCGATTAGGATATTAAGCAAAGTATGAAAGTACCGACTGCAGTGCCATCTGCCGGGCTGATTTGTGAATCTAAACCATTCCCAGATCCACAAAAAATTTCATCAAAATCGGTCTAGTCGTTTGAGAGAAGTTCAGTCACATACACACGCACACAAGAAATATATATATTAAGATTTATCGACGTTTTAGCTTTACAAACTGAGTAATTTAGATACAGTAGTAGACCTTACATACCTGTCAATACATATCCCATTAGACAATGTATGGATACAAATGACTCAAAGACTAAAACCGATTTTATTTCTTGATATGATTTTTAGTTTCGGAGAAAGTTTAGGACAACCAAACAAACATACGAAATTTACCACACGTAGTTGCGGTTCCAACAACACCAACGTTCGTTCTGTTTTTGTGCAGAAAGTGTAGTTGCAAAAACAAATATTTTCTGCAAACAAATTGTAACAAATATAGGCTTATAATTAATGATACTTCCCTTTAAAGTAGAGACTCTTGGGCCGTGAGGTTCAAGTGCACAGGCGCTTATAAAAGATTTAAGTAGGCGCCTGGTAGATAGTACTATGACCCCAGACCTGGTGGGTTCCTAACGAATGAGTATCGCAATACAGCGAGGAAATGCTGCCAGCGTTAAAGGTGCCACAGGGACCAATCTTTTTACATTTGTTTTAATTTTCTATTTATTAATTTTTAGTTATTATTATTATGTAGGTTAAGAATATTGTAAATACTGTATATTTGTGTGTTGGTAATAAATTTAACTTATTAATGATAATATTTTTCTTCGACTTCTTTAAACAGTCACAGTTGCAGAACATTCGCAATCCACACGCAAAATCACAATGTGAATATTATCACGTACTCAGATAATTCAATTCGTATTCAAAAACGGTATTCAAGCTAGACATTCCTACATTTTGTACATTGCATTATAAGAAATGTACTGAATTTTTTTTACTTAACAGGTATATATAATATACCTGTATTACACATTACTGTATAACTGAATTATACAATAAAATAAATCCATAACCGGCGGTGTTCAATTGGAAATAAATTATACTTAAAATATTTTAGTTAACCATTTAATTGGAAACAAGGTCACCTATAGTTTTATTTACCTTGTACTCATTCAGTCTTTCTCAGGAATTCTCTGACAAATAGTAAACTTTGCAGGGCAGCCATTTTAAAATAATATAATCATGTTTAATTCATATTCTGTTATGAAAATTGGCATACAAGCAAACAAAAGGGATTCTTTTGAAACAAAATAAAAATAACTACATTAAATTACACAGTTTTCTAGAAAAGTCAATGAGCGTCTATCAAATCCGTCACTTTACCGACTGATTAAATTTATAACACATGGATTTTTTTTAATGTAGCCGTAATATTTAGTCAGTGTAGGATCCAAGTATGATAAAAAGTGGATTTTGGATTTTTTTCAAATCCGACATTGTTCTACGATCATGACGATTTATTTACATAATATTCTACATATCTATAACAAGCAAGTTTAAGCGTGGTGAGATACGTATATTTTAAGTTACACAATCCTTTAAAACATTTGCGCGTCTAACGACTCCTTGCCAATCTTTTGGAAGATTTATCTACATAACGATACATCTAACGAAGAGTTATCAAGGGTAGTATCTAAATTTATCAATGAATGGAAAAATACTCGTCAGAGGGACTTGAACTTCGGGTATCGTTTTGCAAACCTTGAGAACCTGTTTTGGTTCTGCCGATGTTGTTTCTCCGAAATAAAATAAAGTATTTCTTATTGACTTTTTGCCGACCTTAAAGCCGGTTGCAGACCGAAAACTAAGCTATGCCAAGGCTAAACTAAGCTATGCCAAGCAAGCTAGACTAAGCTAAGCTAGAAATAAATAGCGTGCACACCAACAGCTAACCCAAAGCTCAGTCAGTGTTGCATAGTATGTGCAAAGGGTGTGCGGGGTAGCGGGAGGGGCTTAACTTAGCTCGTGTAGCTGCGCATCGGCATACACAACTAACTTAGCTTCGCATATTTTAGTTAGCTCACATAGCTTAGTTCGCATAGTTTGCGGTCTGCACAGACGTATGGAAAATTGCGTCAGCTATGCGAGCTAAGCTAAACTAACGTAGCTTAGCTCTTGGTCTGCAACGCGTATAAAGCTTTTATTATGATATTGCTTGACCATTTAGATGGGTTCTATTACAGTTGAAACAACTTGTGCTATCAACTACTGGTTTCTAGTTGATAGCACAAGGCTAATCCCCTACTTGAATAAACAAAAGCAGAAATGTGACTACACTTTTTCAAATCTAATTTAAAATCCAGAGTAATGTGCAATTGGTTGTTACAATTGTCATTCCTCTGACTCCAAGGCACGATACATACACACCAACTCCATGCTTGTCGCGTCTATTCCGTAAGAAGCGATAACAAGTGTACATCTACAACTTTAGACTAATTTGTTCCCTCATTACTAGTAGTTGGAGTAGATAATCTTCAGTCCCATAGATGTCTCTTGGGTAGTCAATATAAAACTTTCTAGTCCCAAAAATATATCGAATGCTATTTGCTTTATGACCAAATTCATTTAAGTTTCAGTGTTCCAACTATGTGGAGCAGACACGACAAAATCAGTACCAGGATGGTACGCTGCTAATCTTATCAACGAATCGAACTATTCGCCGAAGCCGATCACCGAGATTTTCTCTACCGAAAGCCCACTCTCTTCGGATAAACCAGTTGTTATACTGCAATCAACACAGTCGCCTATAACCCAAGATATACTGTCCACTCCCTCAACATGGAGTACTGGAAGTACAAGTACACCAAGCACGAGTTATACACAGACACAGTTTCCACGGATTCTGGGAGGAAATGACGGCCAAAGACTACTACAGTCAGGTATTCCCTCCACTTTACCACCAACCACCTATTCCACGCAAATACCAATAAATAACATACAGGATGCAATAGGAAACCATGATGTTTCCGGCATAATTGGAACATTGGAGCAGATACTGCAGTCTCGCCAGGCTTCATCATTTGGACCAAGTCCAATCCCAACAGTAGCTGTAACTCCTTCTACTATACAAACCTGGTTGCCAACACAGTCGACTTTACCACCACAATCAACAGAATGGAGTACATTTTCAACAGGATCGCCTATACCGTTCCACGGAGAAACGTTTAGTACATCATCACCATACATCCCTACACTACCTCCAAGGTCCAAATCTGCTCCAAATCTTCAGCCAAGAAGGCCATGTGATCAAGCAAAAGAACAGTTGAGACCGCCAAAATTAAATTCTTCTACTCCCACGCTTTTAATGCCACTTCCTAAACCAATTCTTACGATTCGTCTGAAAGCGCCAAAAGGTTCGATAACTAATTTACACATCAACCCAAGTACAACGACAACGACAAAGAAGCCATCAACAACAAAAAGGAAGAGTACCAAGAGGAAGAGCGATTACAACACATGTTTAGACTCTTGTAAAGATAAAAGAGATCCGATTTGCTCTGGCCCACAAGGAATCACTCCTGTCGAATCAAATACTTTAAAAGGCTTCCCGTCTTTATGTCACATGGCGTGCCATAATTCTTTTAGAAAAGAAAGTAAGTATAAATAAAATGAAAATATCATTTTTTAGGTAACATACATTAGTACACTAAGGAAAGTCAGGAACAAATTTTTTAAAGCAGGAGGCTCACCGGATGTTAAGTGATACCGCCCGCCCATGGACACTCACATTGCCAGAAGGCTCGCCAGTGCGCTGTCAAACTTTTAAGAATTGGTGCCCTCTTTTATTGAAGGACTTTAAGTCGAATTGGTTTGGAAATACTTCAATGGACAGGTTCCACACAATACTGCCAGTTCTTAAATCAACATACGAGAAGAACTGGCAATAAACTCTCCGTCACTATATAGTTACCAATATTATATGGTTATAGTCTTTTGTTTAGACCAATAAACTGTTTCTGATAAATTAGTTTTCTCTGCTTTATATCCGAAGTGTTTAACAAATGTAAACAAACAAAAGTATCTTTAATACTACTATGAACTGATGTATTTAATCAATTAAATGTAGAATATTATAAGAAATCTCACTAATGTTACACAAATATCGTTTACCCTTTCAGTTACATATGAAAAAGTCGCTGACGGCCGTTGCGGAAAACTACGAACACGTATACGCACGATTGAGAAAAATAAGATAAAGCGAGAAGATTTGAAGAAGGCTCAATACACTGTGTCGCACTCCGGTCCAGAGACAATAGTCGAATTTTCGTCATTGAAGCGTTGATCTTGCGTCTTAGTTATACATAATAGTGGGACATTTCAGTCAATTATAATTTTTCAAGGAAAGTGTTAGTAGAAATCCCAAGGATATTATACCTAGATGTGAATAATAAGACGTTATACAAATGTCTATTTCCTGATCATTTTTGTACGCAGCATTCAGTGTTTTTTGTCTCTAAAGGGTTTAACTAAGGACGTAATGATTACTGATTACGAAGAGATGTTACCTATATAGAAATATTTTTATTTTTGGAAAGTTCTATACATTGAATTTTCTTCAAATTAATTCACCACGCTAACAACTACCCCAGGGCACATTTTATTCGATAGTTTAGTGAATTTGTATTTGATATGATGATAGTTTGCAACAGCTCCTAGGCATTGATTATTATCCATACCTTACAGTGCTACTGTTTAGTTCCAAATACGGCCACAGAGCGCTGATCAAGTTTGGCATACAAACAAACAATGTTGTAAAAAGTGTCTGCGGAAAGTAAACTGTCAAGGGTCGTTGCAGTGCTTCTTCTGTTATATTGATAACACTGTATGTTTATTACCATCTTGATAGTTAATATCAAATTAAAAGTATGTATATAAATATGCGAATAAATTAAATAATGCGATGCATATAACGATTAGTTAACAGAACAGCCACACCGGTTATCTTTCCGCACAGACTACTAAATGTACGATTAGACATTTAAATATAAGAATTGGTTCTAAATATCTCTAAATGGTCAGCTTTGGATCCATCTATATAACTTGCAATAATTTAAGTGTAAATAGACCATAATTTTCATGAAAATGTAAACAGTATTTTCTACATAGTTATAATGGTTTTCATACTTTTGATTTATATTTTTGATGTCAAATCAGATATAATCAATAAGTATGATGTTTAAGTGTCGGTTGATACATATTCCGTCCATTATTTTTATGTTTCAATAAAACGTTGAAATAAAAAACGAAATCTTTTATTACACCTATGTCTATAAAATGTCTTTAAACTAACCTCCTATTAATTAATTTACTATCCAAAACACAAATAAATCCCATTTCAGATATTCATATATCAGAAATACCGAAATTTCTTAGTGTCTTATTAATTCTTTAAAATTCAATAGTAATGTATATTTACTTTGGCGATTTCGTGTAACGGAACGAAATTTGATCAGCCAATCGCAGCTTTGCATGACTACCGTAGCCTTCTGATTGGTCCGCGCAATGTTTCTATCCTTTTTACCAGGAATTACGAATTATTTTACAAACAGTTTATTTAATATGTAATCGAAATTTATAGTAACAAATAAAGAGAATGTTTGGTTTAAAATAAACACAGAATAGTTTAATTAATTAATTATTTAATTTTATAAATATTGTTATATCAACTTTTTTACATTTATCAAGATTTCAAATCTTCAAAACCTCTGTTGGAAATTTTGTTGTTGCTGGTTGGCATTTTGTTGTTGTCCGTACATCATCTGTTGCTGTTGATGGAACTCTTGTTGGCCGCCACCTTGGTTGTTGTTGCCTTGGTTTGGACCTGAAAGTATTAATAAATATGTTATCTCTTGTAACTCTAAAATGTCAATCAAACTTATATATAGTTTCAATAGCTGTCAAACCGAGAGCAACTAATAACCTAATTAATAATAATATATTTAAGTTTTTAAAGCAACATACATATTTCTAACTAAAAATCCCTTGAACGTAGATTTAACGTAGTTATGTCTTCACTAAAAAAGGCAAAAGGAAGAGGGTACGTCGAATAAAGTAATAAGATGGGCATATGGTCTGCTGAAGAGATGGAGCAGGTTAGCCCAGGGTAGTGCAGAATGGCCTATACCAGGTAAGGCCTATGTCAGAGGACGACCTGATCATAAAAGTGATTTATTTATTATTTATTTAAGTCAAATGTGATGTATTTTGACAAAGAGGCCATAGTCACGCGCGTCTCGTATCCATAACGGTGCTGAACTTGACAGCTATTAAGTTAATATCAATTAATTATTGATTTATAAATCAGTGTAATTGCAGCGACACTCACTCATCCGTCTCTTTTCATCACAGTGTAAACATAATTTAAGAGAAAAGGACGAAAGAAGTACGTTTTTATGAATAAGGCGGAAATCCCATAAAAGCTTACCGGACATCCTCATTCTCTTCGCATTGTTTGCAGCGTGATCATGACTATTCGCTTGTACCTGGTTTTGTTGAGTCTGCGAAGAAAATATTTAGTATAACTCCTGTATAAAAATATAAAACTGTTGACCCCTCAGAGGTCAATAAATGTCTCAATATATATTGAATCAACTGGTCGTACTACACTTTCAAGAGATATTGTCTTAAATATCGTCAGTAGTCAGTAGACGATAAAAGTAAAGGCTGTATTGCCATAACATTGGCATGAAATGTGAGTAAATCAAAGAAAAATCGTCGTTGGGTAAACCATAGATGTCAATACGCGATAAATATACACATTTAAATTTATTGAAGGAAATATTTGCTGTCGTTAATTTCTTTTAAAATTCCTTCTCAATATGCGACAAGACACTCAAAATTGTTCCATGTGCCTCGTACGAACTCGAATTACCTGCATAATTCACCAATGTTTCGGGTTTTATCTAACTATGACACTAATTATGAGGAATTTGATATTTTCCACCTCACCAAGGAACATGTGAGAAAATATTTGAAGGGGCGGGAAGACTCGAATTTTGTTTAGGTTGTATTTGGTATTATTTTTTGTTTTAAATATTAAATTTCAGTTTTCTGTATATATTTTTTCTATTGATGCGCTTATTTGTTTCATTTTTTTGGAAAATAATAAATAAAACTTTCTGGAGTCAGCTACTACTTGCCCTATCACCCGAATTCAGCTTCTCAATTAAAGGAATACCCTGTGTATTAAAAATGACATGCGAATACAAAAATATATTCTAAATGAGCAGAGATATAAACCAATACTTTCTAAGCTCCATAATGAACTGATTTTAATGAAATTCGGTTCATTAAAATGAATGCTTACCATAAGTCTCATTGTCTGCTCATTCTGTCTTCTGTCCTATAAATGAAATAAAAAAAAATAAAAGCTCATCATTCCAACTTATATAAAGCATTTAAATTAAACATGCATTACGAAAATATAAAGGTAATTATTAAGTTTGAATCTATTACAAATTAATTTTAAAAAATGCATTAACATATTAAAATAAAAATAATTGCTTTGGGAGCGTTCAAGTATTACGTCACGCAATTTTTGGTTGTCCCCCCCATGTAACGCACCGTAACGTTTTTCTGTACCCAAGGATAGTAAAACGTTTCGTGACCACCCAGTGACTCTTTATACCTAAAAGTTACCATTATGTGGTGTAAATATAATAACAATAACGCGTAATTCAATCCCCGCCCCGCATCGTAACGTTTTACAAAAGGACCCCCCTCCCCTGAATTCGTCACGTAATACTTGAACGCTCCCTTTAAAGAAATTTCGAAAAATATATTGAGTTATAATATTTGACACAACCAAATAATAAATCTTACATTTGGTTGTTGTTGTTGATTCTGTCTGGCCTTTGAATCGCTTTTGTCGTCCTGATCGTCGTCCGTGAGGAATTCCCTCTTCGGATACGGTATCGGACATCCGGCGAATACATCCTGATATGTTTTTTATAAGTCTTTTAAATTTAAATAAATTACTGATATTTGTTTATATTCAGATCGCTCATGTCTGAGACTGCCACATCCAGTTGACAGATATTTTTTATTAATAAAAAAAAAAACGACTTCCATCCCTGAGGTCGTAGGTTCAAATCTCGACCGTGCACTAATCATTTACTTTCAATGTGCCTTAAACACTCCCTACGTATGGTGAAGGAAACCTAGCTAAGTTACCGGGTATAGACACAAAATCAATTTTTTTTTTAAATTATCATGAAATATACGGCTGAGCCCTCAAGAGTGGTAGTCCGACTGTTTTTAGTAATGTTAATAACGCCATCTTTACGTTATTATTAATTTGTCAAAAAATCGAGTTAAAATATTTTTTTTTTAATATTCAAGTGACGTGACACAAAACTACTAATACGGCAACGGAGACTGTTTCTGATACAAATATAATGTGTATTTGTGTAATTTAACACAAATCGTTCGACACCATCTTGCTTAGAGACTCGTTTTGGCGGGTCTTAATATTTTGAATGTACAATCTTGATTTTTTTTTAATTAACAGAATTATAAATAACAATGTCTATAATCTGAATTTTTTTATGAATCTTGTCAAATATAATATATCTACCAAGTTAAAATAAATATGTATAATATTTTTTAACAAAGATAGTCACATACCTGAGTTGGTAATGGATCCTCGGAGAAGTATGGATCTTGCATAGCTTGTTCCGACGTTATTCTCCTATTTGGATCCATTAATAAAAGCCTCTGTAGTAAGCTGAAGGCTTTGCTGTCAGGCTTTATTTTATGTCTGTCCATGTATTTGCTTAGTGAACAGTTTTGATAGCTGTAAAAAATATAACAGTTTATTAATTTGTGTATTAGTGGGCTTTTTAAAGGCGGTTTTGAAATAATACAAATTATATATAACCAATTAATTAAATTATTAATGTAATAAATTACAGTACACTCACAACTCCTTAATTTAGTTTAGAGTTTGTAAAAATTTAGCAGATTTTTTTTATATAATAGGGGGGCAAACAAGCTTGCGGGGCGTCCAAAAAGGGCAGTCATCGCAGCCCAAAGACACCCATTTTTAGTGGGTGCGTTGCCGGCCTTTGAGGGAGGAGTATACTGATTATATAATATTGCAAATATGGTGATGGTCAAAACAGAACTTAGTTTGAATGAACTGACAACCATTAGTAAAAATCCATTACTGACTTAGTCACATTTTTTTTTTTTTTTTTTTATAGAACGGGGGGCAAACGGGCAGGAGGCTCACCTGATGTTAAGTGATACCGCCGCCCATGGACACTCTCAATGCCAGAGGGCTCGCGAGTGCGTTGCCGGCCTTTTAAAAATTGGTACGCTCTTTTCTTGAAGGACCCTAAGTCGAATTGGTTCGGGAATACTTCAGTGGGCAGCTGGTTCCACATAGTGGTGGTGCGCGGCAAAAACTGCCTTGAGAAACGCTCAGTTGTGGAACGTCGGACGTCGAGGTGATACGGGTGGAATTTCGTATTCTGCCTCGACGTCCGATGATGAAACTCAGCTGCAGGTATTAATCCGAACAACTCCTCTGAACACTCTCCATGGTAAATGCGGTAGAAGATGCAGAGTGACCCCACATCTCTACGCAACGCCAAAGGATCAAGCCGCTCGGAGAGGGATTGGTCGTCAACGATTCGAACCGCTCTGCGTTGTATACGGTCAAGTGGAAGGAGCTGGTACTGGGGAGCCCCCGCCCAGAGGTGAGAGCAGTACTCCATGTGGGGCCGAATTTGCGCTTTATATAGTTGCATGCGGTGGCCCGGAGTGAAGTACCGTCTCGCCTTGCTGAGCACACCAAGCTTTTTGGAGGCTAATTTAGCCTTTCCCTCCAAGTGACCGCGAAACTGAACGTCGCTCGATATGTCAACGCCAAGTATTCCAATGCTGGCTGTGGCTTTAAGAAGAGTGTTTTCGAAAAGAGGAGTAGCGACAAAGGGTGTTTTTTTAGCGGAAAACGCGCAAACTTGTGTCTTCTTGGGGTTAAATTGGACTAGGTTTTGTCTGCCCCAATCTGAGACTCCACGAAGTAGAGTTTCAACTTCAGACACAAGTTTGTTCCGGTACTCATCAACAACTGCCCGAGAAATACCTGCCCGGCCAGTGTAAAAAGTATCCCCAGTACTGTCATCCGCATAGCAATGAATGTTGCTAAGTTTCAACATATCATTGATATGCAGAAGAAATAGGGTCGGGGATAGAACACAGCCTTGTGGGACCCCAGCGTTTACGGGTTTTAGGTCGGAACATGCTCCGTCGATGACGACCTTGATGCTCCGATCGGCCAGAAAGCTGGAGATCCAATTGCGTAATTTCTCGGGAAGCCCATAGGCTGGAAGCTTCGAGAGCAGTGCTCTGTGCCACACCCGATCGAAGGCTTTCGCTATGTCCAAACTAACCGCTAGCGCCTCCCCCTTGACTCAATTGCCTCTGCCCATCTATGTGTAAGGTATACAAGGAGGTCACCAGCCGAGCGACCACGACGGAAGCCGTACTGAGAATCGCTAATCAGCTGGTGGCCCTCTAGATACCTCAAGAGCTGGCTGTTAATAATGGTTTCCATTATTTTGGAGAACAAGGAGGTTATAGCTATTGGGCGATAGTTGGACGGATCAGAGCGATCGCCTTTTTTAGGGATCGGATGTATCAAAGCGGTCTTCCAGCACTTCGGGACAGTGCCGAGCGAGTACAGGTACCGGAAAAGGCGCGTTAAGACCGGAGCCAACTCAGGAGCACAAGTACGCAGCACAATTGGGGGGATACCATCCGGCCCGCTCGACTTATGAATGTCCAAGGAAGATAGTGCTTTGCGGACAGCACGTTGCCGGAATGTGATTTCCGGCATCGAAGAATCACACCGCGAAATGGTCGGTGGTGATCTCCCTCGGTCATCCAAAGTCGAGTTAGACGCGAAGAGACAGCCCAAAAGGTCAGCCTTCTCCTTCGCAGTGTGGGCCAGAGAGTCATCCTCCCTGTGCAGTGGCGGAATGGCGGGCTGACAAAAATTCCCTTGGACAGCTTTGGCGAGAGACCAGAAGGCTCGAGTCCCTGATGGGAGTAGGGCCAATCTCTCGCCAAATCTGGCAATGTGCTCTGACTTTGCCTTAGTGATTTCCCGTTTGAAGGACCTGGAGGCTGAGTTATATGCTTTTTTAAGTTCGCTGGTATTGGCATCACGAGATTTCGCCGCTTCCGCCCATGCCTTAAAGCATTCTCGCTTTCGACGCGAGGCCGCCTTGCAAGAACGTTTAAACCAGGGCTGAGACTTGCCACCGATCGGCACCGCAGAAAATGGAATAAAGAGTTCCATGCCCTGCAGAACCACTTCGGCGACAGAGGCGGCGACGGAATCTGGAGCTTCCGGCGAAAAGCACATAGGCCCCCAAGGGTAGGACGCAAAGAAAGACCGCATCCCGTCCCAATCTGCTGACTTATAGTGCCAAATACGGCGACAACCCATAAAGCGGGGCCGTGAAGGGCGCGTAGATGGCACAGTACTCCGGACCACACAATGATCTGATGAACCCAATGGCGGGTCAACAGAGACTTGATAGTTCTCCGGATGAGAAGTCAGCAGAAGGTCCAACAAAGAGGGTTTATGACCATCCACATCTGGTATTCGCGTAATCGCAGGGACCATTTGTGTCAGGTCGTAGGCTAAAGCAAAGTCGTGAAAGGATCTTCCCGCGTGATCGGTGGTTTCAGAGCCGAGCCAATCGGCATGGTGGGCGTTAAAATCGCCAAGTATCACGATTTCAGCGGTAGGAACCCTTTCGAGCAGGGAATCTGTAGCCATTTGGATGTGCTCAATGAGTCGGTCAGTTTCGGTATTTCCGCTATGGGACCTATACAGGCATGCGTAGAATCGCGGATGGTCATCGCAGTCTACGCGCAGCCAGAGGTTAGATAGGTCCCTTCCTTCAAGCGTCCCGAGGCGACGAGAACAGATATCCTCTCTGACGTACACGCAAACTCCAGCCCGCGGCACAAATGAATGTTCCAATTTGTACCCCGGGTAGGATAGGTGGGAAGTATCAGCCGGGGAGGATATCTGAGTCTCGGTAAGAAAGAGCAAGGCCGGCTTCGCAGTCTCTAGATGATAGTGGACAGCGTTGATGTTAGAATTAAGCCCCCTAACATTTGTGAAGTCCACGGCGAGTGTGGACGGGGGTGCCTTTGTATAATTGCTCCGTTTGCCCCGAGGACGATTACTATTTTTGTAGAGCGCAGAATTGCCCCCCCAGAATACGAAGGGCAGCCTGTGCGTCCACCACCGGGTGCTGAGTGTCCCGGTGGTGGACGCCCAGAGGGGGGATTCTCCACCGCGAGCGCGTGTGGTACCCCCTGGGGTAGATTCTGTTTTTTCTGCACCTTCATATTTCTTGTGGGGGGGGGGATGGGCTCCGGGAATCTCTCTCACCGCACGAAACGCGAGTACAAGAAGGCGAACCTTTTGCATCACTTCACGCCGGTTTTCTGAGAGACAGTGGTACTGCCCCGGTCGTGCCTGCCCATTTGGCTGAAGCCCGAAGGCAACAGCATGGCACTCCCACTAGGAAGGGGTTGACTGATTGCGCTGATGAAATAACCTCTGTCACAGGTTATTTCACCAGTGGGCGATGGGGTCGTCACGTCCCGACGCCTAAAAAAAACATCATGGTATGTTACTCTAACTTTGCATTCCTGTTTCCAGATGGCTTTAATATGATAACAATTCCATTTTACTCGTACACCAAGTATACAGAATGTATGCAACATTCTGTTTACTTCGTGTGAGTCTAGTTGGCTATTATAACTAAAAGCACTCGGAACATACAATTGTACAAATAATGTAATTTATGTCATAGCTGTAGCAGAAGACACTAACGTCTAAAAATCTTACAAAAAAGGTGTAAGGTGTTAAGATGTGTAGATTGCACAACCCCGACATTAAGTTCTTTAAAAAAAAATATAGTTATGACTATTTCAAACATTAATTATTACTCACTTAGACCGTTTGAAATCCTTAACTAAAGTGGCATGTTCAGGCATTTTTCTGATATCTTCCCAGTCTTTCTCTAAAGGAAAGCCCATGACATTGAATATCCTATCCAGTTGATCATGATGGTATGGGTTGCTTGTCTTTATGTCTTCTTGACGGCAATGGAATATTGGTTCGGATGTCAATAATTCTGCAAATATACAGCCAATTGCCCATATATCTGAAAAATAGATACATATCTTAAAGAATGAATTCAGTAGTAACAATAATAACAATTTGTTCAATATGTCTAGGCAGGGTTACCGGAAGCACTAATTCAATTGTGATGTGCTTCTGTGTAGATAAAACATGTTGACTCTAGCTTGTTTTGGAAAATCATGGTGCTTAGGAATTAGGAATAAACATAAGAATTTACAATTTCAACCCAGATAAATTAATTATTGGAGCAAAAAAATACAGAGACCAAACATAAACATTCCTTAAATTGTCACATGCAAAATACTTGGGCATTCACTTGGATTGAAGACTAACATGGAAAAAACACAAGCGGATACACTCGTATCTGACAAAGTAGTGGCTTATTGTTGTGTTCAACAGATTGCAGCGGAGCAGAAAGAAAGAAAAAAAAATTGTCACAGAGTAAATTGATTTCACATTTCAGACTAGAAAAGCTATTTAAACACTGAACACTTTACAGACACATGTTAGTAAGTATCTGTCTTAAATCAAATTACCTATAGCCTTTGTATAATGCCGAGCACCTAAAAGCAGTTCTGGGGCTCTGTACCAGAATGTTACCACTACTGGATCCAGATCAGCAAGTGGTTTAAGTGGTGCATTAAACAACCTTGCAAATCCCATGTCTGCTATCTTCACTCTACCTCTTTCTGGGCCTTCACCCATCACTAATATATTAGCTGGTTTCTGGAAATATAATTTTAACACCTTATAACAGTAAATATTTATATAACTTATGTTATGTGATGTTTCTTTTCATGAAATATCTCTATTAATCTTTTTTTAAATAATAACTAAAAGCTATAGACTGGTCTTAAAAAAATATGTTCAAATTAAATTTAAAAACTAATTTTAGTTTAGTTATGTATATTGTGTGTAGTCACTTAACTAAGGTTACACTAACAAAACTTTAAATATTTTAAAACTGTTGTAGTATATGCAATAATATAAGTTTTTAGATGAAAATTGTTCGATGTCCTGGTATATGTTCCTTTATGTTTCAACCACACTAGTGTAAACTTCTTTCTTTGGTATGTACTAATACTATAATAAATGAAAATAAATAAATGTATTGTTAAACATTAAATCAGTTTTTTCTATTAGACTTACCAGATCTCTATGTAAAACCCAATTGGAATGTAAATAATGTATGCCATCTAAAATCTGATATAATAAACTCTTAACCATGCCCTTGGGTACCATAACAGACTTCTTATTAGCCTTTGCTGCTCTATGGAACTTGATTATATGCCAAAGGTCATGTTCAGCATAGTCAAATAACAGCCAAACTTTTCTATCAGTATGTGATAGGAATACTCTGATTAAGTTAATAACATTTGGGTGTTTCAACTCTCGTAACAACTGAAAATTTTAAATTCACATTCTTAATAACTGTTTCAATTGAAAGAATATAAAATCCTAGATTTATACAAAAAAAATATTTAAAACATTGTGCATACTTGAAAGACTGATTTGTAATCACTATCTAACTGAATGAAATGTCATAGTAATGATTTAGGCTGGCTTTTTATTCTGGCAATCAACCTGCATATAAGTTTTTAGAATAAAGTCACTCTTTGTCTTGTAGAAAATCTATGTTGTTGTAAGAGGCCTACGTACTTACTGCGATTTCTCGACAGGCTGACATGGAGAGCCCTGTACCTTCAATTTGTTTTAGGGCATAATCTTTAGTGTCTGATCCATCTTTCCGCCGGCCTTTATATACATGACCGTAGGTACCACGGCCTACCTTACAACCTTCGAAGTCAAACAAATCTTCTACTTTGGAACGTTCATTCTGTGTTTTTATTTTAAACTCATAGTCCATCATAACTGGTGCCATAGTTTTATTTTGAAAGTTATCTCCCATGTTGCGGCTTCTATCACTATTCACTAGACTAATAGTTTATAATACACTTGTATAACTTCCAGTTATTTTAGTCGAATCTAGTATACATACTTTAACATGGGATACAATTTGTTTTCCTCTCTTAATTAAGCTAGACTATCGAGCTAGATAAATATTTCTGCCCATTGTTTCTATTTCGCCACACTAGCTCGGCAGTTGCGACTTGTAAGTTGTAACTTGTAAGTTAGGAGTTAGGAGTTAGGACTTGGGCTTGAGGCTTGGGCTTGAGGCTTCGTTAATAGTTTGCAGTTGAGCACAGATTTAGTAGCATTAAAGTGTTAAGGGAGTTGACAAATTACAGTATAAAAAGGTTGGTTTCTAATAATTGGTCTGTTGTCAGTGAGACGCTGTCATCAATTATCCTTGCACAACTCAAAGCTGTCAACTCTACTAAATCTGTGCTAGTATATTAGGAATCTGTAGCTTGAGCTTTCAGTTCAGAGTTCAGACTTCAGAATAATTTTCTTTTCAGTTTTGACTTTTATTTTCCGAGTTTGCGTCGTAAATTTAAAGTTCCTCAAAAATTACGTACAAATTGCTCAAGCTTTTGGTGAAATACTACTCTGACCTACTAAGTCATCTGCATTAACCAAAAAAAACAACTTAGGAAAGGGTCCGAAATAGTCTAACAATGGCTTACTTGTTTCCGAATTTATGTCGTTGCATTTGTTTAAGAAATCGCAGCGGCATTCATATTGCCCAAACTGCGTCATATCATGCAAATGTAAGTATTCGATATCCAATGTCAAGGTTATTGATTAGTCTACCGGACGATAAAAATTGTTTTGTTTAGGTTATAGATCATTACGAAAACCCTAGAAATGTTGGTTCATTGGACAAAAAGGACAAGAATGTTGGAACAGGGTTGGTAGGAGCTCCAGCTTGTGGTGATGTCATGAAGTTACAAATCAGAGTTGATGACGATGGCAAAATTATTGATGCGAAATTCAAGACATTTGGATGTGGCTCAGCAATTGCATCAAGCTCACTTGCAACAGAATGGGTCAAGGGAAAGACAGTTGATGAAGCATTAAAACTGAAGAATACAGATATAGCTAAGGAACTGTCCTTGCCGCCTGTCAAGTTACACTGTTCTAGTAAGTAAATGTATTGTAATGTGTATGTTTTTCAATTTTTTTTTAAATAAAAACCAAATTAAAAATTATGCAACATTGCTTAAAATGTATCTCTTATAACTACATAGTTAAAAGTAAATAATTACTCAAGGTCCCCATTAATAAGAGATTAAATTCAAACATAAAACAACCAGAACCTACATATTAAGTTTCAAGAACCAGCACAACCAACATAATATATATTTACATTAAAATATATCGAGTTATAATTATTATTTGAAATTTTATGTTTAGTGCTTGCTGAGGATGCCATCAAAGCGGCTCTCTCAGACTACAGAATCAAACAAGAGCACAATGAAAAGAAGTAAATAAGCCTTAGAGGAACTTATGAGGAACAGATCTGTGATTGTATTAAGGATGTTGGATAAAATTAAAAATTTATTAAATAGAACTTAGGAATTTTATGTTATCTTATGTAAACACTGCTATAGTCAATAGCTATTATCTTGTGGCAGTATAATAGTTGTTATTTTCGAATAAATAGATGATGTGACCTATATTTATTAATTATTTGAGACCTCCAATTACTATAATGGCTTAATATCAACAATCACATTGTATCCATATCATTCTGGTAAAGAAATAATGTACATAAACAAAATTACTGGAAATGGTAAGTTATTTCACCTGTGGTTAGGACCCATGCATATTGTTAAGGAGTGCTAGGAATGTGAGCATTATTTTGATACAGAGTTGCTCTAAAACTATATATATTATATCAAAAGATATACATATATTGAAATTAATGTAAAAGTCAATTTTGTACTGCTACTGCTTACAGAATTAAATACACTTGCTCACAATTAGCATATCATACTAATATTATAAAAGTGAAAGTTTGTTACTCTTTCATGTAAAAGGTACTGAATTAATTTTAATGAAACTTTACAATAATATAGCTTATACATCAGATTAACACAGGCTACATTTTACAAAGAAATTGTGTAAATTGTCCAAAATATCAAGTAAAACGAAAAATCTACCATCTGCAAGCTATTCTGGTGTGCACTGCTAAAACCACTTGAGTTACACACATGTAATGTATGGCGGAAATGTTTATCTTAAATAGTCATACAAAAAAGCCCACCACAGTTTTATCTATATCTTATGTGTAAGCCATTATAGCCATAACTACTATAAAAATTGATAATGTATTTCAAATGCACATTTGGTAGTAAAAATTGATTCCTAAATGAAAATAGATATTTTTATTGCTTCTGGTATTTAAAGTAGATAAAATGTCTTTCATGCTACACCATTTGGACAAATATTATTTTAATCCTGCGCAGAGGAAGTCGCAGGCACCAGCTAGTTATACCATAGATGAATAGCAGAAACAAGAATTTAGATTATTTACCTTACCTTCACAAATTCATCAACTTTGACGATGACTTTGATGATAACTAAACACCCTATATACTTGGACAAATGGGTGACGTTAAAATATTTATTCAAATCAGTAGTTTCTGAGATTAACCTGTTCAAACAAACTCTTTAGCTTTATAACAATAGAATAGATTGATAATTTTGTGATTTGGGTATGGGGTTTTTAGTTTTTTTGACCAGCTTTCTTTACCTATTAACCCATAATAATTGTTTGAGCTGAAGTGGGTTAATGCTACTGCTCAGTAGCAAATATTTAAATAGACTACTCTCCCATTTGTCAATTGGTGGTTGGATTAATATATTGGCATTAGTGTGCTAAATATAGGACAATTGGTAGTATTAAAACAACAAGATTTATTGTATAGTATTTATTGCTGTATTAATTTTATTAAAATCAAACACTCAGTACAATATACAAATACCATTCTGGAAAATTAATTTTTATTTAAGATTTATAAATTACATGGCAATTCATTGTGAATATAGAAAATTACAAAAAATTATTAATTTTATTTTGTATGGAGTTTTTTATTTCATATTGCGAAACGTGTAAAAAAAAGTATTTTCTATAGAAAATAGAATGCTTTACATAAAACAAAAACATACACTAGATCAGTCAAATAACACTATTTTTTTAGTCAATCATCCCTTTTTCTAAAATTGTGATTACAATGTAAGGAAAAGGGAAAGAACTATGTTTTCATAAAAAATAGATAATTAAACTGATAGTTTTTATGAAAAAGGGCCACCCGCTATTAGAGCCTTTTAGATTTCATGGGACGTAACTTTTTTCACGTATCAACAACTTTTTAATAAACTTCGGGGCCCACCATGACTGTCAATATCTGCCAAGTGCATCCCGCTGACCTGCAACTGGCCATCTGCTAACCGGTTATGTTGTCTCTGGCCTAGAATGGATGTCATACGATATTACCGTTGATATATTAAAACAAATAATTATTTTTGAAGTTATACTTCTTTAGGCGCGTTATGAAAAATTGATGAGAGTGAAATTTTACGATGCGCACGCACCGTGACGCAAAATTAACAGAATGATGTTGCCCAAGGAAGATGCTACGGCATTGGACATAATTTAAAAACAACATTCGAATTATAATAGAATTTATGTTACACTTAATGTAAGAGAATAATAATAAATATTTATTTATTTAATTTTTCATATGTAAACTGAACTTTATTACTATAATGACTCCTTTTCCAGTCTTTGATTATTTAATTTTAATAAATTATTTGCATGCAATCAAAAACTATTTTTAATAATTCCGAAGAAGTATAACTTCTTACGCGCGTACTTAAGTACAGGCACCCTTTTTTAATAGGACACGCCCAGAACGAGGTTTTATTAGTCTTCGTTGAGTCACGTGACCATTATATGATAGCTTAATTATAAACTTATGGACCGGCGCTAAGACGTCATGGTAGGCCCTATGTGGCGTGAAGAGATGAAAGATTTTGGCAAGAAATAAAAAGTAAATATTGCCTAAAAATCATGTGACCCGCCCAATTAATTATGAAATTACGATAAGTTAGTTGGCACATGTTCTGGCCAAAACCTAAATGGCTAAATGGGCTAGGTTAAGTGTCTAAAGCCTAAAAGAGTGTCTAAAATAAAATCTCAAATCGGCAACAATTTTAGCATTGTACTCTTGGACTATATTGTAACCTGAAAGACTCCTAAGGTAAACAAAGGTCCCTTACGTCAAACGGGAGTAATTTCACACTATGTCTAGACTCTATTGTCATAGAGTCAGTTTGTTTATTGCTTTTGATTCAGTTGAGATATACCTAGCCTAGAAAAAACTCTCTTAATAATTTTCATAAACGGCCCATACACAAATGTCACTTTTAATTGACACAAGCGGTGCTTAATATATAAGAATTACTGTTGCACTAAATTGTACTAAATAGGTTTTTCACCGCTACAAATTTCATCGAAATCAGTCCAGTAAGATTACACATAAAAATTATATATTGTTACGTAACGATACCAAGTTTCTGTAAAGCTAGTTGAGCCGCATCGGCTTTCGCTTGTTTCTTATTCGCACTCGCAATAGCTGGTTGATATTCCACCCCAGCCACTTTTACCTGCAAAAACATTTTTTTTTATCGCGGCCTATTTTAGTGAGTATACTCTTTCTTGAATCAATTGGAGGTCGTACGGATACCGGCAAAAATCTTGAACATTAAACAAGGGAGTAGGGGAAAGTTTACGCAGCGCGGGACATAAACGTCAACTAATTTACCAATCACGCGATTGACACGTCACTCTCCCGCCGCCCCCCCTCCCAGTGATACTTAAAAATCGCTACTGCGCAGGCAAGTACATTTGTTCAAGATATTTGCCGGTATCTGTATCTGCCAGGAAAGACCCACCGGGAGTCGATTCATTATACAAATATGTTAATTGTGAGATTGTGAATGGTAAACAGGATCTCTCGCCCAATACACGTTGACACGCGACACACTCACAACTTGGTGTGAAGTTTTGTAACATTTTTGTTTGTTGCTTGTTTTGCATTATGAATTGGTTGAAAGTTGAAGGAATAGTATCTAAAGAAAAAACTTTTTTACCGGATTGAAGTTATGTATTATTATAAATTTACAATTATTTTACATAATAGCATCTTAGTATATCGGAATAGTATCTTCAAAATGCAACAATTTGAAGTCCGGGCTTCCCTCCTCTATAATTTGAAGCGTTTAGGCATTAAACATTTTTGGACTGACTGATGTCGCTTACTCAAAAAAAGGTTACGGACTTTTTTCGACATCAAAATTTGTGAATTATTGTAATGCAAAGAACATCATTATGTAAATATAAATATCATTGAATGAATAAAGAAGAAAATCAAACTCACCCTAAAAAGGAAGTTTTTCTTATGATCCGGACCACATTCGAAACAGAGGTTGTATTCTGGAGGCCCCAACTTGTGCTTAGAACAATATTCCCCGAGCAAAGAGACCGGGTGCTTTCCACCCGCTATCAGTGGCGCTGGGCCTCGTCTGCCCATCCTACTTTGTTTCATCTGAAATAAAAATAGGAATAGTTTATCTTTCTTTGATTTCCTATTCTTCACCAAGAAGTCTTTGGTAAAGTTTTATTGTTGAAATTTTGTATGTTTTTTAGTTTTGAAGAAGTCAATAAATGTCCCAACTTCACAGTTATTTAAGGAACTTTGAACCCAATATTTTTTTTATTTTAAATATTTAAAGATCCTATATGGTATTCTTTATAAAAATATAGAATGTCGTCAAAACACTACTAACCAGTAAATAAACATACTATATATTTCTTCCAATATTTCAAATCAAAACTAAATTAATGTAATTTAATTTATTTTTCACTTATGAACGTCAATACTAAAAAAATTGAAGGTCTCAGTTTACTACTAGTTTTCAAATCAAGGGCTTAGAACAGGAAAGCTGTCATGAAACTCTTCTCCACTCTTTTAAATTGCCAAGTTTTTGGTTTCCAAAGAAATTGTAAAGAACTGCGCTCGTACTCCATAACATCCACAACACCGATCACTGTCAGTATCGCTATTACATAGGAACGACACTGTACGAGCCAAGGCATTTTGCTCACTCAGGCTTTCTTAGTTTTACAAGCGTGGCGATTTCTTAAATAGTCGGAGTTACTCCCCAAAAGTAAAGCCAGACGCAGGCACTCTCTTCAACTTTTACTTTGCATTCATTCGTTTCACAGCAATTAACTAAATCATGGGAGTTACGCCCCGAGAGCATAGCCCGACGTAGTAAGCACCCCGATTACCCAGGAACCGTACAGACACCACGCTTATCGTTCACACTTGACTTGTAAAATTAAAACAATCATATAAAATAATCTTAGCATCTGCACGCAAATATTAGGACGTACTTACATAATAGTGAGATCAAAACACAACACAAATTTGACAAAAATCACAGACATCACTAGAATTACCAACTCAAAGCCAAAAAAATGCAAAAATTTGACTTACTCCTTTATAATATCGGCTACTGACCTCTTCCTTAGCCTGTAAACCTCTTGTATCCAACTTGACCTCAAGTAAAAGAGGCTGCAACGTCCCAGATTCCTCCTTACCCAGGCCTTTGCCGGGAGTCCAACCCATCTTCTGGAGAAGGTGCATCCCCATACCCCCCTCGACCGGGGCAGCTCGAACGAGTTGGTCCTGAATAATTGACTCATTAATTTCCATGTCATTTGTAAAATTTTAGACAAAATTTCAATGATTTGCTTTCAATTTTCAGACATATTACAATTATAAATATTACGCGAAATGTAAACATAAATTTATATAAATCCATTAAGATTATAATTTAATATAGATCTGAAAACTGAAGCAAGTAGCCAATATTTTTGGGAATAATTAAAAATATATTGCAATTGATCTCCTTCTGAATACTTACCTACCGCAACAACAAAGACGACGTCGACGTCTAAGGCAGTGCTCGCTCCTTATCTTTTAAAAGCTGCAACAAATATTCATGAATTCCCCATAAAGGTGGACTCAGACCAAACAAATAAAATTGGTCCGAATCGACCTTAAGCCGAAAAATTCTTGAATCACTTGGCCAACATTCTGAGACGCTATTGTTAGGAATAGCAAAGAAACTACTCAGGGTGTCTCTTGTTTTTTTTTAAGTTTAAGATTAACCCCCTTTAAAAACTAAACCAGTAAACCGTCGTTTTTTAAGTCGGTTTAAAAGATGCATTCAGAACACAATGCTTTTAATAATTCTGGCATTAATTTCGGATTCCAATTAACAAAACTGACAATATCTTCATTGGAAAAAACGGTATTTTTATAATGGCACGAATAACAATACCTCTCTGAACATTGGCCTTATAGATAAAAGAAAAATGAAGCTATCAAGAAAAGAAAAAAATACCAATATTGGGGAAAACAGAATATTTGTTTGCGATGTGATATCTAATATGCCAATTGGCATAAGAGTTACCACATTGCCTAAATGTAACGATTGAACTAATAGTTCGTACGTTACACGAGACATCGTGTTTTGGTTACAAGAACATTAAAATTTCAAAGGCTTAGTATAAAGGATTTGAGTAATGGCGCGTCTAAACGGGCCATGTTTTGCTGCAATTGATGGCTGCAACACTGTGGCCGGCAACATTGCAAACAATAGCAGCCACACTATGCAATATTGCAGTAATGTCCCGGCCATATAGCCAAACATGTTTTGTATAGCCACATATGGCCGATGTTGCCCCGATGGGTGGCCGGACGATCGCTAGGCTATCGAATTCAACTGCAATATTGCACAGCCAGTTCTCTTGTTGTTTCAGTCACTCTCTTTGTTATGGCATAGTGTATCCTTTTCTACGCGACATGACGTTTGCTTTGAGTGAAGTGTGCGTGTTGCTTTATTCTGTGTTTTGCGATAAGCTGTATTTGACGTTAGATTACTACGTAAAAATGACTACTTTTGACATTCTAGTTCTTGAATAATTTATTATCAAGACTTATTTCTAGACTCAAATTGTCTACAGTTTCACGCCTATTTAAGTAAGGTCGAATCCACAATCTCTTCTTTTTCTGTTTCTTTTTTAAAACAATATAAGCTGCTGCGACAAGTGTGATTTCGTCAGCCATTGTTGTAGGTTTGTGTAGCCCGTTTAGGAGTCTGCATCATGGGCCATACTATTGCAGACATATTGCAACACATTGCCCAGCCATAGATTGTTCGGCCATCAGCTGCATTAAAATATTTTTGTAATGGCCGGCAATTAGTGGCCAACAGTGCAGCCATCAATTGCAGCAAAACATGGCCCGTTTAGACGCTCCATAAGGCTATTTAATCATATCTAAAATTTGTTTAATACATTTTGTTGAACCGTTAACAAACGATCAATGACAACGTAAAACTCTTTTATTAATAGGATTTAGAAAAATTAAACCAATCTCAAATATCTGTAGATAATATACCTAGGTATTATATATGCGTAAAAACAGAACCGATTTTGATAAAACTTGGACCTAATTATACTTGCTTTAAATCAAAGAACTCAGTATGACTTAGTTTTGCACTTGCTTGGGAACCTAAATAGATCATCATAACTTCTTTATTTTTGAGGACCCTTAAACTTTGTGAACTAATTCTGTTCCATACGGCTTGGAGAAATTTAAATTTCCATAGAGATGATTCTATAAAACAAGCTGTATGCATAAACAATTTTATTGCTATATGGTTTATTTTATCATTTTAATCAGATAGTTACCGCTTATCAAATACGTGATGCTCATTCATTTCGATATTATGATACATCAATCTACATGCAATTGCTATCACGATTGAATAGATTAAAATTTAAATACAGTATTTATTCATTATACATGCATAATATGCATTTATTAGTCATTTTTTCATCTGTATTGAATTGAAATTTGCTTTAGCGGAACATATATTGCATATTTGAAAAGAAAAATTAACAATTTATTTGGTTAATATCATATGTGTCAAAAGTTTCAAATTATTTCACATATCTCTCATTATGATCTCGAAGTTCATATTTCCTACGTATGAAATCAATTTTCACGTATATATCAACGTGTCTGTATACGTAACTAACGTACACGTTCAAGAACTGAACAAAATATTCCTCATATACAGTTGTAATTTTATTGATAGTATTCCTATCTATATTTCCAGAACTGCCGAAATGATTTTAATATCTCATAATTTTTACAAGATTTAAGGTTTCTGTTTAAGATAATTTGTATGTAATTGTAACCAAGACACATAAACAAAGGGTCGGGCGATATAATAGCTGGTATTATAATCCCCGACCACGAGGCCCGCCAAGACGCCAGCTGAAAGAAAAGTCGGTGAGGTAGCATGCGTTTAAGGGAACCATAACCCAAGATATCTTTTACTATACTAATTGGTAGGTATAAAAAACCTTAAGGAATAATTGTAGCGAAGAGGTGTTGACTAAGGGGTCCTTATGTGCTTTTTTTAATTAAGGTAAAAAGTGATTTGTATATAATATATAATTATATATATCTACTGTCTGAAATTTTATCGGAAAAACTAGCAAGGAAGGTTTTAAATTGTGTTTAACATAGTGATATTTTAAATAAATTAGATGTAAAACAATCAAAGATTAGATCTTAGGTTGACGGGTTCTGGTTTTCTTAAACTGCATACTTTGATTTATCACAAGATACGTCTAAACAGACATATTTTGTGGTAGAAAAATCACCCAGGTTTTGCAGAAAAAAAATACTTGTACCATGCAAGTTTCATCAAATCATCTGTTTACTGTGTAGTGTATGTCTAACTACGATTCAACCTTTATCTGTCATTTGTCACTGACAAATTACTTTCGGATAAAAATTCTCGTATCAGTTTTTAACTATACATGTGGAACACTTTTCCATGTTAGATTCCGAGCCACCAAAAAAGTCATAGAAGCGTGAAAAATGAACTAACTTTGACAAGTCGGCTATGTTGGGGGTTCCCCTTTCCCCAAATTTAGGGGGAATCAAGATGTGCAGGGTTTTTTTAAGGAGGTGGATTTAACTATGGGTAATCCTTACTTTTTATGAATTATTGTACTTTTCTTACGATTATTGATTTATATATTATTTTTTATCAACCTAGCTCTACTCAAGAACACTAATTTTAATTTTGTGTAATGCTTTGATTAATTGAAAATAAATGATTGGTAGGTAATTTAAGTGAAATGTGTTCAACATTTTGTTATACCCTGACAGCCGCGTCTACGGGACTTCTTTTGTGGCACGGACTCTAACAGTATAAATAAATTTATGACACTAACAAAGTGTCAACTGTCATCTGTCAAACATAAACCATCATATACATCATATTACAAAAATGTATATAAATTATATATTATATTTTTTTTGCACCTTGGAACGGTAATTTGGTTAAATTGCTCTCATTGTCATCACAAAAATAATTTTCAAATCTAATTAAAATTTAGGAAGTTTTTTATTGTATTCATTAACTTCATTCTATAGTCTATGCATATTTGTTTATCTATAGTAATCTATCCTTTTTAAAGTTATGACTTTTAACCCGATCTTTTATAATTGAAAAACACTTAATGATTTCGAAAAAGCCATTAAATTGTTTCGAATATATTGTGTATTGTGCAAGTAAAACATATGTTTAATTTGTGTCTGTTACCTTCTTAGCCCAAGCCTGACTCCCCGAAGCGAGTTCTCTCGGCGTGAGTATGTTTGCTCCTGTCGACCCCGTAAACTGACCGAGAGAATTCGTTGACGGCAGAGAACTAGCTGACCAACCGAACTGGAAGTTAAAAACGACATTCAGAAAGAGTTCTGGTAAGCTGTAGATCAGCCTGTGTCACGTCAAATTTTGGGTATAAGATGTCCCGGTTTCCTTCACCATACCTATTCCAGGCACTTTCGCGGACAAGGGTTTCATTTCCATTCGGATATTAAACAAAGCTAGTTCAATAATGCAAAAGAAGTTTTAAAAAATATTTCAGCGGGTTTCTGGAATTTTCTTTTCCGTTAAACAAGTTGAAGTTTTATTCTATTTATTATACACCGTTACACACAATTTACTCACACTTCTAACTCTAATATTATTATTATTATTTTTCTACTTGGTATTATAATTATTTATTTTATTTTATCAGAGGCGCAAACTAGCTGCTATGGTCTCTGGCAGAATGACCAGCGCTGTGGAACTTTTTGCTCCTCAGCATAATGCTGAGCCAGGGCCAATTACAACCACAGTACACACACATTGCACACTGGAAGCGAACCGAATGGCAAAAGGGAATTTTTATTTTTTATTTTTATTGTTTTTGATGCCTTATTTTCTTTTTTTCTTTAAGTATTGTTATTTTGTGTGTTTATGTGTGTGTTTTTTGTTTGTAATAAATGTTATGTCTATGTCTAAGTATAAATATATGACGTAACGGCTTTTTGACATATAAAAAATAATATAGTTAAAATTTGTAATAGTTTAAAACAAATATCGCTTTTTATTTTTTACTTTTAATACATAATTTTTGTGTGTGAGACATGTCAATCGCTATATAAAATATACTTACACCACTAGTTGTAGTCAATTCAATTTCTTCTTGTTCCTTGCGCAGCAAAGAGAGCTTTTGAGTAACGATAGCGGCCATGTCCTAATAGAGAATTATTAAATATTAATTATTATTAAATAGAATTTATTCAATTTCTCTAACAAACAACAACATTTCTGCTTGGCAAACTATGTTTTACCATATTAAGATAATTGAATAATATCTGGGAAAAAGATGGCTAGCGGTTGCAAAAAAAAGAAAATTGTGGAATCATATAAAAATAAATACAACGTTTTATTAATGTCGTGCCGTGGTATGTGATTTTTTATTGTATGAAATAAAGGTATATTATTATAATATTTATTAACAAAAAAGCTTGAAAATTTAGAGTTATATGTATTTTTTATTGCAAAAATTAAAAAATGTCCAAATCAAAATTTTCCGAAAATTAAAAAATATTCCCATTCTGAGTAGTATAGGGATTTTTCCATTGAGACACACATATTACTCAATTGACAAAATAAACATAGGATAAATAAACAGAGTGTTTTTATGGTTTGGTATTAAAAAATACATCTTTATATATATACTACTGTCTGTATGTCACTGAACTCCTCTTAAACGGCTGGACCGATTTGAATGTATTTTTTGTATGCGTTTGGGTGGCGCCCTGGATTTTTAGCTCTTGGCGCGCAACCAAACGATCTGGGTTCGATTTCCAGTCTGAGCTGTCCGAATTATTTTTCATTTGCCAAAATATATATATTTGTTACAAACCTCCATTTTTCAATAGCGATATTATTTTTATATGTTAAAACATAGTTTGCCCGGTTAGCTAGTTCATACTTTTCTTATTCTCCCGTTATTGTTTCCTAATACTTTTTTTATTTATTTATTGAAACTTCAACATAAATAAAAACCAGTAACATAATTTTTTTGTGAAACTACAGGCGGCCTTATCGCAAACAAGCGATATCTTCCAGGCAACCAGTAAGTAGAAAGAAATACTAGGGATGAGTACAGAACTAAATTAGTTTGACCCATACTTCGCATTGATATACAAAATATAAGTAAAAAATGTATAATAAATAAAACACTGACCACAGCTGGATGATCTGCGGGCATTACTTGAGGTCCGGGAGGCATCAAAGCCGGAACTGAGGTCAAATCTGTAAAACAATATTTCCGACAATTTATTTTTTATCAATGGATTTTTAATAATTTTTGGTGATTCGCTTATAGTACCCAAAACGTTATTTACAATAAAATCTCGTATAAATCTATAAAAATGTCCCGGAGATTATTATTATTACAGTTGAAACTAAAATTGTCTCTTTCTATCGCATCCTGTTTACGCTGTGAGGGAAAGAGAAAGCATGACTAGCAAAATATTATATCCTTATTATATATGCGTCCTATATTTATTTGATTTTTTTTTGTATTAAACTTAATTATAAGAATCAATTAGACCAACTTACAGTCCAAGCATCATCGAAAATGATTCAGTAGTTTTTGAGTATTCACGCTTTGTATGTGACATGCGTCTCCAATTGTTGTAATTTTCCAAATTACTTTTATGTATGAACAAATTATCAAAAGTATTTACAGTTTATTAATTTAAAAAAAAATCAATGGCGCTACAACCTCTTTAGGTCTGGGCCTCAGATTTCTGAATCTATTTCATAATCATTTTTAAATCTAATAGGCAAGTAGGTGATCAGCCTTCAGTGCCTGACACATGCCGTCGACTTTTTGGGTTTAGGACATGTCATTTTCCTTCACCGTTCGAGCAAATGTTAAATGCGCACATAGAAAGAAAGTCCAAGTGCACAGCCGGTGGATCGAACCTACGACCTCAGGGATGAGAGTCGCACGCTGAAGCCACTAGGCCAACACCACAATAAAAAATTCCAATACTTACGACTTCCCGTAGTAAAACTCTTCATATAGGCCGGAGGCGTCGTCGATGGAGCCGGTAATGCCAGGGGTTCGTCTTTTCTAAGAACAATATACCATTTTAATTATGCGAAAATAGAAGCTAATAATATGTAAAATATGTAATAAAAATAATATGTAAATAAAATAGAATAAATGTAAGGACCTAATATTTTAACGAACATTGACGAAATGATCATTTTTTTGATTTGATGATATTGGTTCATGTTCAGAGGAAAGTAGTAGCTAAGTAGGACTCTCCTGTATGTCAAAAATATGTAGGATTTCTAAACTCATAGGTCATAATAATCTGTTAATTATATGTCAGCAATGTCAGAATTGACAGCCCAAATACACATTATACTATTGGTAAACTAACAATAAATAAACGTTATTAAATATACCATTTATGGGGAATATTAATGGCAAGCCAATTTTGGTATTAACCAATTAACAAAATTCCACATCGGACTCATAATCTTTTCCTTTGGTTCTGTTTGAAGTCGGTGATTAATAAAAATAGTTAATTAAAAATGGTTCTATAGAAAGAGTACTTGTGATAACACAAAGTGGGAGTACTTTATTTATAAATATTTCTTAGAAGTTTACATGTTTTATTTATTGTCTGTTGAAGTTTTTTGAAGTACGAAGTTATCATTCTATAGTGACGATATTATATAAAAAAAATATAAAAGTACTCACTTATTGTTAATAGGATCGAAACCCAATTGAAGTTTTTCCGGTTTAGAATTCAGCTTCGCAATTTGCTGAAAAATATTACATATTATTATTTTTAGTAATATGTACAAATATATACATATATAGAAACTGATACTATGTCATCACATTTATATTTAATTTGCATAGCATACCATATTATCCTTTTTAGGCGAAACAGGAACCCATTCAGAGGCTTTCTCCCGATGCTGACTTCCGGAAGAGACCGGAAACTGAAGCCTTAGTTCGTCCTTGTTGGCTATGGGCAATGTACTCGACTTTAATGGGAGTGGCGCTCCACCCTGGAATAAAAATAGTTTTATCAATTTAAATCCATTTAAACCTACTTCAAGGAAAGAATTTATCTGGATTGGAAATTAAAGCACAATTTAAAAAATTTCGTAAAAGTATGTATTCACAATTATATTCAGAATTTCTCGGAAACTAAAAATATCGAGTTGAATATTCAATATTAAAAAAAAAAAATTATGTAGCAAACGGAAAGAAGGCTCACCTAATGTTAAGCGATATCGCCGCCTAAAGACAATCACTTCGCCAGATGGCTCGAAGGTGCGTTGTCGGCCTAAGAATCAGTACGCCCTTTTCCTGAAGGACCCTAAATCGAATTGGTTCGGAAATATTTCAGTGAGCGGCTGGTTCCACATAGTGGTGGTGCGCAGAACAAAACTGCCTTAAGAAACGCCCAGTTATGGAATTACGGACGTAGAGCTAATACGGATGGTATTTCGTATTCTGCCTCGACGTCTGATGATGAAACTCAGCTGCAGGTATTAATCTCTTATCTTATATTGTGTGAAACTCACCCTTATATTCATAACTATGGGCGCTTTCTCCTTAACAAGAAATGGATGGTGGAAAGCAATAGTGTCCTCGTTGTCGCTGTCGCCCTCGTTGGACGATACAGACGATAATTCACCAAGAGCCTCCTTTTTCGATAGATGCTTGCAGAAATCGGTTAATTCGTCCACCGATTTACCTGCAATTTTTTATTCAATAATAATAGATAATTTTAGGTCTGGGCCTCAGATTTCTGTATCTGTTTCATGATCATAATCTAATAGGCAAGTAGGTGATCCTGTGCCTGACACACATCGACTTTTTGGGCCTAAGGCAAGCCGGTTTCTTCATAATGTTTTCATTCACCGTTCGAGCGAATGTTAAATGCGGACATAGAAAGAAACTATAATAGTGCACAGTCGAGGGTCGAACCAACGTGCACAGGAACGAGAGTCGCACACCACTAGGCCAACACTGCTCTTTAAACTCACATTTCATGATATTTTTTTAATAAAAGGCAAGTATATGATCAGCCTTTTGTACCTGACACACGAGGTCTTTGGGGTCTAATGCATGCCGTGGCTTTATTTCACCCAAATAAATGTTAAAAGCTGACAGATAAAAATCCGAAGTTCGAACTTACGACCTCAGGAAAGACAATCGCGCGCTTATTTACTGTGCTGCTTACAATAAACGTCATTAAAATTACGAGATCTCAAAATAATAATGAAACAATCTTGTTAAGGAACATGAAAACATGTGAGATGCTTAAACAGTCTGTTTAAATTTTAACCTATTAATTAAAAATAAATGAGTTTATTTTGATAATTATATTTTAATACATATTTTATATTTCTACTAGTTCTAAACGAAGAACAGCATACAAAGCTACAGGTGTCTCAAAGACCGATGGAACGATGTATGATAGGGAAGAAAAGAATAGACAAAATAAAGAATACAATAATTAAGAGAAGCAACTAAGGTAATAGATGATACAATAACAATAAATAAACTAAAGTGGAAATGGGCGGGGCACATGGCAAGAGAAACAGAAAAGTGGAGCAAGAAAGTACTAAAATGGTGCCCAAGGTACAGCAAACGAAAAGTCTACTAATTAAAGAACCAGTAGGTGGTATACGGCAGAAAGTAGCACAATGCAGAGAGGAATGCGGATTTGGAGGAGGCATTTGCCAAAAAAGGGCACACAGATACCTAAAGGAAGATTGAATAGAAAAGTGTTTAAATGTAAAAGTATCTAAATTAAAAGGCAGGTAGGAAACAATTTGAAAAAATACATTTTAAATCCGATTCAAAACGTAATTACCTCCAGACTGTATAGCAGCCATGACCTGATTTCTTGTGTGTGGCGGAAGAGCAGCTGCCCCAGCTGGGACTGCACCATTCTTCAGCATATTGATGGCATTACGCCTTGCCACTTCCAGCAGGCGTTTCTTCTCACTGTCCGCTAACTTCACACCGCTGAAAGATTTATCATAGGACGTCATAACAAAACATTGATGCAGTGATTGCATATTTTTATGAATAAAATAAATCATTTTTATTTAATTATCACTATTTTATATGGATAAAAAGGAGTGAATACTCGGACGTAAAATCGAGTGGAAGAGAGATAGATACGGCGCGATCGTACAATGAGCGTAACGGGACAATGAGTCCTGCTTTATCGTGCGAGCAGCCGGTGTTCATCGATTTATTAGACGTTGTCACGTCAAAAAAAATGAGACATACAATGTAACGTCCGTCGATTTAACAACAAACCGCCTAAAGCGTCGAAATCAATCGGCTTTGGTTGGTTTAGCTTGTGTTCCATACAACGATACACTCTACAAAGCATATCACCTATCCTCAATAACGACAATAATTAAATAATAAAAAGTAATTTTTAAGTCACCGAAATTAGTTAAAACTCCGGAGCTGTTTATGTTCTTTGGTCGCTTTATTGTCCTAGCCCGTAATAACCTCGACTCTCTGCATCATACGTACCAAACTTTCTACGAAATCCGATCTATTGTTTACAAATTGGGATTTCTTGAGCGTGCTTTACCACGAAGATGCCTCAATATCGCGAATGAATAAAATAAGTAAAAAAGTACATCATTACTGGTGCAGCAAAAGACGTCAGGCAAAAATAACAGACTATATACAATAGCGTTCGAATAAGATTTGTTTTTATGTAATTACTAACACTAGTCTGAAATAAACTTTTTGTAATACATGTTTTTATTGTTTCCCTTTAACGCCAACTCTTTGTTACTTCAAAATAGGCACAGTCCCTTGAGTATCGTTATATAGAGTTTACACTGTATTTAAAATAATTACACATTGCTAATGAAAAGTCATAGACAAATTCTTCAATAATAACTTACGCATCAATGGGGACATAGATTTCCTTTTCTACGTACGACAAAAATAAATTCAACTGCAGCCTTTTGAATGAACTACATTTACAGTGTAAACTCTCTATAACGTAAAAACGAGATAAATTTATTTGGTCCAACCCAATACCCATACATTAAATCTTCCCTCTCTATAACGAATAAAAAGGAGCAGTCCCTTGAAATTCGTTATAAAGACTTTATACTGTATATTAAAAAAATATGATTAATTTTATCTTGATTTAACTTAAAGATGTTTGAAGGACTTACATGTAACCAGGATGAGGTTCAAAGGCATGCCATCAAGGAATTAACTCTCTTTCGTTTTTAGTTTTTTAACTAATAGAAGAACTACTTTTACTCAAACTGTGATTCATACCTTCTACTACTTCTATGCCGAGGGGATGGATGTCTAGGATAGTGCCGACTTCTTGATGTGGACCTATGTCTGCTTCTTGATGTGGACCTATGTCTGCTTCTCGACCTGGTCTTCCATCTAGACTTAGATTCAGATCTTCGTCTCCTGGAACTCTTGGAGTGGCTTCTCCGTCTAGATCTTGAGCTTGATCTATGTCTATGCCGGCGAGATGGTGAACGAGACCTTGAGCGTTTCTTACTGTCGGACCTGAAAGCATTAATGACTTTACATATATTTTAAATGACAATATCTTAACAACTAGTTTATTTAGTTTCAGTGAAGTGACAAGCTTTTAATAACTTTAACTAAATCATTACTAAAATGCTAAATAATTTATCATTTCATTTCATAATCATTTAAATAAAATTTATCACAGTAAAAAAATCAAAATCTCTTATGCAATTATATATTTTTTTTGTAAACTCCCTTTTCATAAAACCTAAACCTTAAAAATAATAATACTATATATTATATGATAATGCAAGTTAAGTTCGGTTGACTTTTGTTGTAGGGATGTTCAAATATATTATGGTAAATGAAAAACTTTGTTTGAAGCTGGGTGTCAACTAGCTTTAATCATTTAAAATATGAGCTTATAATTAACATATAATTATTGGTAGTGGGGTCACAATGACTTGACTTTTTTAAGGGTTGTTAAATCTAAGGGAAACTTCAATACAAGTGGAGTCAACCTTGTCAGAAACTATTATCAGAAACAAGGATATTATATTACAATTTATTAGTGTGGGCAAAACTGAAGAACTCATTTTGGCTTCATATGTGCTAACATATGGTTTGCGCTTCTAATTATTAAGTAAAATATATATGTAACATAAGTAATGTTAGGTTACATAACTTGCACTAACTAAAATAGTAATCTGTATTTTGTCACCATAGGTAAACATAAATCAAATACCAAGAAAACAGGAGACAACTGAGTAATAATGTTAACACCCAAATAACACATACATATTTCATTTTTATTTAAAATCTGGGTATACACACATCTATCATCTTGTCACATATGAGAAGTTTTAATTTAATACAATAATATTTGTACCTAAGTATAGTTATAATTGTAATCTATGTTGACACAGTACAGTTATATAAATTACAAATTATACTTAGTGTTATTAAATAAATAGTAAAATAAAAACCTTATTATAGAGCAAATGAAGAATACATCTTTTTACACTTCAATTAACTTAATCTACTTAATGTGTAAAGTTAAGTAACAAGAATTTTATCTAGATTTGTATATGAAAAACCTTCAAATACATTTTGAGAGTACAGTCAAAACCATTTAAAACGACTTTGTTTAGAACAACATATCGGTTATATTGACCAACGTCATTGGCTGCTACAACCAAATATAAATAGTCTCTTCAATGTTGTTATAACAGATTTTGACTGTAGAAGAATTACATACCTTCCTTTGGATTTACTCCTGTCTCTTTTAGATAACTTATGTGAGCTATCACTTTTAGGTTTCTTTGATAACTTTTCATCTGCATCAGGACTGAAATATTTAATTAATTTATTAACGTTAGTTATTATACATCTCTATAGCTTTTAAGTCACTTAGGCAATATACCATCATTATGGTCACTTAACATACAACAGTACTCATAACACATTACTATTTTTTTTATAAAACAAATATGTAATAACAAAATAAAATTTCCTGGATGGACATAAATTCAAATTGATCACTTAATAAAATCTGTTTTTTTAATACTACAGTAGATGACCACAAGGAAACACAAGGTCACCTTTAAAATATGGAAAAACATTGAAATAATCAACTTACAGTTTTATATCCTCTGCTGCTTTTTTTAATATTCCACCTGGGTCTGATGACTTAGGGAATTGCGAATTAGAGTCATCATCTTTCTCTGAGCTACTGGACGTATCTGTATACTCTCCATCCTCTACTTTCTCAGCTTTTTTCCTAGCCTCTTCTTCAGCTTTCTTAACCGTCTCTTCAAAGACAGCACTGAATTTCAAATTCTTAATTTGAATTTTACCTTTGGCTTTGTCATTTTCCGAATCACTTTTTTTCTCAAGCTTATGACGCAGATCGCTAGAATCAAGTTTTTCATCTTTTGGATATTCTGGCATGGGAATAAGGCTTGCATCAAGTGCTTCAAGTGGTGGTGATAAGCTACGCTCAACACTCGCACTTTTTTTTATAACTTTAGTCCTTTCTTCGCGCTTTATTCTATACTCTTCTTTAAGTTGAGGTTCACGTTTAACAATGGGTTCAGATTTTTTTTTTGTATCACTTTCAGACTTTACCTTAACTGGCTCCTTAATTCGATGAACTGGTGGGGTGCGAGCTACTCTGTTCTTTTTTGATTTACTTTTTTTCCGCTTTTTATGTTTGCGAGAGTAATCGCCATCGGAATCACTACTACTCGAACTTCGGCTGCGTTTTTTCTTTTCTTTCTTGTGTTTCTTCTTGCTTTTCTTTGATTTCTTAGACGTTATATTTTCTAACTTAGGTGGGTCTGCATTAAAAGCACTAAATAGTTCGGAGAGTATTTCATTCGAAGATTTTTTGGTATCATCTTTTTTGCGATCAGGTGTTGTTTTTTCCCTTTTAATTAATTGCTCAATTTTGTCTATTAATGATGTCATGGTTAAAATTTCACACATAAAAACAAGACAACATCACAATTTACACATTATTAATAGCAACTTTATTTACGCCGATATAACTAAAGTTAAAAACAAAATAAATAAGAAGACAATGTGTTTAGCTTTTCCGCCATACTTAAGTCAACTCAAACATCACATTTCTTTATACCAAAACAGATGACAATCAATACATTGACAATTGACGGAGAAAAATATATAAAGCGTGTAACATACTACGATTTTTAATTTTGTAGAATTCTGACAGCTATCATTTTTGACAACTCAGAGAGAGAGAGCAAACCTTTTGGCCAGGCACATTTTTTAATTTACAGTACGAGTCTGAACATTTGAGTCTATACAAATACTTTTTATTTGTTTTGTGAATGTCTCCATTTCATTAAATGCGGAGCTTCACATTAATAGTGGTTTAACGGTGAGGGATAATTACGTCTCTTATCATCACCAACAGTAAAAAACGCACAAGTTAAGATAACATTTTATTTTATTAAAAAGGATACTAAACCTGGAATAAGTAGGCAGTGATGCCAGCTAAAGAATAAAATAAAGTAATCAAAGTTAATTCGATATATTGTTCGTGATATTGAAATATTCATTATTTTTGTATAAGGTCGCATACTGCATACATAAGGTAGGTAAAACATAAAAAATACGTAGGATTTTATTTTTTATTACCCTCAAATCGGTCAAATTTGTCTCTTTTTCCGTGGAGAACGTTTTTAGTTGCAACACTTATGAAATGTCAGAATTCTACGGGATGAAAAATCGTGAGCGTCAGAATGGCCGGTCACTAGTCGTATAGAAGGTTAAAATGTCGTTTAAAAATTACTTCCCAATTGCTTCTATTTAATTCCTACTACAAGACAATTGCTTCCTTAGTATCTTGGGAGAACCACAACAATTTTAGTGACCGTCCATTCTGACGTCAGAATGGCTGGTCACCTATCCTATTGTACTCACTATAACGAATTATCGATTATTTCATAGTTCATAATTTGCTTCCTATTTGCTTCTTCCTAGGTTTTCCATCCTCGATGCTGTACCTATCATGGAATTAAGATATCGAACAATGTTATTACAATTCCCCCAGCGCCTGGTAAAAATATACAGGCAAAAAATATTTGGCTAAAATAAGTTTAATTATGGTTTATTTATATAAATATAGGTAGGTAGGTACTCGTAGTAACAGAACCCCTAACTATATGTACTTTAACGGTAAAAACATTCACAAAGTAAAGGAATAACAATTGAATACAAGAGAAAATAAAGTTATTTTTCATTTAAAATTATTTGCAACTATTTTTCTATGTAGGTATTATAAATCCGAGGTGATTTTAAATGAGGGTAGTTTTATTTTTTATTACATTTGTGTTTTGTATTCGCTTGTAATATTGTCGTTATTTGCGGTAAAGCGGAAAGTTATTTTTTTATTGCAAAAACCATTTCTTTCATAATGAAAAGAGGAAGAAAATTTTCTAATTCGATAGAGGATCAAAAAAAAGCGTTTTCACCATACAAAAACATATTTACAAGTAATAATCATCTCCCTGCAGCAAGTGACCCGGTGTATACAGAAATAAAAAGTGTGTTAGCTAACCCGATTACAGAAAAAGGACTTTATATTTCTGTTCAAAAGAATTTTAATTATTTCTTTGACATCAAGTTAATTGAAGAACAGAGAAACAGTAACAGCATACAGGATGACTATAGCGACCCTACTCAAGCTCAAGCAAGCAAGTCCATAAACTTTGATTTCCTAATTGATCTGTACAAATGGGAAAAACTACAGCCAATCAGTAAACGAGTTCTAGTGAGGCATAATACAAAATCTGTTCTCAAAAAGAAATATAGTTTACCAAAACATATGTGGGCTCATCTATTACGAGAAGAAATATGGAAGGCAATGAAAACTCCCTGTTCTTGGATTTTTAAGCAATATTCCATCAAAAACGAAGATAGAATTACTTGCCGCGGCTTATGCAAACAGTGCAAAGCATCCTTAAATGTTGTGATTTCCTGGCCTGTTGATAAAATTGCTCGCTGTATGTGTTCTATAAGAAATTGCGATGCGTCATTTATTCATATTTCTGACAAAAAGATAAAATTATCACCAGTAAAACGCGTCGACATGTCTGCTGAACTGAAACATGAAGCTGCGATCGCATATCGCAATAAAATATCGAATGAACTTATGGACACTGGTGACATTGAACCATCTCATATGCCAACTCTTGGCTGCTTAAGGCAAATTAAACATGAACAAAGGCAAAGTTCATATTATGATTCAAATCAAGTACTTTCCTTGTGGATGATGAAGCTTGTAACGCCGTATAAAGAAGCCATTAAGCACATTTCGCTGTACCCTTTTTACGTGTTTTATTGGACAAAACTTCAAGAAGCCTGCTGCAAAAATCTTAAAAAACTAGGTAGAATAGTTCTTAGTGTTGATGCCACTGGTAGTATCTTCAAAGGACTTGGTCCGAATAATAAGATGTTGGTGACAAAACACTTATTTTTATACGTATTAATAATTAAAACACTGCAAAACGTAAGTTCCGTTCCAGTTTCACAGATGGTATCTGAAAGTCAGACTTTGGACACAATATATCAATGGCTCCAGGCTTGGCGCAAATGCAATCCTGTTCCCGATGAAGTCAACTTAGATGACTCTTCCGCTTTAATTGGAGCAGTAGTGAAAGCTTTTACAAAATACGAATCTATTGCTGAATATGTCGAAGATTCATACAGAAGGTTAGAGGATGGAGAAGTTAGTGATACATGTTACATACGAATAGACACCAGTCATTTTATCAAAATTTTATTTAATTTGTCATGTTTTAAACATACTGATACCAGAGTAAAATTTTTTTACGTTAAATGCCTGATCGAGCTAAAAAACTGCGATGATTATGACAAAGCAAAATACATAATATCAGATTTAATTACTGTATGTTTAAATCAACATGATGGTATCATCAACGGTAAAAACGCCACGAGATGTGAAAATTCTAAAAGAAATCTCAAAAAATTATGTGCATTTCATGTTGATGATACTGAAATCGAAATCCAAGATAATGATAAAATAAATGCAAACATTGAAGAATCAAGCTATTCAATATTTGATGACACTCTAAAATACAACACAAAACAAAAATGTCCAAAATGGATTTACAATAAAATAGACGCTGAAAAAATTATAACTACTCTAAGTGATGATAATGATTGCAGCCACCACGAAAATTTATACTACTTTCCGGCATTCATTGATGTATTACTACGTTTAATGGGCCAATTTCCTTTATGGTCTAATGTAATGAAAAATCTTTACAATTCTGATATCGACAGACCATCTTCTTCAAACATAGAATCCTATTTCAAAAATTTGAAAAGGCTATTGTTTCAAATCGGCAGTAAGTCACAAAGACTACGCATAGATGAATTTATAATTAAGCATTTAGAATATTTTACAGGTGAGTTATATATTGTAAATAGTAATATAGCACAAGCTCAAAGATATAAGGTATCAAAAAAGTCAATAACGCCCGGACAGAAAACAAAAACATATAAAATGGTTCCGCAATTCAGAGATGATTCTGTTTTCTCGGATAATCCAAGTTTAGTAGAAAATTGGAAAGGTCTGGGTATGGTAAAAACCAAAAATAAAAAGCAAAAAAAAAAAAGAAAAAAAGTGTTTTTGCTATCGAATGGAGGCAGATTTATTATTGATAATGAAATTGTAATTACAACAAACACTTGTGGACTGGACTCCGTATGCCAAGCATTAGCTTTAGCATACGTCGATGGAAGTAGTATAAGTCAAATAATACATGAAAGTGATCACATTATGTGCCAGCTCATCCGATCTATGTGTGAAAATAACAATAAAGAGGTTTATAAAATCCGATCATCCATTGCCAAAACTTATTTTAAAAAGGTTCAAAACGGAGATATGCTAGAAGTTGATTGTGAATGTAATGTGTTAAATATATTTGATGGAATTCTGCTTGAGTGTTCTCTTTACAGTGCAGATGAAAAAGCGTCGTGCACTAATTCAACCTGCCCTATAAATGAAGTAGTTAGAAAAGTATCTGTTTTACGTTTACATGATACACATGTAAACGATATTGAAGAAGCAGCGAATAGACAAATGCTCGATACACCCACCATTATACCATGCCGTCAAGCAACTTGCGATGGTATCAAATCATTTGAACTGATCTTACGCAACATTATAAGTTTTGAAATATCGGATGAAACTGTTTCTGTTTATGAAGCACCAACAAACCTATTTTTACAGGGTAACGAATATGAATTGATTTCAATAATTGAATTTGTTCCGCCTGCTATTGGTACAATGGGCCACTATAAAGCACATTGTAGACGTGAAAATGTATGGCAATGCTACGATGATATGAATACAAGGATAATAAGAAGTTATAATAAAAAAATAATTCCACACTGTATTGTATACGTTAAAAAAAAGGAATAAGATTAAATTAATTAAAAAGACTTAAGAAAAATTAATGAATGAGTATTGGTATAATACCTATTTGTATTATACCAATTCATTTTATTTTCTCTTGTATTCAATATTAAAAAAAAAGTTATTCCTTTACTTTGTGAAAGTTTTTACCGTTAAAGTACATATAGTTAGGGGTTCTGTTACTACCTACCTACCTATATTTATATAAATAAACCATAATTAAACTTATTTTAGCCAAATATTTTTTGCCTGTATATTTTTACCAGGCGCTGGGGGGAATTGTAATAACATTGTTCGATATCTTAATTCCATGATAGGTACAGCATCGAGGATGGAAAACCTAGGAAGAAGCAAATAGGAAGCAAATTATGAACTATGAAATAATCGATAATTCGTTATAGTGAGTACAATAGGATAGGTGACCAGCCATTCTGACGTCAGAATGGCTGGTCACTAAAATTGTTGTGGTTCTCCCAAGATACTAAGGAAGCAATTGTCTTGTAGTAGGAATTAAATAGAAGCAATTGGGAAGTAATTTTTAAACGACATTTTAACCTTCTACACGACTAGTGACCGGCCATTCTACGGGATGAAAAATCGAAGTATAAACATTAAAATTTATGGGTGAATTAATTTACACACCTGTGCTTTTTTGCTTGGTGATCTTTGTTTACAAATTATTTTTTCTCTTGTATATCGTTTGTAAACCATTCTGCTTTGTCACGAATACTAATTTATCAAAGTTGTTGCTTTTAAGACTTATAAATCAAATTAAGTGAGTCGTTCGCAATTGTATTAAGTCAGTTAAAACATAACGTTATTTGAGACATAAAAATGATAAGATGTCATTCGTGAAACTATATTACATTAAATTTAAGCCTCAACCTTAAAAGTTATTAATGATTGTTTGTTATAATTTTGTGTGTAAAAGGCTTATTAGCATAAATTAAAACAACACATAAGTTTACAAAGATTCTGGAAGGAAATAAAGGACTAATATATTCATTCGTTTGCTTTGTTTGATGCAACGATTGCATTTTGTTTTGGTTGTGGAAACATAAATTTTTGGCCTTCATTGAAATATTTGGTAAAAACCTCGTTCATAGTTCGAATCCAGTATCCAGGATAACGGCATTTTTTTACTCATAAGGTTACGTGAGCGATTTTCAGTAATGGTAAAATTCAGAGTAAAACAGTGTTTGACTTACTGAAGTCATATTTAGAGCTACACCAGACTCTGAAACTTGCCCTGAAGTTGACCCTGAAACTTGGCGTAGTAATAGAAATAACATAGTCGATTGAAGTTAATTTCTTTATTTTTGTAATTACCTTTGCAAGGTATGCAATTTATTATCATCGACACTACATCTGTAGCCCGAAAAATGTATAACGTAACATTTTAATGCATTATTCCGTAGACATCAACTGTTAAAGGACGGAAAAATGTCCTTTGCATTTCTGTTTTAGAGAAGAGCTAGAGAAAAAATTCAGAAAAGGTATACTACAATATTTATTTGAAGAAATTTGTCCTACTATTTAACTGCGAGTAGGAATTTATAAGCTTCAGCATGATTGCGTGTTGATGACTGCGAATAAATGGGTACATAACTTAAAACTAGTCATTAATTATCTTACCCCCTTACTTAGAAATTTCTCTAAACTGGGGTTATTAGGTTGACAAACACGGTTGTTGTAAAGGCCCGAGACATTACATTACCTCAAACGTGAAAACCAGTATAAGGTAAGCGAAGGCGCGTGTTTCATAAGTAAGGAGGTTAATTACAATAATTATTAATAAATTATAGTTACACATTACACGATACTTTTTCGTTTTTTAGGCATGTAGTGTAAAATATAATAATAATTAAATATCATACTAAAATTTAATCAAGACCAATATTATAATTACGCCTGGCAACTTTTAAACATGACACGAAAAATTGCCGCCAAATATGAAAATGGCTAATTTTTCGTCAAATAAATTAAGGAATACAATGGAAGTTCTGGGAATTGAGCAAATATCTAGCTCGTTAAAGCATTGATTTTTCGCTTTTAGCTTTAATGAAGTGCTGTGCCAGTGTTCTAGTGTTAGGAAGTTGGAATATAATGTTAGATTAATAAGGTAACAACTATCTTTTCTCATTCAACACATCGCTTTCAAGACCATTTCCGATTCTAATACATTTAAATCAGAGAAGCTTAAAATAAGTTAACTTAGTAGGTAAATACCAATATTGAATACATTTAATAAGCGAAATTTCTAAATTATATTTGCAATTATAAATCTAACAGTTTTACCTTTAATATTTCTAATCTCGCAATTTATGTCGTAGAAAATTTATGAAGCCTACAGTAAAAAAGTTGGTTTTTCATATTAAAATCCCTACCTATCTATATTTTGTATCAAATATTTTTGATAATTTATATAATAAGGTAACAAAGTTTTAGTTTGTAGAAATGCCGGTAAGCTACAAAAAAAAGGAAAAAAAAAATCAGTCGACAAAATTGAATTTTGTCGTGTTATTAAATAATATGATTCCTACATTTAAACATTTATAAATGCAATACAGCGTCAAAAATAAATACAAAGGTACTTAAATAAATTATTACTTTCCATTTATAATTCTATCAAAAACTATCGATCCCTACAGTCAAAATAGACACAGATTACCAAATCCAGATTACACTTTGTCACAAATCTATCGAGCCCTGAGATATTAATGCTTTATAATATTATATTGAAAGTAACAATGTGGTGGTGCATATTTTAATGTATTGGAACAATTGTGCATCTCGAGTTTAACGGTTACTACCATTCTCATGCCTACCTAAATCTAGTCTGTAATGAGGTGGTATTGCGACTTTTTAATATATTTTTTTATATCCATAGCCAACTGTCAAGTTCTATAAACTATGCAATGTACTATAGACTATGCAATGTTCCTACTTTATTTTTACTACGCATTCGGTAAGCGGTCGTCACATTGTACTTTTTTATTAAAGAGGTCGCAATACAGCAGATTGTATGTCACACACAATAAATGGTCCAAATCTTCCATCACTACCATGAGATAAAGTAGCACCGCTCGATCAACGAGTGGGAATAAGCTTCAACTATATGAGTTAGTTCCTAACATGTCAAAAATTCAAAAGTCTAAACTGGCAGTACTTAGGTAATTTTGAGAACGCAGAACGCCGATTCTATTAAAAAAAATGTTTCTTTGATTTTTGACATGCTAGTGCCGGTTGGCTCATGCTAAAACGCAACGAGCGACTACTGCTTTCGTACATGAATAATTCGTAGTACTAACCAAACGAGAGAGTGCGACAGCAACAGTCGCCCACATCTTAAAGCTACTACTAAATTTTCTAACGATCAAAGATCGCAAGCTATTTATTCAAAAGTCTTAAAAAAATAAAATCTGCTATCAATATTAACGATTAGCGCGGATGTAAAACGGCGCGGACCGTTCGGAAACATTTCTCGAAGCCAAGCTTAGAGTAGAGAGAGCGAGAGGCGTCGTTTTCCGGACGAATCACGACGAACGGTTTGTAGCCGCGAGCCGCTACTTCTTTGGTGAGACGCCGAGCTAAGTAGATCCCGTAGCCTTTTCGGCGGAACTCTGGGCGTGTCTGCATGGAGAACATGGCGCCATAGTAAGATTGGACCATCCAAGCGGCCAATTGTCCCTCGACGAAGATTCCATAGGCGGGTAATTCGGCGACGAGCTTTTCGAAGACTTCGCGGCATTCAATGTCACTCGCCGGGTAGAGGTCATGCACTGCTTGCATGTGCTTTGGCTGAAGGCGAACTAACTCCACGTCCTGTGGCAGTCTATGGAAATTAAGGTTTGTTAAGTTCTTTCATACAAATAAATTTTTACTTCAAGTTTTAAATACTTACTCTTCATTACAATCCGTTGGAGGGTTATCACAGACATACACATCTCCAGTAATCTTATCTTGAGCTTCATATCGTTTCTCGAAGCGATTCACGATAGCTTCGTGAGTGAAGTTCAGGTACAATGGTTTCGTGAGGTCCAGCAAGATGTCTTCGCTGGTGACCAGGTCCACCAGTTCAGAACGCTCCGATGGACAGAATATCGTTACACTTTCATAGGGATGGCTGTTTGGCTGTAATAAAATCTATGATTAATTGAATCCTTTAACAAAAAAGTTACGAAATGTTGATCGCAAAATTTTACACGCCGATTTTACCAACGGTTTCCCTGGCAATCGTCATCAATGCACAAATATAAGCCGAAGCGCTTTGTTTTGATTCCCGGCAAAAAATGATTTGAAATGTATGTACTGAATGAAGGCTAATCGTAGATATATGTGTCTGCTCCATACCTACGAAATTTAATTTTGCTCGGCTTTATAAAAATTATAGTAAAAAATTCTAATCCTATGATATCCATCGTATTAAATATTTCCATAAAGTATTTTCTTGTCTTTCAAACATATATAATGCTACTAATAAATACTTATATACATCTGAGCAATAACAGCGAAATAGTATAACAAATTGTAACATAATATTTTCAATAGAGTAATTACGTGGACGTGAAAATATAATCCATACCTTTGACCTACTTCCTGCAATATGAATAGACTCGTATGAAAACGGAATTAAAAATGTAAGATGTTTTCTCAAGCTGAAGCGAGAGCTCTGCGACACTAGTTAGGTTTTAATAAATCTGTGTTTATTGTGAACACTGCAATCATTTAAATTGCACTATTATTGTGGTGATTGATTGAAATGATTAATAGCGCTAAAGCTATTCAGAGATCTATCGGAATAATGTTTTGTTTACTATAGTTTTTAGTGCGTTTTGCTGTCTTCCGCAGACTTTCAATTATAAATCTCATGTCTCAGTGGAAATGAGTCCGAAAGGACAATTTCAATGCTACTACCTCAAAAAATCCGTAGCTGTGTTCCCTAAAATGACGCTGTACAAAAACTAAACAACTTAACTCGTTCAATAATCGTTCCTTACTGAGTATTTCACAATTTCTGATTGGGTAGATAGATATTAGAGGTGCGTGGGTTGTCTAATTATTCAATATTTTTATTTATGGATTAATCGAACATATACATTATCATAACGGCGTTTTCACCGAAGAAGGATATTGTGTGAGTGTTTCGTCTTCTACTAAATGGCCGATATTTATAAAACTTGTGTATATTTAGGTCCAAAATGGATGGTAAATGTTTTACATCTCCAAGTGATAAGGCCTACCCGAAAAATGTATTGTATTATGGTTTGGCATTAAAATATACATTATCCTTAATTTCCCTTCTAAAGCTATTAATAAAGGTAGGTAGGTAGTACCTTTATTAATAGCGATATTAATACTGTAACCTTTATATGGCGAAATATAGTTTCTACAGTATTCTATTAGGTAAGAATGTTCAAATATCGATGCGGTCTCGGGTTGTCGGACTTCTAAGTCTAAGAAAACAATGATAGCCCATACGACGAGAGAGCAAATGGCCAGTCTCAATAGATAAATACTTACCGTACTGGTACAGCCGGGAAAGTGTAAGCAAATCGGTTCCTCCGGCCAATTCTTCGCCACATAAAAATGAAAGTCCCAAACCTTATTGTTTAGATATGTTTGAATCGTCTGATGAAACTGAAACCAAATATTTCGTAAAAACTTTGTTGATTGAAGAAGCCATCTAAGGGAAAATTTTCGTAAATGTCTTTATATTTAAAAATGAATGTTGCTAAGATTATATTTAGAACGTAACAAATTCGACTTAGGGTCCTTCAATAATGAGCGTATAGATACGCTCTTAAAAGGACGGCAACGCACTTCTGGCATTATGACTGTCCATGGGCGATATCACTTAACATAAGATGAGCCTCGTTTGTTCCCTGTTATAGAAAATAATTAAAAAACAAGACTTACGGTCATATTATTTCTTTCTATAAAAATATGATATTTTTATGTTACGTCTTAGTTACATATTATTATTACCATTAACCATATTCTCATAGAATAAAAAATAATATATTACAAAAATGCCTGTTACAAAATTATGCCGTAGCGGGGAAAAAAAGGGTGCGTGTACTTTTGTACGCGCGTAAGAAGTTATACTTCTTTGGCATTATTAGAAATAGTTTTTGATTGCATGCAAATAATTAATTACAATTAAATAATCAAAGACTGGAGAAGGAATCATTATAGTCAATAAAGTCCAGTTTACATTTGAAAAATTAAATAAATAAATATTTATTATTATTCTCTTACATTAAGTGTAACATAAATTCTATTATTATTCGAATGTTGTTTTTAAATTATGTCCAATGCCGTAGCATCTTCCGTGGGCAACTTCATTCTATTAATTTTGTGTCACGGTGGCGCGCGCATCATTTTCATAACGCGCCTAAAGAAGTTTAACTTCAAAAATAGCGCAACACCTGGCCTCACCTAGATCATACACAATTATACTCCGTGCATCATAGCTTTGAGGACATGTTTGTTGTGAAGGCTTACATCAAATACCTGAAGCCTTCTATCAATACACTAGGACGATTTAGGCCATACAATTTGATATATTGGAATAATTTCTACGATATTTTGTTAAGCAAAGACCTGTTATGTCGAAGAGATTGATAATTTGAGCATCGAGAGTGAAGTGGAGAATAAATAGATACCTTGAAAATTCGAGACAAAGATAATAATATTATGAATCTATATTAGAACTAACGCATTGGTTTAAAGAATTTGTATATTTGAAGCTCCAATGTTTTTTTCACCATTATTACCTTAAGAGATTCAGGCATATACTGAACTAAAACATCCGCCACAGCTGGGAGCTCGTCTTTTGTTACCAATCGAAAATTTTTCCCCTCAGGCACGATTTCCATCTCTGAAACAAAGATTTAACATTAAGTTTTCCATTTGCACTTGATTCATCTGTAAAGCTTTATACATCTAAAACATGCTGGTTTTCTCATGCTTTTCGTTTCTGCCAAAAAAGGTTAGATTAGGTTAGGTTAAAAAAAAGAAAAACGCGAAATGTATCAGTTTCGCGTTTTTCTAATCTCAAAAATCTAAGGCGAGGTGGGTAGCGCCAATTGGTTTTTAATATATTTTTAATTCCATATTACATTTGTAACTAAAAATTTTTAGTTATAAATTATAAAATTGTGCAGCGATTTTATCGACGTTCGAAGTTGGACAATTCAGCTCAGTACTTATCTCCAACTTTCTTCCGAGTGTTGACACAATTTGACAGAAATAAACAAAATGATTCTAAAAGAATTCAATTATATTTATGAATAAGGGGCGCAATAAACAATAATTATTCCTAATTTAAAAAAAAAACACGTAATTACCCGGATATTAATAAAACAACAGAAGACAACCCTATGACTCTAGTAAAAAACTAAATGATGGAAAAAGTTGCAAGCAATATAAAGGTATTGATTTGGAATAATTACTATGAGAAAGAACATACGTGTCCCTTACAATAACAATATCGTATGTCAGTTCGTAGCAAGAGATAACATAATAGGAAATATCAGTATGTATTTAGATATGACCTACAGCCGTTGTCATACGTTTAAACCCAAACGGTTATATAGCTATATATACGAGAACTGTACATTATTATTAACATAATCACTAAACCTTTCTCGTAGTTAAATGATATACAGTCAAACCTGGATGAGCGAGAGTTCAAGGGAGCCTAGAGTTTTCTCACTAACCCGAGTTTCCCGCTAATGCCGGTACATGGGTAACGTTTCTCTCTTATAAAGATACGAATGTAGTAAATATGTAATATCATAAAATTATGTGCATAATGTGCACAACATGTATTATGTACATATATATTTTATTTTATTTAGAATTTATTAACACTTAAAAAATCCGTCAATTTCGTTTGAGTTTCTGTTTTTGTATTTTGAATGTTTTTCTCTCATACTCATAAATTTTGTCAAATATTGCTTGATCCACAACCGCCACGTAATCAAAGTACAAGCTCGACTGTCGCTTATAGAGGTATAGATAAGTAGCAGTCTCACTTACGGAGGTCCATGAGGGAAAAACGACTCTCTCTTACAGAGGTTTCTGTTTCTCGCTAATAGAGGTTTTGGGAGCTTAAAATGACGGGTCCCGGCTATTACTGTCACTTATAGAGTTTTCTCACTAATCCAGTTCTCACTTACCCAGGTTTGACTGTATTCATTGGATTGATTAGTCATAAATTTTCACTAAGCTAAAACTGTCGTAGAGTCTCTACGCCGTAGCACGGTGGACTGTCGATAAATATTTATTCATTAAGAATCGAAGATAAAATAATTTCACCAACCATAAATTTTTAATAATTTTTAACTCTAATGGAGCAGTATTGGCCAAGTGGCTTCAGCGTGCGACTCTCATCCCTGAGGTCGTAGGTTCGATCACCGGCTGTGCACCAATCGATTTTTTTACTATGTGCGCATTTAACATTCACGTGAGGAAACCGGCTTGCCTAAGTCCCAAAAACTCGACGGCGTGTGTCAGGCACAGAAGGCTGATCACCTACTTGCCTATACGTTTATAACTGAATCTGAGGCCCAGACCTAAAAAGGTTGTAGTGCCACTGATATTTTTTTTCTTTAACACAACGTTCTATAGATACATCCTCCATTGGAGATAATTGAATGTCATATATTATATCGCTGTTCCATTGGTTACGGCTCATTCAAACAATGATAATAATTGAGCAACGCGATACGCAAGGATGTAGCGCCCTAGTGTACAAATTGCATTACTTACTACTGCATCGTGGGTCAAGGTCCGAATGCATCGATCGATGTTATGTTTTCAATTTATGTTTGCAACATGTAAGCTTAAATAATAGGAAACCATTACATAGGTAATAATAATATAGAATCATTTACATATTTATATTATATTTCCTTATCTGATGAAAGGTAAAATACAATATTTAATTTAATTTTTTTATAGCCGGAATAGAATTAGACCACGTTTTAACTTGCTTTGAGCAGTGTTGGCCTTGTGGCTTCAGCGTGCGAAAGTGGGTGTGTGTCAGGCACAGGAAGCGGATCACCAACTTGCCTATTAGATTGACAAATGATCATGAAACAGATAAAGAAATCTGAGGCCCAGAACTAAAATGGTTGTAGCGCCACTGATTTTTTAACATACTTTTCCCATCTTTTGTACCTTTTTAACCGGCAAATTAGATTAATACGAGCAAAAGGTACTAAGGTTTTAGCAGAAGAAACTGCTGTTACCATTTGTCCAAAAAAGTTTTAATTTATCTAAATAAAGCATAGCCAGAGTACGTATCTAGTTTCGAATAAACCCATTAAAGAGATTTGCTTGATGCTTCTCGAATTCTAGTTATAATGAACGACGAAATTCAATACATCAGCAATTGCTCTAATCGCCTACGTAGATCAATAGTTCAAATACCCAAACTCAAAATAACTTTATTTATATAGGTAAACAAGTACACTTATGAACGTCAACAGAAAAGATGTTAAATTGATTCTAAATTTACATTTACTACCAGTTCGCTATATCACCCGTAAATACTAAATTTTATTAATAAAACAAATTGTTTACTAGCACTTTGCGGGAATAAATACGGAGAGCTGAAATTACAGTGAGCGACCGCGGTCGGAGTTTTTTGTACATTTTTAGCATTTATTTGTGCAGATTGAAATTGTATGAACTATGATTACTGTCCATAGACAAGCCAACAGTTCATATGCTCAACTTCCTTCAATATCCCTTGTCTGGGGCAATCCTTAGCGCCTGCGTCAGGCGGTCAGTCCATCGCATCGGGGTTAACATCATTTGAAAGAGCTTAATATTTGTTTTATTCATTAAGTGAGGATCAGATTGAAATCTATTAATTAAAATTAAAATTATATGTTACACATAATTGTAAATAATGAGCGCACAATTTCGTGTATAGCGGACAATCCTTCAGTGCGTAAGTAGACATAGAAATAACATTTATTACTAACTAAAACACTCACACATAAACACACAAAATAACAATAATCAAAGAAAAAAATAAAATAAAAAATATAATGAGAGATATTAAAAAAAAATCCTTTTTCTCTTTCGGTTCGTTTCAAGTGTGTAATGCGTGTATGCTGTGGTTGTAATTGGCCCTGGCATTATCCTGAGGAGTAGAATGTTCCACAACTCCTGTTATTTTGTTTAGTTGTAAGTAATATGTAAAAAATACATAAAATTAGGTATTAATTTAACAAATTAGTTGCTGCGAAAGTGAAACCACGAGCCAAAGTAACATCGTTAAAAAAACAAAAGGTTGAGACCTCTTTGGCGCGATGCCAAATCCGAGACTTCGTTATTTACGTTTTTCGCACTCCTAGCTTGGTCTGTAAGCTATATTTGAAGGGCTACTTAGCGCCAAGGTTAGAAAATGGACGCGACTATAGTGACCTAAGTAGCCTATGACATCCTCTTGTATAATGTTTATTCAAAGCAGTAAAAGAATGCGATTGTGAGCTTTATTCTAACCCTGGTTATGCACCAGTCTTCAGGCATGGCACCCAAAATACAAAAACATGTTTCATAGTGATTACCTAACGAAACAGAGGCAAAAATTGTGTGCCCCATTTCTTTCACTCTGAAGTCACAGACTATACTACTAGCAACTCAGCTATTTTCTATCAGATTTCTGCGAGCTCAAACAATTGTGTTTATAATTTTCACAGTATATTCTAACTTATGTTTTAACATACAAGAGGCATACTGAGCACTAAGCCTCGACTTTGACTCTATAATAATATATATTATATATCTTATGTATTCCAAACACAATCACATCAAAATTCTAGAAACGTTCTTAATCCAGGTCTATTAATTTTAATGCAAAGCACCATAATATGTCAATTTATTGAGAGCAATATTGCTTAATGTAGAGCTGACATTCTCAATGAAGGTTCCGATATATTTATGTTCACACCTTCAGGGTTAGTAGATGTATTTCCTTATCTCACAAAATAATATCTACTCTTCCAAATCGTAAGAAAGATCGTAAAAAAAGTAGGTAAATTGCGTAGACAGTTCAGACTTTTAGTGGGCCTGCGCCCTTGGGACTGGCGAATCACTGCAGCGCCTGGATCGATCTTTTTCTATCTGCAGTGATTAATATATTTTTTTTGGACTGAAAACTCTTTATACAGTTAAAATGACAACAAACATAAGTAAATATAAATTTTACCGTCTTAACTATTGACGATAAAGAAAAGAAATCAATTAGAAAACAAAGCCACTAATCTATAAATTCTAATAAGGTAAATTGTTATAACATGACTCGTTTCACCGCACAGTAAATACCTATCAAAAAGAGACAAGTATACAATTCGTTATTACTAAGCAAAGTTCGTACACAGTTTTATGAACGAATTTCATTTTCAAAATTGCGGACTGTGTGATTTTATCTAGATTAATAATATTACTTTATAATATTTAAAAAAAATTGTTATCTAAATCACGAGACCCAAACCCGTGATCATGACCACAGATTGCTATATTTGTTTCCTTACTTATTTTTCTATATAGGAAGGTAATCTCTCGATTAATTTTCGGTAATTAATCGAACCTATTTAATGTTTACGTGCTTGATTAAAATACATAAAATATTTAAAATAAAACTAACCAGATTTAAATAAATTTCTGGTAGCGACAGCTATAGCCTTCGGCTGCAGACACAATGACGTCGTACCCTGAAGCGCTAACAAAGTTATTCCGGGCGCTTATTTTATGTTTATCTATGTTACACTGGTCGAGGATCCTCCGTTTAGGTCGAAGAAAGATCAGCACCTTCCTTTCTCCACATTCTAATACTCATAATAATTATTATTATCAAGCCTTAATTGCTGACACCCAGTACAATAATATAACAATTATTTAAGTAGTCACGCTGACTGTAGTCCTGTGACACATAGGCCTCTTTCAGCTGTTTCCATTCTTTTCTGATATTAGCTCTTCTTGTCCAAGTGCCTCCTATTATCTATACTATATCGTCTGCCCATCTCTTGCTCTGTCTTCCTCTTTTCCTTTTTCCATCGCGTGGATGCGCGATATTCTGTAATTATTTTTGTCCATTTCAACCTGCTATCTCTCGTCATGTGCCCAATCCAGCGCCATTTCAATTGCCTTATTTTCTTTATAATGTCTTCTACTTTGGTCGCTGATCTGATCTATTCTGCTCTTATTCGATGGCTCGAATACTCATAAATAGAATTTAAATGTTAATATTCATAAAAAGCTTAAATCAGGTATGTTTGCAGATACACCGTGTACCGTCTATTACATAATTCTCATACTATGTAACACGGAGCGGAGAATCACGGAAATGGCGCAGGAAAGCCTTATGCATCTCACGGGGGTCCAAACAATGCCAGCATCAACTGATGGCCCAAATCTTAGACAAATTGCTGTGACGCAATAAAATACATTATTGCTCAATAAACCTTAATCAAGGACATTCTCGTGCAGTATTAGGTGTCTTAATATAATTAAATTATAATGAACATTGTGTTTATTTTCACGTTTTAAGAATTCGGATCGATTAAATATATATTTTAGGGCTTATTTCGTTTAATTAATACTCATAAGCTTTCAGTTACAAATTTAGTAAATTTAAATAATGGCAAGAAAGCCCCGAAAGAGGTTAATATTGGTATCATGTAGTTGATAAGGAATAAAGAGTCTGTAGCACAAGAGAATGTCCGTAAAAAGGACCATTATGAACTTATAAATGACGATAAATTAAACCCATATCTTTTAGAAAATAATTAATTGTAGTGGCTGGTTAAAATATATTTTAATTTATAAATGCTTAATTTCCTAATTGAAATTTGAGTTAAACAAATACTGAAATGGAAAATGAAACTGCATAACAGTTGAATATTAGCGCATTCAGAACTTATAAACCCGCATTCCGCATTCCATTTAGAATAAAAGTTCGTTTCGCTTACCTACATTTTGAATATCTTCGTGGAGAATTGCAGTCAACATGAAATATTACGATTTTACTATTTTGTTCATATTATTCTATAACAAAAATATTAATTTGAACTCGTGTAGTTTACTCACAAAATTACAAGTGATTATTTGAATAAAAGTCGCGTTTCAATTCTTGGTCGTATCTTAGATTATTATATTACTACTTGCTGACCCGGCAAATGTTTGTTTTGCCATGCATATTATTTTTAGGAAACATTTTTTTAGTTCAATAAAAATAACTATCTCCTATAATAAAAAAAAAGGGGTTGATCGAAGAGGGGTGAAAATTAGGGGCGTATGTATTTTTGTATGATGTATTATAAAAAATAAACCTACAAACCTACATTTTGAATATCTTCGTGGAGAATTGCAGTCAACATGAAATATTACGATTTTACTATTTTGTTCATATTATTCTATAACAAAAATATTAATTTGAACTCGTGTAGTTTACTCACAAAATTACAAGTGATTATTTGAATAAAAGTCGCGTTTCAATTCTTGGTCGTATCTTAGATTATTATATTACTACTTGCTGACCCGGCAAATGTTTGTTTTGCCTTGCATATTATTTTTAGGAAACATTTTTTTAGTTCAATAAAAATAACTATCTACTATAATAAAAAAAAAGGGGTTGATCGAAGAGGGGTGAAAATTAGGGGTTGTATGTATTTTTGTATGATGTATTATAAAAAATAAAAACAAAAAAAATTGGGGACACCACTTATCACTTAGGGGTTTGAAAGATAGATAGTAGCCGATTCACAGACTTACTGAATATCAATATAAAATTTCATAAGAATAGGTCAAGCCGTTTCGGACGAGTATGGGAACGAACACGAGAATTTTATATATATAGAGATTTCCTTAATTATTTTAGTAAGAAGAAAACTGTGGTTCCTGACGTACGCCCCGTTTTTGGGTCCGTTTTGGTCCCAAAAAAGTATTTAGGCGTTAAGGCTAGTATGAATTACATACTACGATAGCAAAATTCGTTGGAGTTTGTAAGCACGAACTTATACTCTAGGCGGGGTAAAACGCTTAGCCAGTTGAAAAAGGTGAAAATGCGCTGCGTGTAGCGTCCTGCGTCACGATCATCAAGATAACACTACTGCGTATTTAACAATTAAGTATTTCAAGACAATATAACAAATAGTTTTAACTAGAACTAACAACAGTGCATAGATATTCTAGACAACAGATTATCAACGGTTCTAAATATATTGGTTGCCTAGAAGAGATCGCATGAAAGAGATAAGGCCGCCAGTTGCTCTCATTTTCATTTATGTCAACTGTATTATATTTCTGTATGAAATAAAGTGTTAATACATTGACTATTTGCTATGAAATATAAAGTGTCGAATATTTTTTCATAAACTCAACTTAACAGCCGAACAATCAATGTTAATCGCAGCACAATTACTGTTGAAATGTTTTAATAAGCAACGTTTTCGTGGTTTTGTTTTCAACAATCGTTTTTTTCCCTTATAATAACGTTGTTAAAGTTGATTGAGGTCTGGTTCAAGGGTTAAAAGTAACGACAATATGGACAAGATATGTTTAATAACAATTATTTATTTAAAGTGAATGTTAAAGCAAATATAATTATGAAAATAACATTGGAAAATATCGCGTGTTAACTTAGCGTGTGTGATAAGTTTAGTAGCGTTGAACTTTGGGAAATTAATAAAATATATTTTTCGGTTTTTTAACATTATTTTCGACTTTTACTATGCACAGCTTGAATATAATATGACAAATGCTACAAAGAGGGCTAAAAACTCTTGTACAAGTATAAGATTATTTTAAATATAACAGTAGATATATTGCTGACGATTCCTGTACTTAGACTTTAATCTAACGAAATTTGTCATTAATGTAAGTATATATATTATTTCTTCTTAAAAATTTACACGACTAAATATATGATAACTTTTTAAAGTTTATAAACGACAAAACCATAAATATGTAAAAGTAAGTGCTCCTTTTGGTCTTAAGTCGTTAGCCGTCTGAAGTGCCTTAGCAATTAAGTTTACGTAAAGAATTTTTTCACACACTAAACTATAATTTTAACAGAAATCAACTTAAATGAAATTTTTAAAAGGCCGTACACTAAATACATGTTTAAGATGAAATTATTATTATGGATTGCGAATTGGTGAAGTGCTCACTTTTTTTTGGTTAGTAATATAGTTTATTTTAATATTAAGCCTTTATTTCTGACACCCAGTATAATATATAAGCACTTGTTTAAGTAAGATAACCTCACTTAAATTTACTTAAAACCTCACTTAATCAGATATGTCGGTTTTGGAGATCAGCGTGTCCGGTGACACAGGCCTCATCCAGCTGCTTCTATTCTTTTCTAATGTTAGCTCTTATTGTCCGAGTTGTGCCTCTTATTCTATTTATATCGTCTGCCCATCTCTTTCTCTGTTCCTCTTTTCCTTTTTCCATTTCATGGTTGACATTCTGTAATAATTTTTGTCCATTTCAACCTGCTATATCTCGTAATATGCTCGGTCCAGCGCCACTTCAATTGCCTTATTTTCTTTATAATGTCTTCTCTCAACTACTTTCGTAGTTAATCTTATCTTCTCTCCTCTTTTGCGATGCCTCAGTGTTTCACATGCTTCTTTCAATTTCTCTTTGGCATGTTCTCAACTTTAAAAGATGTTTCTGAGATAATGCCCAAGTCTGGCAGCCGTATATATTTCCATAATTAAATACCAACATTATATAAATAGCACTGCGTAATAGGTACTAATTGTAAGATCCAGAGTTGAGACATTGCCATCATCCAATACGTTTTCAGGGTATTGTACTAAGTTTTGTCTCTGAATCCCTTATAACTTGTTACCTTTAAAGTAACGCAAGTAATACACACAATAAGTTGTGTCAAAGACGAAAAAGCTCTTCATATGATATGTAGTAAGCTCTCCTGTTGTGTGTGTAGCATGAGCTTAGGTAAATGGAATATCCAAAACATTATTTTTTTCAATTCTATCCAGTTCCAGAAATGAACGTTCCAAATGAACAAACTAAAAAGCTTTAAAATATTAAAATAATTTGTACACATCGATGTTATATAATCGTCGCAAATGATGTCACTAACAAACCCAATGGCTTAACGAATGTTATATACACGTATGCTGAACTGAAATTCGCCCGTTAATGCATATGTAACAGTGGATAAATTAATAAAATAATTTATTTCCTACACACATATATATACAGTATTTACAATATTCTTAACCTACATAGTAATAATAATAATAAAATTGATAAAGAGAATATAAAAACCAATTAAAAAGGTTAATCTCTGTGGCAGTGTTCTTTTAACGCTGGCAGCATTTTCTCGCTGTATTGCGATACTTATGCGTTGAGCCAGGAAAGCAGCAGCTCTGGGGTCACCGGTGTGATCTACCAGGCGCCAACTTTAATCGTAAATTACCGCATGTGCACTTGAACCCCATGGCCCAAGAGTCTCTACTCCAAAGGGAACAAACAGTTGATTAATTTATAATCAGCTGTATCTATAGATGGTGATTTAAGGATACATTGCCAAAGTTTTTAGCTTAAGTAACCATTAACTTAGCAAACGACTTTGAGTAAGGCTACTATCTGATCAACGTCTTACACCAGAGCTATCACTGGCTATCGCGAACCTCGTTATTCTTTTTACACAATCAAACGCAAATTTGGTCTCCAAAAATTAATGCCGTCAAAGCCATTATAAAAACTCTTTTTGAACAGAAAATCGATTTAATATTAATAACGATAAATGTAAGAGATGATACATGATACATTTTTCTTGTAAGACCCTAATAACCTAAATGATCTTCGAGAGTACGATAAGGATTACTTATTAAGCCGTTATTTCGATTGACAGTGTTCATATTAGGTAAGATAACGAGGCAAAAATAGTTACAAAATATAGTAAAGCAGCTTAATTGTCTATGCCTTATGTGCCAAAAAATACAAGAATTGTTGGAACTGATTTAGCTGAAGTATAAATAGAAGAACTTTAGTTTTAACGGTTTAATGGGAATCATTTAGAATCATCAATTATTTTAAAATTGTGACAATGATAATGCTGCAAATCTAAATGTATGTCCCATGGAGATAATAGAAATAGCTATTAATAATTAAAACAAAACAGTCTTTTGTTTCAATATTTATGGCTGCTTTTTGAATATTCACATAAATGCCAATAATAAAAGATACGCTTTTATGCGACATTTTGCCGGAGATCAATAGCAATCTTGAATAGACGCCGACTTTTCAATAGTCGATTGCGAACTATGCTTTCGAATAACACTTTTGTGAAGTTCAAAAAGAATTTAAAGTGGCATTAAATCTCTATGCAAATTGTTGGAGGCGATAAGTAAACGATATTTTTGATAGAAAAGACTTTGTAATAAAATATTTTTTTATAGAACAGGGGCAAACGGGCAGGAGGCTCACCTGATTTTAAGTGATACCACCGCCCAGTGACACTCTCAATAGCAAAGGACTCGCGAGTGTCGGCATTTTAAGAATTGGTATCTTTTTTTCTTGGACCCTTAGTCGAATTGGTTTGGTTCAGTTAGCAGCTGGTTCCACATAGTGGCGGTGCGCGGCAAAAACTCTCTTAAAAATGCTCAGTTGCGGAACGACTGTTGAGGTGAACTGGTGGAATTTCCTATTCTGCCTCGACGTCCGATGATGAAACTCAGCTGCCTGTATTTATCCGTACAACTCCTCTGAACACTCTACATGGTAAATGCGGTAGAAGATACAGAGTGACCCCTCATTTGTACGCAACGCCAAGGTATTAAACCGCTCGGAAAGGGATTGGTCGTCGACGATTCGAGATTATACTAACATAAATAATATATTTGACGAAATTCATTTTACGTTTTACATTACATTGGTTAAGAGCTATTTAGATTTTAGAACGAATTAAGAGCAAAACCAAAGTGATATTGTTGCTTAAAAATTTGGACCTATTGATATTGGAAGGAGCGTATTAAGTGGGTCAATTTTTAATTCATATCTAGGAAATCCATCAGCTTTTATACTTACAATGGTGAATGTTACATCAATAGCTAAACTACTGAACTATTTATTATATTCGACATTGTATATTATACAAGCTTTCCTTTAAGCGCAGACGATGACGCGGGATAATAATTAACCTTGCGGTGTTTGATAACGTGAAAATAACGACCAGCCAATAAATCCATACTAGCCATATATTAACGATAATTTTAATATGTTGGAAGTACTGTCAAAGAGGATTCAGTTAATCTAGTTTATTGCCTAAGTTTTTGGGAGCAGCCGTGGGTGAGGTTACGTATTAGATAGATTTAAATTACTTTGTTATTAGAACCATATATTTCGTAAAGCACGACAAACAGCTAATCGTTATACTAAATTTTTGTTCAAATCCGTTATGAAATAGTATATATTATTATTCGTTAAAAGAGCAAAATAAATTCGCACCCTGCAATACAGCGGCCCCTGAACAACTGCAATATGGTAGGGGACTTATTGAGCGGGGATGTAATAAAAATTGTACCTTTGATCCGCCGTACCCCTTGTGCGAACGCCGCCGCTCTGCCCTCGCAGGTGTTTCTGTGTTGGTATTGAGCTCCTGAGGGCTCCTGGCCGCGAAGGGCCGGCGTTGCTTGGCGTAGCGGACCTAGGGCGCGCGTGTGCCTCAAGACCAGTTTGCCGGCGGAGTGGCCACTGACAGCCGGGCCCTGTGGCAGCGCGCGCAATCACGCATGCGCCTTACTGAACAATACCGCAAGCGATTATCTACTCAGTATACGCAGTACCCTAATCGTGTTCGTAATTTGTTTTTTTTTAATTTGTGTTCTTTTTTATTTATAAAGTTTGAGGTTTTATTGTTTATTATTGAAATTGTAAAAAGTTTGCTTTATCGATCCACTTAGATTTATTTTGGCCGCAGTCCAGGGATCGTGTCTCGCTTGTTACTAAGCATCTATATCGGCATTTAGCTTACTAGCATTTCTGACCAACTGCATTAATCTCTATGTAGCTTAGATGCCCGACATACAGGCTTAAACTAAATAGGGTAAAAGTAGGTAATCTGTATTTTATAACGGAGTAAAACAATGGGTAGGAACAGTGCAAGTAGGTAAGGTTATGTTTTTCAATTTTGAGTTAAGGTTTTAATTAGTGCCTACTCCGGATTAAAAGAAAAACGAACATCTAAAGAATAGATAGACCGCATTTTACACAAACTATTCAAGCCAGTTGCTATGGGTGATATAATCTTAACTATAGAACTCCTTGTTCGTGACTTAACTACTTGCAGGTTTTTCGATTCACAATGAAAGAATTATTTTTATATACACAGGAATCTGCTTGGCAAAATATTATGTCCTTAAGAGTAGATTTTTTTATAGAATATATTTAATTTATCAAAGTATGTACCATTGATATCTATGTACTTTTGCCATCTCATAGGTAGTTCATTGATACCTTTAATAAAAAGACAATTCGGACGGGAATCAATAAAATCTTTAGAGGTGGTTTCGATTGCACCATCAGAGTTGAATTTTTAACCGTGCAAGAAGTTATGCAAATAAAAAAAAAGGTAATCTGTTGGAGCAAGGTGCCGGGAAGTACAGTGGATATCTTAGACATTCCAATTGAAGCTCCTCTAATTTGGTAGCAGTCTGTTGTGCAATGTGTGGTCTAGCGTTGTCGTGAAGCAGCAGTGGCGCAGAGGGATTGACCTTGGTCTGAGCCTTGGTTGTATACCAGCTAGCATTCCCATCCGCTTCCACAATAGCCTTCAATTCCCCGGTATCAACTTTAGTCTCCGGCCGTCCACGGGGCTTGTTCTGCAGGTCGAAATTTCCAGAACGAAAACGTTGAAACCAAAAACTAAAGGTGTTTTCTTTTGCGACACCGCCGCCATACATTAATCCTTCGTGCCGTTTCTGCAGCACTGGTGCCACGGTGGAACTCGTACTCGTAAATAACGCGATATTATTACGGGAAAATGAAACTATTCCTAGTTTTCGAAAAACAAATGCACGAGTAAATGGCTGTAAAAATTGAATTTGGAATTCCTAACCAAAGAGATATTTGAGGTCAAAGTGGCCAGTAGGACAAAACGTCAATGATTTATGAATTTGCGTACATGTATCGACTTCAAGTCGGGGTGATCCCAATAAGTCCATTCAATTCTCAGCTAACAATCCCTTTTAAAAAAAAAAAAAACAAATACTAAGTAAAACAACATCGTATGATCTAAATGATCGTACGATGTTGAACGTGCCTTTCGTGCGTTTTAATGTTCCTAACTCTATGGGGTGTTAGTGTTCATATTAAAGGAAATAGTATTTTAATATAACCATTAAATTATGTCTTGGCTAACCTACTTGGCACCTGCCCTATTCTGTGTATGGTGCATTACATTCTCAAAAATTTACGCACAAGGGAATGTAAAAATTTTAGAAAATTCATATATTTTAGACTATGTCAATCGATACACTTACGTGTGGTAACTCCACCTTCTTGGAGTACCTACTATGTAGACAGGGCAGGAGACTCATCTGATGTTAAGTGATACCGCCGCCCATGGACACTCTATACCAGAAAGCTCTCGAGTGCGTTGCCGGCTTTTTAAGAATTGATACACTCTTTTCTTGCAGGACCCTAAGTCGAATTGGTTCGGGAATACTAATACTGGTTGCGCAACAAAAACTGCCTTAAAAACGCTCCAGTTGTGGAACGATGGACGTCGAGGTGATGCGGGTGGAATTTTGTATTCTGCCTCGACGATGATGAAACTCAGGGCAGGTATTATTCCGAACAACTTTTCTGGACAACTCCAATTGTACATCTACAATTTAGTTCAATAGGTTTATAATAAAACTAAATCGTGAAAGAGTGGGTGGTACTCTGTAATATTAAATACAGATAGCTACCCTCTGTTTTTGTGCGCAATTTTTATATAGTTTATTTATCCGTACCGCTCACAAAACTCGGCAGTGAGCAAGCAAACGATGTTGAATAATAATGAATAATTTTAGTATGATTGAAACATACATGAGACTACATATATATTCAAAATTATATGCAATTTAAAAGCTTATATTTTTTTAGTAATCAATGAAATTATCCTTAGATCCCATAGGATGTTGAAAATCTTATAAGTTATAGTCGATTATCGCTATGTATTAAAATATCATGAATTTAATTTTCGTAGCTAATTACAAATTATCTCTTCAAACATAATTCATCATTATCAGAAAATTAAAGGACAACTCTAGGAACACAAATCAATACATTCCTCCCCTAGAATTGTTATGTGAGCTTAAGATAGATGATAAACTAATATCTTATGTAAAACTCTATCCTATAAAGCAATTTTACATGAAAGAAGGAAGCTTTGCTTTATTTCTATGTGAATACTGCAGTTCGGTCAAGGGCAGTGCAGTTACCAAGTGACGTGCTCAAGCCTCGTAAATATTTGATCAAATCTTTTTGTACGCTTACATTATGGTGTTTATGTTAATAGTCTGTATAATGTGATTTTCAGGTCAAATAACGCTAAAGTTGGACGTATCAAGAAAATAAAAATAAAAACGTGACAGATATGCTGTAAAAAAACAAAATAATAATTGAATTTTAGACAATGTATGTATTGGAAATTGATTTATAGATTTTAATTACTATACTATAAGTACACTTTTACATTTTTTATAGTAGCATATGAACTCCAACTTCATTAATAATACTTTTTCGCAAATAAACAAAAGCATTGGTAGCGATAGCGAAAGAAAACGTCTTGACAAAATGGGCAATCGCCATGTCTTACGGTGAGGTTCAGAAACAAGACTAAGGGCCAAGTCTCGTATTTCATAAATAATATTTAATAAGAAAGGAGGCTTTTGTTGTGCTTTTATCATCAAGTAAAAATATAATACAATATGAATTTTTTAATGTTACATATTGTTAATGACAGCGCAAGACCTTGAAAAATAAACTGTCAGTATTTAAATATCTAAAAATAATTGTCCTTTACTCAAAGTTATTAATCCCTAAGAATATATTATGCCAAAAATGGTTAATAGAGAGCACATGCTATACAACTTTAACTAAAATAGTTGAATTTAGTCTCATAATTAAGTTTGTAAATGGCCAAAAGTAGTGAAAATACATAAACGAAAAATACTGTGTAGCAGAGACAGTCGACAATTACATAAATGTATTATGTAAAAACCTACATAGGAAATATTTTTGTCTATTGTCAGAAACAATTCTGACAGTTTTTATGCTCTGTCAAAAATAGCTGTATTGACTAAAGTCCTTTGCCTTTCCCATTAGAAATAAATTAATAATATCATCAGCTCTGTCAAAACAATGCAATGACACAATTAGCGAGTGCGGTTGAATTTTGTTTACATCTCGTATTGATTATTTCTTCGTTCTTGGTTTTAGAAAAAACTTGAATTTAATCCAGATAAGACTTTCGCTAAATTGACAATTTCACAAGAAAGGTAATAAATATAACATTGGAATGCTTTTCTTTTATTAATGCCGTTTTTTCATTCGTTAAATGTTAATATTGCGTATTAGATATACCTGCTAATAAATACGTTACTTTCCAGAATGTCAAGGTTAAGATTTGGGCGGCCTACTAATGGATATGTTAGAGTACCAAATGACGACAGCGGATTTTGCGACTCTCAGTTTGAGGTACCACCTCAGAAGATACCATGGAAAGCTATTGCTTTAGCTGCATTTTTGTTCATAGTTGGTACAGTGTTACTAACAGTGGGGCTTTTAATAGTTACTGGTCATATTGATACAAAATATTCAGACCGCTTTTGGCCAATCATACTATTAGGCTGTATTATGTTCCTCCCAGGCGCATATCATGTAAGGATAGCATACTATGCATATAAAGAATATCCAGGATACAGTTTTGCTGATATACCGGAGTATGAATAGATAGATATAATTTTTGTGATATTTGAATAAGTGCAATTTATGTATGTGATTATATGATGTATAATTTTATTTAAAATATATATTATAAATAAAAGTGACCTTTGAAATAAAATTTATTTATTTAGGCATAATAATTATGATCCATAATTAATATTGTTTAATAAATAGAATGATAGTCATTTCATATTTGTAGAGAGATAAAGAAATTCATTATGATTTCTGAATAGATAGTATTTATTCCTAACTAAATAGTATAGCATTTATCTATTTGACCGTTTGCCTTTTCTTTGAGCACAGCTAGTTTGTGGAATTGGAACTGAATGACCTGTCTTTTTGAGGTGTTCAAACAGTTTATTTTTAGATGGAAAGTCTGTTTGACAGATAACACATCTAAGATTAACTGCACTACTTGAGTCCTCTGTTTCACTTGCCTTGGGCTTCATTGTTTTCCTATCCACTAGCTTTTTGGGCTTCATATTTCTTTGAACTTTAGGTAAGGTAGGCTTGTCTCTGGGACTAGGGAGGACTGCCTCACCTAAAGCATCATCAGTAGGTGTAGTACTAGAAACTTCGTAAAGGTTCTCAGTAGATGTTTGGGATTGGGAACCTTTTTTAAGATTAGCTTCCTTTTTTGCTTGTAATTGGCTTTTCAGCATATTAAATTTTTTAGCTTTCCTACTGCGAGCGGGACCTTCTATTTCATTAAAGCTCATCTCGTCATGGCTGTCATTGCCCTCACTTTCTGGCATTGGAACAAAGGACTTCTTCTTATTTTTCTTTTTCTTGTGGCTTTTTGGTAATGCCTGAAAATGTGTTAACATAAAAAAAAAAAAATTTTTTACTAAATCAAATACATATACAGTCAAAACCGTTTACGACAACATTGTTTTGAACAACATACCAGTTATATACCATATACATACATACCATATTGACCAAAATCAAAGGCCCCGGCTGAATTCTATTGTATTAGGTACTTAATAACAACATCATTGGCTGTTACAACTATTATATAATTATTATTATTATTTTTTACAACCAAATATGATGACTTCAATGTTGTTATAACAAATTTTGACCGTACATACATGACAAATATTATATCCTCACCTGTACTTTATCAGAGTCATCACTCAATGTCTCCCTAACATCTGATGTAGAATTTCCTACTTGTTCATTTTCCCTATTTGGTTCTCCATTAACATCAATATTTTCTTGGTTTTCAGCTTCAATTTTGTCCATTGCTTCCTGGTCTAAAAGATCTATTTCATCTTCAAGAATCATGTTAGCCACATTTTCTTTATGTTTCTTACTATTTTCATGATTTTCAAATGAGTTTATATTTTTAAATAGTTTATTGCATGCTGAGCAGTATAAGTTTTTCAGAGCTGCTCTGCCTCTTGGTGAAGATTTTGTTGCTCTTGAAGCTTCACTTGCCTAAAAAATATAAAACAAAATTAGACATTGTCAAGACTGATGTTTAGGTTTTAAATGTTTATTACTATGTATAGTCATTGTTTTGACTTTGATAGTGTTTTGAAATTTAAAATATGTACATCCTAAATATTTAAAAATGTTCTAATCACGGAAAATATATCAGTTATATCCTAACTAAATAGTATAGCATTTTTAGCGTGTCGGTGATCTTAGTGTTAGCTCCGTGGGGTCACTTCGTATTTTGTGGATCTTTTTAATTTTTAGGATGCTCCACTCCATTTCTCTGGGCAGTAGTCACCTTTGACTTCACACTAACTATAAACATCACATCCAGGCGAAGGAGGATGCTAGAGTCTGTAACGGTCTTTTTGAAATCTAAGCTGTATTTTCCTTTTAAAACTTTCTTCTAACAGGTCACTGATGCGCTAACACAAAAGCGATGACATAGTTAAGCTTTCTGGAGAGAAATGGATGGCTTTAACCAAAATAGGTCTATACCGCAGAAAACAAACTAACGGAAATAACAATAACTAACAAGTAAAATAACAAAACTACCCATATGATATGTAGTTTTTTACAGTATAGAATTAAAGTGGCTATATTATTTTATAAAATATAGTAAAAATACCTCTTCTGTCTTAGAGCTCTCTTCATTACTACTTTCCATACCACCTTCAGATATAGTTTCATCATCAGATGACAAGCCAAACTCTTCAGCTAATAAAGACTCAATTTCACTCAATTTTTTTTGATAGTCTTCACTTTGCAAAAATGATGATTCTCCCTCCTTCATTTTTGCTTCTTCTATTTCTTTTTGTCTTTGAATTATTCTTTCTCGTCTAATTTGTTCTGACTGGAAAATAAATCAAATTACTGTAAATATATTATATTCATGATCTATTTAAAAAAACAATGTTGTTGTTGTGTGTTGGCAAAAATTTTAAGTTAATTTCATACCTTTCTTTTATTCTCTTCAGCCCTCTCTTGAAGCAATTTTGTATGTTCAATAACTCTCTTATCACGTCGTCGTACATAACTGACTAACCTCCTAATTTCTTCATTGCGTTCCTTACGAGCCTTCTGTCTTATTTTATTATTTTCTTTTTCCATAAGTTTAATAACTCTTCTGTTGTCACCTTGCGATATTTCATATTGATCAAGCCATACATAGCCTGTAACAGTTAACAATATGGTTAAAAAAATTAGACTTCAAATAAATGTCTTGTACATTTTGATAACTTTAGAGATATGTATTAAACAGCAAAAACTCACTTTTGTTAGTAGAGAATGCCATCCAATAGGCATAAAACTCATGAACATCCTCATAAGGAGTGGTAGAATTGCCAAATTTTGGTATCTTAGCTAAATCTTCAGGATCATCCAGAAAATCAGTTTCCTCACTGGCCAGCTTTGAGAATACCTGAGAAAATATGCAGTATTTAGAGTTTGAGCATGTACTTATTTGCCGGACTATAAAAATACCAACTTTAACTGATAATTTAGAAGTCCAAAACACTAATAATATTTTTTTTGCATTCTTATCAATATTATTGAAATAATATCTACACTGTTAAACTTTTATTTAGAATTAAATCTCAATAATAATCTTCAAAATATTTTACAGTGAAAAATAAATGTATAACTAAAATTAAGGATTAAAGATTCACCTCAGTGTAAACTCCATAAAATCCTTGAGGATCATCTCCAAAACCCTTATAACAGGATGGGCTAAAGTATGGATAAACATCCAAGCTGTCATCATTATAAGAACTACCGGCACCTTTCAGTAGCTGCTCTCTATGGTTATCATACCTGTTAATGAAAGAACAGGCTATGCAGACTCATATTTGTCTTTTCTGTCACATTATGTTTTTTATTTGCCTATTATAATAATTTAAGTGAAATCTTTAAGTAACATATATTAATTATACTAACAGTAATTACTAGCAAACATAATTATTACAAAAGTGAATGGGTAATAAGTAAGTACCTATTACTTAAATAATTCATGTCAGTGAAAATGTGGCTGTGATGCCAAAGGAATTAAATTGTTGAATTGAAACATTAAAAACGAGTCTTATAAAACTCACCAAGCACGTTCTTGGGGATCGGAGAGGACCTCATATGCTGTTTGCACTAATTGAAACTGATCTTTAGCTTCTAGCAAGTTTTCCAAGTTTTTATCCGGGTGCCATTGCAGCGCAAGTTTGCGGTACGATTTTTTAATTTCAGATGCACTTGCATCGCGCGATATGCACAGGACCTCGTAATGGCACTTCATTCTGTTTTCATTTTTTCCGGTTGATAGTTTTAGTTACTAATACAAGTTATAAAATAATGTCTACAAACTTGACTGGATGACGACCGTAAAGTGAATACTTTCGCGACCGATCAATAAATATCCTATTGAGTTAAGTCACTGATTTACATATACCGATGATTTATATCTCGAAGGATATTTATCAGATAAAATGTTTAACTGTACATATGGAATTTCATACTACAATTATAATTCTCAAAAACCTCCGTTTTTTCTCCTTCCATGCTTTTATGATTTTTCTCTACGGTTAGATGACAGTTGACATAAAGCATCCATATTCCATAATGATTATTGACAAGTTCGTGACATGTACTATTGTCGCCTTTTGATTATTTGATACTTGACACATTACAATTACTTCAATGAATACAGATCAATCTAATAGTAAAAAATCACTCTGCACGATTCTACAGCTATCTGGTTTTTAGATGTAATTAATTTTAAATGAATATTGAGGAAGTATGCAATGAATTATTTTTAATTAATTTGCTGATATGAATTGCAACTATGTTTTTTTTTAAATATTACGGCATTTTAGAGGAAATGATGTACATAGTATGATACATAGTATGAAATGATATCATCACTAAATATTAATTGAAATCAAATTATATCACAGACAATTTTGTTCAAATTTGAATACTTTTGATAAACATTATATTTAAATAACTTTTAAACAAACTCTTCAGCGCAACATTAGTATAGAGTATATAGACGAAAAGAAAATGTTGCTTGACAGTTTATTTGGGTAAAATGTTTCTTTACAAAATATATTTTTAGTCGACAGTAGGTTCAAAATTAATAAATCGCTTATTCCAGGCTCCTTCCGAAGTTTTTCTCCAATAACAGCTTCCAAATTCATATACGGACTGAAATATATAAAATAAACAGAAATAGGCAAAAAACATGTAGATGCAGCACTTAGTTAGTCTGGAAAATATTATAAGTATTATTATAGTAGTAGATTAATAATAATTAAGTTAGTTTATATTCTATATACTCTGGATTTCGGTTCACATTGGATACTTATTACGTATTATTGTCTACCCAAACAAACTCCCCATTATGAGTTTGATTACGTACATCATAATCCTGTCCGAAGGAAGGAGTTGACTTGCTAGGTGCCATAAACGGCATTGAGTCTTGCCGAGAATTGTTTGGTAGATGAAGCATCGGTTCCACCCACTCCTCATAGAGGTCCTTGCGGGGACCCAGTTTTGGGATAGGATTGGAGCGGCAGTTGTCTATAATCCATCGCTGCTCACGAACTGATGGGGACCTACGATAATTCAGAACCGATAATTTAAATTGAACAAAGCTTGGATAATGGACAAATAATAAAATATTACAAGATGTGACAAAGTTAACTTTGTTTCTTGACATTTTCACTTTCATTTTTCAGTTTTTTATTGCATAATTTTCCACTATTCTCTAACTTCATTATGGGAACGAGTGTTTTCTGGATTACCTTATGATAGCGGTCAAGTCATGCACACTGTAAATGACCTTCGTCTTTGGATCATAGAATCCATCACCAGTATCGTAATAACCCTGGGGAACTTCACGTGACGGCTGTTCTGGGGTCATGTAAGACTGGCCAGCTGGTTGTAGGCCGTTGTTATGTTCGATAGTAAATCTAAAAGTATATTAATTAATATTAAATTATTACCGAACTCCTATAGCCTAAGCCTATAAGAACTTGGTTTTTATGAAAATCTTTTTTATTTTTCAAAATTTCGCTGTGATAGTTATAGATCGGTAATTTAATTAATGTTATGTTTTGATTCGCCTAGAGTCAATCGTTAAACTATGGTGGTCGAAGTCCTGTGTGTCCTAGGTCTAATCGTACAACTCGACTGACAGTTCGTGTCGACAAATTTAGTTTTTGACTTTCTACATACACTACAGTTAAGGCATCTTGACTAAGCCCTCAGTCTATGAATATTAACCACAGGCCTAAAATAGCACAGCCCTATCGAAAGCAAGGGGTTGACATTTATAGCTTTTTAAAAGTTTTTAAAGGTTAAAGAAAACATTCCCATAACCACCTCCTATCAGGCATTCTGCAATACGACCAATCGATATCATCATACTCCAATCCGTCAGCAAAGATAAGTGTCTTATCAATAAGAGCACCTTTCTTCCACTTGCCACGAAGAATTTCTCCGCTGGGGTACTTCAGCTCACCTTCTCCATGAAATAATCCATCATCAAATTCACCCTCGTATATAACGTCTGTAAACAAAATATTTGATAAAGAATATCCTGCCTTCTTTTGTTAGTGTCAACATTTCCAGATTGATTATGGTCAGCAAATTGAGTATAGTGTCGTTTGGTTTGCATAATGTAGTAAATAAAATAAAATAAGAGACATCGTTTTTTTATACAATTGTCAATTGTCATAAAATAAGGGGCATAGTTTTCTTGTGCTATTCTATACAATGTCTGTGACATATGACATGATATGTCTTTGACCAATCGAAATAAAACGAAACGGTTAAGAAAAGTCGGGCGGCGCTTGTTGAAGGGAAACTCAAATAAATGAAACAACTTTGTAGCTAAGTGTCAACTGTCTTAAATATTTCCGAGCAAGAGCTTTTTCTTACATAAAATTAGTAGTGTTACGATGCAAAACAAAAACTGGTACTTAAGATATTATTTAACTAAGTGAGACATATCTTATTTTCTTTTTTATATTATTGGATATATTATCATTTATTACTACCAACCAAATCTGACATACAAATGGAATTTAATCGTTAACATTTGGGATGAATCGATCTATATTCTTAACTAAACTATATAATCCTTGGTTAAACCAAGATTAGATAACGTCGCCCCACCGTTTTTTGTTTCGTAGATACGTACGTTTTATTTATTTTGTTACTTTGTTGTCTATAATTTTCTGTAATCTATTTTTTTATTTCCGAACCAATTTGACTTAGGATTCTTCAAGAAAGAGCGTACCATTTCTTAAAAGGCCAGCAACGCACTTGCGAGCCTCCTGGCAATGTGAGTGTCCATGGGCGGCGGTATCACTTAACATCAGGTGAGCTTCCTGCCCGTTTGCCTTCTGTTACATAAAATAATAATAATATTATATAAGTAGATAATGACGATGACGACCCGGTTAATTTCGTATACCTATACATATTTGTGTCAAAACTTTATACAACAATTTTTAAAACAGACCAAAGAGATGGGACTTACTACAGCTATGAAATACAAATTTACCGTCAATTAATATATTTTTATTTATTAACCGGAACGCAGGGTAATTCTGATTGAGAATTCTGTGGAGCATTGTGGTGATGAGACGTTGGACCGAGTTGGGTCTATGTGATTTGTGGTTGAATAGATTGTGATTAAAGGTGAGATCGGTGCCTTGAACCCGCTGCTCGTTATAATTTAAGCTAATTAAGTTATATTTGTATAAAGTTAAAAGGAATCAATCTAAATTAAATATTGTACGATAATTATTCGTGTCTTTTGTGCTCGTACTTTACCCACATGACGCCCACACTAAACCCGCTAATGACGATGTCAATAAAAAAAAGGGAAAAGGGGGAACTTTTCTTTTATATAATCCCAGAGGCTCTTTTATCTCTGCCTTTTAATAAATTTAAGAAATGTATTAAAGAAAAACTGTGTAAAAAGGCTTACTATAAAGTTAACGATAATCTAGTTGATAAAAGGGCCTGGGACTAGTTCTAGACAGGCTACTTCTAATTAATTTGCGATATTTATTTTAAAATAAGTGTTGTTTCATGATTAGCTATTTTAAAAGAGTACCTACCGAGAGTTTTACCCCGGCTTTTTCTCTCGGCCTACACCTGTCTTCTTTGTCGATGAGTAGGGATGCCTACAGATTCAAATTTAATGACATGGAATAAGTGATACCTGTATTTTATATTCCATAATAAAAATATTTTATTTTATTTTTATTTAAAAAAAAAAAAATATCCATGGAGTGACGATAAATCTCTCCGACATATTAGAAACAAAATATTTTCCCTAATATAAACGCTACTGCCGTCATAAAAATTCAGGGACCCTGCATAAAATATAGGTAACGTAGAAACACAGGTAGAATACAAATTTGGACGTGTCTCATTATAAAAGTCTCTTGGCAAAGCTTGGAATAATTGGAAAAATGTCATCGTAATCGGAAAATATTTGACCTGACGCTAGAATTTTATTTTTAGTACTCCCGAGAAATTACCAGAACTACCAACATTTATGTGTAATAGACTTAATAAGACATCGGTAAGTTACATTAAAATATGCAATATACAGGTCGTCCTAAGACTATGGGACATCAATGGAAAGTACCTGAAGTATAGCAGATAGGATATTTTGCATTCAATGATTTTGTTTCAGCAAAAAATCCTATCTACGATATCTCAGGTACTTTCCCTTGATGTCCCATAGTTTTGGGACGCCCTGTATAAGCGTGAAGGCGTATAAATAAAATTGCTCTAAACAAATATGATCTTAGTAGAGATGCCATAATGACAAAAAATTCATAAATTCCAACGTATAAGTGCTAATAAAGGAATATTTACTCGCAATTTATGCTGCTTTTAAAATATAGAATTAAAATGTATACAGGAAATATTCTAAACAGAATACCGTTGGGAAATTTATACACTCCATATCCGCTCATGCCGAGAACATCCCAGGTACCCTCGTACTGTGACCCCGTTGGGAACTGCTTGACTGATCGCTGGACCCGGGGTATATCCAGGGAAACTGTTCTGGAAAAATTAAGAAAACATTAGTTTTGTAAATAGCTTTAGCGTAAATAAAAATTTCAACTGATAAAAATCGTCTTTAATCTTCGCGATTACTATACATTTAAATTTTATAAGCTCTAGAAGCGTCGTATTACGTAAATAAGAATTTAGCTTTTATACCTATCCGTAAAAGAAGATTTATTTATTCTGACAAGAGAGACGTGTATAAAAAAGGAAGGTGTTTTTGGTAAGCCATGGCCTCGTTGCAGTATAAATAAGTTATCAATGAGTTAACTAAATATCTATCAATATTAATAACTCTATATTTATCATCTCTACCGAATTTGAACCAGGAAATATCCAATTAAGCAATCAGGATGTTAACCATATTGCCATGGCATCCTTTGAGATAGCTAACATTATTTTAATAAGTCAAATAACTTTAAACTTCGTAAGCTGAATACGTATGGCTGATGAATTCTTCTCTTTACTTGCCTATCTCGGTTTCACATGGCTGGACTGGCTAGTGCCATAGACAAACGGCTTTCGGCTTTAATATTCAAGAATTTTAAATGATTTAAGAAGGTTTATGCGTTACTTTTGTGTTACGTAGTCAATTACTTGAATGCTAAACAGCTACGACCGAATTAATATGAATGAAAATCTCGGGCTGGTTAAATTATAAAACTATATTAAATCATTGCGTAAAGGTTTAATTATGTAAATAATAGTTACTTGCACTGTTCCTTGTGAGCCTCGGAAAACTTCCGCATCAACTCCTCCCATTGCGACACCCGTTTTGCGCTTACTCCGCATATAAATCACGTTAATTACACTTTTATTAACTGCTAAAGTACAAAATCTGTTCAGTAGTTACTATAGTAGATTACTATTCTTAAATTTTTTTATTATATTAGTGAAGATAGAGACGAGGGGTTTTTGAAATTTCGAACGATCATTCTCCGAAAGTTTTTAGACATACAATGACAGAAGAATCGTTGAGCTCTTCTTTTCTCATTTTTATTTATTATATTAGTGAAGATAGAGACAAGAGGTTTTTGAAATTGCGACCGAGCATTCTCCTATTTTTGAAAACATCTCAAATGACATTAAATCGTTTTACATTCACACCCAATTTCAATCATATTTCTTAGCACATTTACAGCTGTCCACAGGAGGCGCTCATCAAGAGGTGAAATGGCTAGGTGGGTAGGAAGGTTAAGTATATATTTACCTAATTTATATATTTTTATGGAGTTTACTATTAAGTTTGTTATGGAAGGGGAACCCCGACACAGGTATTTTTTACTTAATAGGATTCTCAAATCAAACACATTATAATGAATTGTTTTTAAATGAAATAAATACATTTTTATTATAAAAAAAACGGTGTGTACACATTGGGCCAAAATTACTTGGAGGGGTTCCAATCAAGGTCCCCGAGATACCTACATAATCAGTAGCATCAAATTCAGGCGATGTATTTCTAAATCCAACCCGACACATTTTTTCTAAGCCTTTATTAAAGACTAAAAATGACTAATAACCCGGTTTCAGTCAGTGCAGAATAAAAATACACAATTTTTAACCACCTTCTGGTTTTTGGAGGCGGTTCAAAATGGCCTCAACACGACAAATAGTTAAAGTGTAATATGACTGAATTGGTTTCTTAGCTAAAGGGTTCCTTTAGTAATACATATTTAAATAAACTTATTTAACGTGATATGAATTCACATTTATGCCCGAAAAATAAAAATGAATAAAACTGTGTTTATAAAACTTACCTGGAAATATCCCGAGCTTTTAATATCGACATAATATAAAATGTCGGAGGTGACACTCGTTATTTCATTATCGTTCCTCAAAGGAGTATGTTTTGTTTTCCTGTCAGTTTGCAGGAGAAAATAGGAAATATACTTTCATTAATCTTGTTTGAAATATTTAGTTAATTAAGGAAATAGTTTAATCTGTTTTGAAACAAATAAATCAATATATCGATACTATACATAACTATAGGTAGATAGAGTTTTGTTTATTACGAAAATTACGGTCAACGTTATTACCGGCTTTAAGATGTAATCATCCGAAATTGATGTTTCAATAGATGATTTTAAAAATTGATATAAGTACTCGTATATTCTTACAGTTTTATTTAATACCTACTCAATGGTTATATAATGTTCACGTTTATGTATTTGCAAGTGAACCGAGTGTGGTATTGTAGGGTATGGGATATTACCTTTTTGTGGACGAAAAACATTCAAAAATATATAATTAAGAAGAAAACAGACGTCACTCAGACGGACTTTGAAGACAAGTGAATATATATATATGTTTTTCTTTTTTCCTTAGGGTCTGTTTCAGAATGTACGGATAAGTTCGACATAAGTTCCAAATGAGCTATTTATTACTTTTTGGTAGGATAAACACTATTGTTGCGTTTCACGACTGTCAGATAGCGCTATTCGTCACATAAAGTCCATCATAAGCTATGAGTCCGATGAATGTCAAATAGCACAATTTATCTTCCAAATAATTTATGTGTTGCATAGCTATTTGGTACTTTATCCATACATTGTGAAACAGGCCCTTAGTGTCCTATCTTTATGTTAACACACACATCAAAATCCTAGAGAAAATACTACACAAAAGAGTATGTACATTTTTAGTGCGTATCTACGATTCGCTACAATTGTATAAATGCGCATATGTAGAAAAGTCCATTGATACACAGCCGGGGTTCGAACCACGAGGAACACTCAAACAAGAGTACATAGTAACTTGTAGATTATTTATTTGTTTAAAGCCGAATAGAAAAGCGACTCAGAGAAATGGACTGTTGTGAAATAATTTGGTATTCCAAAAGAGAACCTCGGTCATGGTCAATCGCTTTATGAATTATTTATATTGGGAGAGTGAAAACTTATGAATATCGTATACAATATCAGCTGTATAAACTTTGGTACCTTAAACTAATAATATATTTAATACTGTAAAGAGGCTATTAAAGTATATAATCATGAAGATTTTATAACAATGTAATAAACCACTATGTGGAACCAGCTGCCCACTGAAGTATTTCCGAACCAATTCGACTTAGGGTCCTTCAAGAAAAGAGCGTACCAATTCTTAAAAGGCCGGCAGCGCGTTTGCGAGCCTTCTGGCAGTGCGAGTGTCCATGGGCGGCGGTATCACTTAACATCAGGTGAGCCCGTCTTCCTCCTGTAACAAAAAAAAAATGTGTATCCATGGACACATGACAGGACATAGACAAAAAAATTAAGCGCCAAATTGATAACGGTTATTTAAAACTGAATATAAAGAATTTCTTTTACTTTGGTTTTATTTGCAAGAAAGGAAAGCTTAGAGCAATCCCTTAAATCATTTTACTAAAACTTTCAAATAACTCATGGTATTAACCAACGTTAGGGGTTAAGTCAAGAAAGTCAAAGTTAAAAGATAGTAGTCTCATTACAGTATACTGTTTATGTAGTGGTAATTCGTTTATTTCTATATTAACTAGTAATCATAAAAATCTAATATACAGTATTGACAATTTTCAACAAATAATAAAAAGAAAATTAAAACAAATTGAAAAGGTTTGGTCCCTATGGCAGTGTACCTTTAACGCCTTTATTATCTAGTTAAATGTAAATTTAAGACTTTTTATTGGTTTTTTCCTTTTGTATATTATGTTTAAACCTTTTTGTATTATGTATTCCATCTTTGGTTATAGTACATATAACTGTTTTTAGTTATACATAATTTATGTTAACTGTAGGATTACGAAATAAATAAGTAGCTTAGGCTTATTATAGTAATCAATATTTGTATTATAGAAGCGACATAGTTATTAACTGTTTCAAAAACGCAAAAATTTAAAACTCACACTGACCCACAATGATATTCTATTTTTTTTTATGTAACAGAGGCGCAAACGGGTAGACGCACCTGTTGTTAAGTGATACCACCGCCCATGAACACTCACACTGCCAGAAAGCTCACAAGTGCGTTGCCGGCCTATTAAGAATTGGTACGCTATTTTTTTGAAGGACCCTAAGTCGAATTGGCTCGGAAATACCTACTTCAGTGAGCAGCTGGTTCCACATAGTGGTGGTGCGAAAAGAAACGCTCAGTGGTGGAACGACGGACGTCGAGGTGATACGGATGGTATTTTGTACTCTTTCTTGACGTCCTTTCTTGATGATCAAAACTCAGCTGCAGATTTTAATTTCTGTCATGAATAAAGTCGAACGTAAATACCTGAATATCGAGGGGCGAATATAGCGACAGCGGTCTCCCCGTTTTTGTATCAATTTACAAAAATCTTATATAATCGGAAATCGGAATAATTATCGCTAATGGTTGTTACATAGTATCTGTGCATTGTTTTTTGTTATTCTATCAGCGATAGTACTGTGGTGCGCTTTTATTCCTAGGATGTAATAGGTAGATCTGAGCTTGCAACGTTCCATTAAGTAATGAATGCGGTACATTGTATGTATTCAATGAAAATATGAAACTAAAAGTTGTATAACTTTTCTTTTACCAGAATACAACGTAGGTATTACAATTAAGACATTGACGGGACCAATCACAGACACGCGATGGGATTTTCTATTGACCAATCACAATCCATTGATCCGCCATTTGGTTTTTCAAACGTTCTCATCTTAAGTGCTCTGAGAACATATTTTTAAGGTATTTATTAAGGAAACTCTTTAGTCTCATTCCTTCAAAAAAAGAACGTACCAATTCTTAAAAGGCAGGCAAGCAGATTAACGACCCAGCCAACTCATGTGCTCGAACTACTTTTGAACTGTATTATAATATTAAATTAATAAAGTATTCATAAAAGTCAACACATTGATTGTAATGTTTAATTAACACTGGCTTAACAAATACATACCTATACCTATCTTGATTAAAATATAATAATATATTAATTTTAATAAATTTTTCTATATACTCAGTTTATTGCTTATATAAAGGAAGACATCGAGATGAAACCAGTCAAAGCCGATAAAATGAATGGCCTGTGTCAGACGCGCCAGATTTTAGCCTACAAAGAAAACTGATCAGGAAAATAAATACAGAACGTCGTAACTATCTCGCAGTTCCAGTACCCGCAGTACGCATAACCAGTACACAGCAAAATGTTCTTGTAGCTATATTTTTTTCTATTCTTTTATATATGAGTTTTTATGTGTCTTGCCTGATACATTAAACCTAAAATAAAAATAAATCAGTGGCCCTACAACCTCTTTAGGTCTTGGCCTCAGATTTCAGAATCTGTTTCATGATCATTTTTTAAATCTAATGGGCAAGAAGGTCCACTTTTTGGGTCTAAGACATGTCGGTTTCATCACGATGTTTTCCTTCACCGTTCGAGCAAATGTTAAATGCGCACATAAATAGAAAGTCCATTGGTGCACAGCTGGTGATCGAACCTACGACCTTAGGTATGAGGGTCGCACGCTGAAGCCACAAGGCCGACACTGCTCTGATACATTACACCTAGAGTAATTATTTTGTGATAATAACCTACCTATATATAAACCGAGTCAATTAATCCTTGGACATAACTCCAATCACAAAGCAACTTCAATAACACTGTGTTATTGCTTATCGAATTGCTCAATTCTACGAAGCAATCGTTGCCTAATTTACACTAACAATGGACTCCCTACAACGCAATTGACGTTTTGGATGCAATTTTGTATGTGAAATACATTTGATGAATTAATACCTTATGTTGCTTTGTATGACAAATGGATGAGGAATTGCGTTTAAATGTCACATGAGCTTATTATTGTTGGTATTACGCAAGTATTATCCATTTAATTAATATATGACGAAATGGTGGGTGGGGGGATAAAGAAAAGATAAAGGGGATAAAGGGTGAAGACGATGGGTCACAGAAACGAGGGCAGCGCCTAAATAATTCTTCTAATTCTTTCGGACCTGCAACTGAGTTTCATCAGCGGACGTCAAGGCATTTATTTATACAATATTTTTTAGGCTATTAGATAAAAAATAATGTTTAGTTGAAAATCAGTGTTTGTTAATTTTTGGAATATGTGTTAATTTTTCTATGTATTTTATGGATGGTATACTTTTAATAAATCAATGAATATAGGTAACTTTGACATATACGAATGATGGTACGAATTATATTTTGATTTCGAAAACTTAACTGTAGTTCCGCGAAAAGTCATTGGAACTTGGACAAATCAACGAAATCGGCATCATTGATTAGGTAATTATACAAAATATACATAGAATAAAATCTAATAAATATAATATTATCAGATAGCCCAAAAAACTAATTAACACGTCTTCCGTGTTGTCCTCAATCTCTCCATCACATAATGACATTGCGAAGTAACTTAATCGCATGAGATTAATCTTAACTAGAGTAAACACGTCCCTTTATGCAAGCATTCTGTTGTAAGACCAATGGCAATTATTTACATTTGAAATAATACATAAGCTCTACAGCAAAATTAAGTAACGAATAACGAAAAGCTCAAAATAAGATAAGTTCCCAGTTTCAAACTAATAACTGTATTGGTTAAGTTATAAATCCAAAGAACATCGTTTTAATAAATAAATCAATGGCGCTACAACCTAGTGCCTGACACACGCCGTCGACTTTTTGGATCTAAGACATGTTGGTTTTCTCACGATGTTTTCCTTCACCGTTCGTGCAAATGTTAAATGCGCACATATAAAGTCCATTGGTGCACAGCCGGGAATCGAACCTACGACCTCAGGTATGAGAGTGGCACGCTGAGGCCACTAGGCCAACACTGCTCTGTTTTAATAAATATAATAAATTCATTTTTGTTATTCAATTATAAGTTTATTGTTGTTAGATACTTAGATCTTCTGTCTATGGATCGATCTTGATGACATGTCAAAAACTTAGCTAATTCCATAGATAAATTTAGGTTCTTTTTAAGGAATCATTCTTGTAGTTGTAAAATGTGTGAGAAACATTTAAAAGCTAGTTGGATATAGAGGTGTTAGTATAAAGTTTTGTATTCTGCTTCGACGTGTGAAGCTGAAACTTAGATGTTTTAATCCAGACTGGCTCCAAACCAGCTTAGTTCTAGATTCAGGCCATGGATCCTTAATCCTTAACCTACAGAAAATATATTTAAGTGTTTGGATTTTTCAAATAGGACTGATTCCATGCTTTTGCCGTCGTATCTAGCGAAATTATGGATGCTTCAGCGTATTACATTAATCTATTAGCGCCTATCAGTTTAAGTGGGGCATCATAAGAGGAAGCCATGTTTAGGGGCATAATTAATAATAAATTAATTCTTTTTGATAGATTAGCTTGTCGACCAGGTTGAGAATAAGTTAAGTCCACGTTAATAGTAAAATAAGGAGCGGTATTGGTCTAATGGCCTAAGCGTGCGTCTCTCATTCCCGAGGTCCAGGTTCCCCGACTGTGCACCACAGTCGCTTGAAGAAAAAAATCATGAAAAAACTGACATTCCTTATACTAAATACGAGTATACCTATATGAATAAATGATTTGACTTTTTGACTTTTTTGACACAAAAAGTCGATGCCGTATATCAGGGACAAAGGGGTAGAATAATAGAAAAATTGTAAAATTGCCTTTTTTTACACGCTATTAGCTTCACCTGTATGTATGTATGTAACCGACTCCTTCGGACTTGATTTTGACCCACTTTTAACGGACAGATTTAATTCAAACTTTGCGTATCTGTCAAAGATCGATGACAATGCAATAATTCGAAAAAAAAAATTAACTAAAAAATAAATAATAGTTTGAAAAAACTAAAAAACACGCTTTTAAAGCACATCAAACTAAAAAGTGAAAAATAATTCCTAATTTAGGCTAAAAATGGTAATGAACAAAAAATACTGGTACGTGGGGCGCTCTGTGCCATATTTTTCGTCTATCGAGCAACCCACGCTTTTTCACAATAATACCAGTATTTTTTGTTCATTACCATTTTCAGCCTAAATTAGGAATTATTTTTCACTTTTTAGTTTGATGTGCTTTAAAAGCGTGTTTTTTACTTTTTTTAAACTATTATTGATTAAATATGGACTTTCATTTAAATACATTTTATAAATGTAATATGGAAATAATATGGAAACAAATTATCAAACTTGCAAAAGCTGGCTGTAAATTGTAAAGTAATTTCTCTTATAATCAAAATATCAAAAGACAACTTTGACGTTTAAGTTGTCTTCATTAAACCGTTCAGAATTCTGAGAAATGATCAGATTGTTACAGAACTTTTACGACTTGGTTTTTGATGAAGATTTCAAGATCAATTTGTAACTGGCATAAATGTCATTCATATTATTTATATGACATATGATAATTCTTATATATGTCTAATTCTCGTCACCATGATTCTATA